>CAJOBZ010000068.1:2077500-2517994 GCA_905332375.1 Pieris macdunnoughi | reverse complement strand
TCAGCAGAAATTGTATATTGTTAGGTGCAGGGCTGGCTCATAACTCCTCCTCCCGCAGATCTGCAACTATTTGAGGACGTTGAGGGAAAATGTTGCGGATGGATGAATGATGAATTCCTTGTTGCCCTTGAGTTTCAGCATTCTGGGTCTGGTTCTGATCTGTTCTGTTGTTGTTCTGTTGATGTTTTGCGTTCGTATGGACTGCTTAATATTTTCTTCAGTGTTGTAGCTCAACAGGTGTTCTCTCTTTCCTTCCAGCCTTTTCTTAATCTTGTTCTTTTCTTCGATGCTTCTGCAGCCGAAGACTACTTTGCCGTCTTTAATCTTTCGAAACTCGATCTATTTTTATGCCTCCTTCTTTGGCATTCACTACCTCTCTTATTCTGTTCAGCATCCGGTCGCTCGACTCTTGATCATTTGTTGGAGAGATGATCATCGAGTGCAATACTTTCTCGTCCTACTGCTTCTATCTTTTGCTCCTTTTTGTTTCCTGCAGCTATTACACTGGCATTTGTAGCTTCTACTTTCTGCTCGATCTTCCTGTCTCTTTCCCCAATTTTCTCCATCTGCTTTTCTACCGTTCCTGCTATTTCTTTCATCAGGATTTTGTTATCCTCTCTATCTCTATTTAAACGTTGATAAATTCTAAAATATTGATAATTTTAGTGTCGGAAAACAGTAAAATTGTTGCGGTAATTAATAATGCTTACACCATTAAATTAGTTTAAGGCACAATAATCAACAAGAGATCAATCAATCACATAGTACTTAGTACTTACGCTTTAATTAAAATTATAAGGTAACTAAAAAAATACCTTCATACAAAAAAAAACAAAACTTGACTTTACTTAAAGTTATCTAATAGTAATTACAATTATGGCACCCAGTTTTATAGTACTTAGAAATTCAAAATAGAAACATTGCTATCACCCTTCATAAACATAGAATCACAAATTCTCTTAATAAATACTAATAAAAACACTATCATTTTAAATGTAGCAATTAAATATTTCTAAAAAATACAATTAAAAAAAATTGTACTAAATCAGTCTTATTACAACGATTCGTAAAATGGCTTGTATGGTATCTAGGCATGAGGTTTTTATTGACCAAATCCATGAGATCAGCTTTTTTTTCTCTCTGCTAGTCCAGGTTTTTTAAAATAGACCTTGTGCAAATCTAAATTAATGCTTTGGCTATTATGATTTCTCTTTTTTTCACCACTATAGTATTTTTCACCACCGCTTTCCTGAATAATTCATCAGCGTATGATTCTTTGAAAAATATGGCATCGGGATCAGAGCTTTGAACTTTTATCATCTTCAGTCCATCCAGTTTCACAGTATTATTGTCTTCATCTTTCATTATTGCAAAGTTCATTTGAGTGCATAGACTTTTCCAAACAAAAAAAATATCGAAGCACATTTCATTAACATGAAATGGTTTGGTCCCCTTTTAATTGGTTGTTTATGTTAGAAATGGTGAGTGTGTCCGTAGTATGTAGAGTGCAGTTCGGCTGTATTGTTACAAGGTAACTGCCCTGTAGATTCAGATATTCTCTTCGTTTACATGACAGGAATATTTTAATTAAATTTGAAAACGCAACGCAGTAATGTTGGTTGTCAAATTTTTCCATGGCAGGCTTGGCGAGTGTCAACATGGTAGGTATGCAGGAATTTGATACTTGTTGGCTGATGACAGGGTCTGCTATGCAGTCGGGTGAACGTTTTATGTGATGATTAAGTGTCTCTTCACAGACAGAACCTGATTCGTTGACTTCGGGCATTCAGCCTCTATGTACACATAATTATCGTTATTGGTGCTATATAAGGAAAGGTAGGTATAATAACGTGTTGGTAATGATTTGGTAAGATGGATAATTTAAATAGGGTAAAAGTGTTCGGGGATATTATAGGAAATAATAACACTATAACTATTCTTTTATTACTAAAATATGACCCAGTGCGAATTACGCTATAGTATTCGCGGAGTTCTAAATATAATAATTGTTCCGGTTTAACTTAAAGTACCTAACATACTACGTAACATACCTATATCTAACATAACATGGTGCGCTGTAGCAGTGCGCGTAAAAGCTTAACTATATTCAATATTTCTTATACGATATCTAAAAGATATCGTATTTGCTTCACTGTTCCATTTCTTTTCTTATATTGTTTTTTACCGGAAGCAATGCGACTATTTATATCGTCTTCATAAAAGTTTTCTACCAATTTTTGGACATTAAAACTCTCATTTTTTGTATTTTTTTTGCTTGAGTCTTTGTCTAAGGCACACTTTACGAAGCTATGTGGAAACTTTAAAATGTTTGAATTTCTTCCCATCAATTAAATTTGTAATTGCACGTTTTTCTTTTCTACTTGTAGTTGTCGCAAATTTTTGTGTTATTTGTTCACTTAAAAGTTCGTCAAATCATTGCTTTTTGTCTTTTTCCTTATTCTCAGTAGTTTCAATCTCATTGCTTGTTTTTCTAGATAGTTTAAATATTGTTGTAGTGTTGTCCCAATGTTCAACATGTATGTAATCCTAAATTATTTAAACCCTGTAAGGTATCATTCGTAGTATCAAACAGCGTCTTTAGTGCTTTACACGATTCATGTACATAGCTGATTGATTTAATAACCGATCTAATAAACAATTCACCAAATATTTCTTATTGTTAAATCTATCGTTTAATAAAGTCCAGGACTGATCATAATTCGCTGCAGATAAAGTAACATGTCGCAATATCTGTTCGGCTTCTCCAGTAAGAAGCCCCTTGAAATAATGATTTTTTTCTATTTTGTCTAAAGATGTGTTGTTATGGATTAAGGATTCGAATAGGTCTTTAAGGGTTTGCCAATCTGAATAATTTCCCGAAAATACAGGAATACAAATTTTTGGTAATCTTAAATTTTATTCACCTTTACGAGACTGATTATTCATACAAGGATTATCAATAACATTGTCAGGGTTGGGCAACACATCCAATAAACTTAGTTTATACTTTAAGTATGTGTCCTCCAACTCTTCATATACATTTAAATCTTCTTCTTCAATTGTGCTATCAAAATTTTCTAAAATCCTGTTATAATTATTAGTTACTATTTTCCAATCACTTTCTAACATTTCTAATTTCGTTTTAATATAGGAAACTTTGGACAGTCTATCTTTTGGAGATTTCAGTGCAGGCCACTTATGATAGTGCCCGATTCAGAAACTCACAAAAAGGAGATTCAGAAACTCCTTCAGGAACGCCAGCCGCTTCACCGCAAACTTTTCCTGCCACAAAATTTTGACAAGCATGAAAACGTCGTACCCAAGACGACGATCACTTAAAATTTTCCTTACCCATAAGACGAGCGAAGTCATTGGCTTTTTGTTGCAGAATCGGACCACTTATTGGGACGTTGTATGCCCTCTGATGTTTAAACCATGTTAATAAAGCATCTTCTATAACTTTATGTTCACTTTTCCTCGCTCGTTTAAGTTTTAAAGAGTTTTTTTTCGAAAAGAACTTTTATTTTATCTCTATTCTTCCAAATCGTTAATATCGTAGAGTGCGAAACTCCACATTCCTTTGCAATTTCCCTATTCGACTCGCCATTTTCTTATCTACATATGAATAATTCTATCCAAGCTCCCTGGTGAGTCCGCGAGTAAACTGAATAAAAATTTCTTCGATAGCTCAATACTCATTTAATCTACATATTATATTAACTGACAATATAAAACTTACAATATACTTTGAAAGCGCGTTTTAAATAACAGCTAGCGCCATCTAGATACACTCGTGCAAAACTTTATACACTACATAATATATTCAACACCATATGACATGAGATTTTTCGTCAATAGAAATCACTTTTCTCTTTTTTTGCGACATGATAACGCATAAATACACCAGTCTAATCAAAACCAACACTTATAAATCAAGCTGTCGCTCACGCAGTCATTTAGCGCACTAAACAATTGGTGTGAAATATGCAAGTATGCAAATATGCAATTTTGATTTCTTATATTAGGAACAAAAATGATGAAATAATGGATACAATCAATTTAGGCAAAGCGTACACGATCAGGAAGTAGGACCGCGATAAAATATTTTTTTATTGTATATGTAGTCTTGAGTATTGGCGCCCTGTGGTAAGATTTCTAGATGTTCGAATGGCAGTAAATTTAAGTGTTGGTTTCGCCTTACAAAATTCTTGAGATTTAGATATTCAAGACTTCCCTATCTCGCAACTGTACGAGTTCAAGAATAATATTTGGTGTAATTTTTTTGGCTTAAGCCAAACCAGCCTTCGAAAAAAGGGACAGAGGAAGCCGGTATGCACAAATACTTGAAGGCCATTCGATGAAGGATAGGAAAAATATGTTTACACTTAGCCCAAAATTGTAGCGGGTTTTTTTTTTCTATCTAGGTAGGGCAAATCTAAATATTGTTTTAAAACTAATTAAGCTCCCTCCCCCAAATGCCGATAATACTTTTTTCACCGCCACTAATCATAAGCTGGCCTTGAACTTGGAAAAACCAATTGCTGTTTTTATTTATTACAGTTTGATTCGTTTTCTTATTGTGTTTGTAAATTTGTGTTTTGTTTGTTTTGATGGCTTCGTACATTCCAACTTTACCCGGAGCTACTGGACTCTTGACTTCCACTATTGCATCCATCCCAATAAGTCCATCGGGACTAACTCCAAGAAAAGGATACTTGTTATCCACAAATAGTCCACAGGGTTCAATAACAATATTATTTGTGCTGACAGTTGCTCTAACGCAATTTTCTCATTCTTTATACCATAGACGTTATATGTGAAATATTGTATTTATGTAAAACGTCTTTTACTAAATTCTTTGATCTTTATTTTTCTTTTAATCCCTCTACCAAAAATTCGAAACAGTCAGCATTTTTTTCTTAATTCCGACGATCTCCTAATCATAGATCATAATATAAAATATTTGTTTTGGCATGTTAAAATAACTAAATAACTTTTTGGGTACAACAAACTCTTAAACATTAGTTTATGGTAGTTCAATCAGACTCTTCGCTGTCAGTATGACTTTTTAACAGTTTTTTTAGAAGCTCACATGTAAATTTTTCTATATTTAACCAGTCTTTGTGCTTCTTTTCATTAAACTTTAGTTTTTCACTAGCAACATCTCTTTTAACTTGCATTTCAGTTTCACGAACATCGATTGCTTTCTTCTTTAACTCCATTTCTTTCTCTTTCATTTTTAAATATCTTGTCATATTTTCATCGCTTGCCTTCTGGTTTTCTTGAACTTTATCTATAATTTCCATACTTTGAATTTGTTGCTGGTTTCTTGCAGTTTTTGTAACGTCTGCAACCGGTGTTGTTTTCGGTTTTGGAGACTCATCAACTAGTGGTAGATTCTTTTCGCTGGGTGGATCATCTATTTTAAATTTTTTACTCTTACTAATATGCTTTGATCCGGTTATGTCATGTTTTTTTTTTGTTTTCATCAGTCGTAAGTATCGAAGAAGAAAGTGTACGTGGAGTGGAAACGTTTTTCTCTTTATGAAAAATTACTTTGAATTGCTCATAATATTCAAAATGAGCTCTTCCACTCTTATTGTTGTTGACAATACACTCCTTATATTTGTTATATAAGCGATTAAATTTCCATTTAACCTGATCTGCTGTAACCTGTACAACCGTAAATTAATGCTTATAATTTATAATGAAGACTAATCAACACACTATCAAGAGTTTAATACACCTTCAGCATTAATGATATTAAGTACTTTTACCGGTATACATAAATCTTTTAACCCTTCTGATATTTTCTTCCACGCCCTTGATTTCTTGCCGACATCCATAAACATCTGTACATTTGCTTCGTATAAGCTAAGCATTGCCATCGTGGATTGCTTTGTCCTCACAGCATCTGAAATATTAAGAAACACAACATACAATTATAATTTTATTAAATCTTCAAAATCTAATGTACAGTCTATAAATTATTGTTTATGATCTCCAAAAGCATGCATCACTGAGTTTGAAACTACCACCTTTCGCATGCTCATACTTTTTTGGTCCGTCAATTGCTTCCTGTGGTCTTTACTGTATTTCAGATCTTTTGTGATAGCACGTAATTTTTACACATATTTCGTAACAAGTGGTTACGACGTTGTATTTTCTGTACCACTGATTAGGATACGGATTGGCTATCAAAATGAGGCATCTCCGTCTGCTGCTAACCTGGATTGATCCATCATAGTTTTTGTAGCAAACATGTTGTTTTGCCTATACTCCTTTTTTTGCTTTCGCACACATACTAAACAGTATTTGTTATTAAATCGACATACAGAACCTCTTAAAGAAAACACTTTTTTAACGGATTGAAGCTATAAATTAATTCATAATATAAATTCATAATTGACTGAAGACAAAATGTGTTGAATGTCAAAGATACAGAACCTCTCCAAATTTTCTTCCTATTATGTCTGCTGCTCCAGAAAGTGCTTTGTAGTTATCGCCATATGATCTCTAGCAGACCAACAACAATCGGCACGAACGTCTACTAAAGGAATGCCATTTTTTACTCAGCCTTCTATAATAGAAGCTGTTCCAAGTATTTGAATATTTTCAAATATCATACGCTGCGGTTGCATTATTTCGACGCTCAGAGATACGCTTGTTCATCGAAGAGAGAGATACCTTTTCTAATACTACTGCCACTTGAACTGAATAATTGTGAAAGGAAAGTTTCTATTCTAAGTGCATATTGGCTGAAGGGTTCATTGGTTAATTGATTACACTCGCAAGTCTGTGAGTAAATGTGTGTAATGTTTTCTTTCGCTAAATTGAGTTTTAAGAAATTCTTTAAGTTGGGGCCAGATTGAAAATTCTTTTATGGAACATGCTGTGTCTGCTTTTACCTCTAATTGACATAAGATCAATTTAAATAAAATTTCCTTTTGATTTTCTGAAGCTAATTCGTAAGCATTGTTACAGTTTGATAGGAATGAATTTAATTTGTTTCTGGAACCATCGAATGGTTTAATGAATTTAAGTAGAATTGATTACTCTAATTCGGTTTTATTTTGTAATGTTGTAGGTGAAGGTTTCCTTTTTTGATCTGGTGATAGGCCCAATAGGGGGAAGAAGAGCGTTTTCATCTTCTGTGTCAGTGATGCAGACTTCGGGTTTGGTACCACCCGGGCTTAGTGTTCGGCCTTAAATTTTTTACGTTATATATAACAGGTATACACAAAATATAATAACCACAGAACTTACAAAAACAAAATAGAAAAAATAATAATTTAAGATAAATGTGACTAAAGACTTACAGAATATTTAATATCTTGAGAATGGATAATGTAAACATCCCGTCGAGGTTGTTGCTGTAGCTGACTGTCGGCTCTCGATGTTGATGAGATGAGTTGATATCGATTAATGGTTGTTGTAGCTTTTAAGGGTACGAGGGGTGATCCAAAAGTAATGATAATCAATATGAAATAAGGATATTTTAAGTAAAAAAAAAATTTATTTCTCTACATAGTCTCCTAGCAAGTCAATATATTTAGTCCATCTTTTTCTAAACCCATAATTCCCTTTGAAAAAACTTCTTTGTCTTGACCCTCGAAAAACATCTCTACAGCAGTCATCACCTCGCTATCGTCGTCAAATCGAGTGTTCGAGAAATTCGAATACCGTTTCTTGAATGGCAGCCATCGCAACGGCGGCTTTGTGAGACGGTGCGTTGTCTTGGTGGAACAACACTCCAGCTCTGAGTTTGCCTCGTCTTTTTTGTTTGATGGCCTCCCGCAATCTTCTTATTTGGTCTGCGTAGTAAGAGCCTGTAATAGTGGCTCCTTTTTCCAAGTATTCCACCATTATAATTCCTTCGGCGTCCCAAAAAACGGACGCCATAACCTTTCCTGCCGAACTTTGATACGTCAATAAAAGGCGGGCTCGGAAGACAGACTGATTTATTAATGTTCGTAATAGCAGGTAGGCGATAGATGCTACACTTGACACCTTGAATTTCTTCGGCGTCGGGAAGAGGCTCGTTTCCAATTCCTTGACTGTTGTTTAGTTTCCGGATCAAAATGATGGATCCAGGTCTCATCCATGGTCACGAAACGAAACAAAAAAATTTCCTGATCCGTCTGGAACTTTTCGAGATTCACCCTCGAAATGTCTACTCGATTTTTCTTTTGCTCGTCGGTTAACATTCTCGGCACCCAACGCGCAGAGATCTTTTTCATATGCAGCTCGTTTGCAAAGATTCTTTGAACACTGCCATATGAGATCCCTGTGATCTCAGCTACATGCCTTAAGGTCACTCTTCGATTTGCTAATACGACATCTTCGACTTTTGTAACGTTTTCCGCATTGAGGGACGTGGATGCGTCGCGACGCGTCCCTCGCGATGTTCATCTTCTGTGGATGTTCTACCCAGCTTGAACTTCTTTGCCCAGCGAGCAACTGTGGAATATGGAGGAGCAGAGTCCCCCAATGTTTCCACAAGGTCGCTGTATTTTTTTCAAACAGAAGTACTTTATGACAGCTCTGATTTAGTTTTTCTCCATTTTGATGTTTACTTTCCGTCTGTTAGTATTCAAATGAACGTACCTCCCGGAAATCGTGGCATATTTATATGATTTTTTTATGCTGAACTAGTGGATATATGAAGCTAAAACAATGTTTTTCATATTTTTATATGCTCTACAAATAACCGATTATCATTACTTTTGGATCACCCCTCGTAAATAAAAAATACTAAAATATTTCTTAATTAATCAAACCTTTTTAGGTTTTTGATTTCTTATATTAGGGACAAAAATGATGAAATATTGAATACGAAAAATCTTATTAATGAAACTTTTGATCTAGTATTCATGGTAAAGCTTTATGCTTTATTATTATTATTCTACTCGGTAGTGTTCCAAAGCTCAGGAGACGGAGGCATAGGTGTAGCACTCGCTTGTACGCTCGAAGAAGTCGATGCTGGAGATGAAGCATAGGCATACGGTGGTGTAGCTGTAGCAAAGTTAGGTGGTGCGAGCTTTCAAGCCATTTCTTTTTTTACACTATCCATATACTTCTTCGGATGTTGTAAATTATATATAAACTCATATTTACGTACACATTCTATTAGTTTTTCGTCCTCCATTTTTACACATCTATAAGCATTCACGCCTCTCGTTGAACTAATGAACGGACTGGCAACAGAGCAACACTGCTACAACGCATTTAAAACGGGTTTGTAACGGTCATACTCCCCGCTCAGTCACCGTTTAGCCGCCTGCGCGCAGCGGTCTGGCAACGTCGCGTGCCATGCACGTAGCGTGTCCGCACCGGCAAAATATTCCCTCCGACGAATAGTTGACGGCCCGTGCATGGCACGCTACGGTGTCGGCCGGTGACGGAACGGTCTAGTGCAGTGATGGGCAAACTTTTTAAAAGGAGGGCCAGATGAAATTTAAAAATTTAGAGGCGGGCCAATAAAAAAAAAAAAAGTTATAGGCCTAAACCTTTTTATTGTTTAATTTTACATCATACACAACTTATATACTAAAATGGTAAAAACTTCCAAACAAGTCACAAAAAATGATTAATCTTTAGAAGAGCATGAAGGCGTATGAGACAGATGAAACTGTGACTGAGATTCTAAAAGTTGATCATAATCTGGTAGAAACTGAGACGAGCTGATTCGCAGTAGTGAAGCTAAATTATGGTCAGTCAATCGGTTTCTAACACTGTTTTTGCGAAGCTTCATAGTAGAAAACACCTGTTCACAGATGTAAGAAGAGGAATACATCGAAATTATCTTCTGAGCGTGAGATTTCAGGTTTGGAAAAGTTGTTTTTGACAGGGCCTTGTAGAACTCAATCTTCGAAACATTGAGAAATAGTTGTTTCAATTCAGTGTTACATTGCAACTCAATTAGTTCGAGCCGCAGTTCTGGTTTAACTGATTCACAATCCAAATTAAATGGCATTCTAAAAATCTCCAGGTCCTGTTCGATAGCTTTGAAGTCTTGGAATCTTCGTCCATATTCTTCATGAAGGCATTTTACGTGTTTCTCATAGCTCTTAACTTTGTCTTCTGTAACTGCAATGGATTTTAACCTTGGAAAATGAGTGAAGTCTTTCTTGAGTAGTTGTTTGGAAAATAGATTTAACTGCAGTTTGAAACCCCTGATATGACCCCAAGTATCATGAATCAATTGATTTCTTCCCTGGAGTTTAAGGTTCAATTTATTGATGTGGCTAAAAATATCTGTAAAAAATGCAAAGTCTGAAAGCCATAACATATCTTTCAAATGATCACACTCGTCCATTCCTTTTTCTTCCATAAAAGAGATAATTTCGTCTTTTAGATCCCAAACTCGGTCAAAAACCCGCCCTGCACTGAGCCACCTTACTTTGGTGTAGTAAAGTACGTCAGAATATTCTGACTGCAATGAGTAAAGAAACTCTTGAAATTGCCTATGGTTGAGTGCTCGCGAACGAATGCTATTAACAATTTTAATAACAACATCAAGCACATGTTTCATTTCTAGAGCAGATTTACACAGAGTTTCTTGATGGATGATACAATGAAGAAACACCACTTCGTTCCCAGGAAATGATTCATTAAATTTGCCTACAAAACCAGATTTTGCCCCTGTCATATTTGGTGCTCCGTCAGTAGCAGCGTTGCCAGATTTCTTTTTAGTCAAGTCGGGATTTTGGCACTTTTAAAGTGAAAAAAGCGGGATTCATTTGTCGAAAGCGGGACATAAAAAAAATAATAATCAGAAGTTTTTAAATATTTATGTTTTTAATTGAGTTCAAATCACGTTCGCGTGACAATAGACAACGAAAATAGTCACAGAAAATGTATTTAAATCAGATTAAACCTATCGTTAAATAGTTCTTATTCATCTTCTGATTAAAAAACAAAAAAATCAAAATAAAAAAAGTTTTATTTATTAGAAAAATATGGCGTCTCAAACAATACTCTGAAGAGTGAGTGTTTTAAATTACAACTTACAATAAGACAGTAATAATTATTTATAAGAATTACTTATTCATAATATTTCTATGAAGATATAACTTCTTTAAAAGTTTCATTTTTCTCTTTAAAAAAGACGAAGAACTCTTCTAGCTGCAGATTAAACTTGATGAGTAACTCTGATTTCATTAAATTTACGAAGCATTTCAAAATGAAAGGCGTTTTGGAAAGCAGTTTGATGGTAGGATACTTAATATAAAGTTTGAAGATAATCCTGGTATTTTTTTTTGGATACTGTTGAAAGAGTTGGTTCCATAATCCATTATTGTGCGGTGGTGGTAGTTCACACTTCTTATTGCTATCGAGTTATTCCCGAAAAGCGGGACTAAGCCTGTCCCGCGCGGGACATTTCATTTTGATTTAATAATCGGGACGTCCCGCCAAAATCGGGACGTCTGGCAACGCTGGTCAGTAGTAATGTTACAAATAGTGGTCAGAGGTACTTTCAAAGATGTGATAGTTTCTTGAAATTCTTCAAAAATGTCTGATCCTTTTGTCGTTCCCTTTAATGAACGCATGAAGGCTAATTCTTCAGTAACACCAAAGTTGTCATCTATACCTCTTATAAATATCAGTAACTGAGCTGTGTCAGTTATGTCGGTGCTTTCATCCAACGCAAAAGAACAGAATTTAAACGTGCTTATCTTTGATTCTAGTTGTGTTACAAACTGCTTGTTAATAGCTTCAATTCTAGACGTAATTGTTTTTCGGGACACACTTACTGCTTCAAAATCTCTTGTTTGATCAGGACACAAAATATCACTTACTTGAAGTAAACATGTTTTTACAAATTCGCCATCAGAAAATGTTTTGTTACTTTTAGCAATATTGTATGCTACAACATACTCGTAGCTGGCACCTGTAGCAAGCTTTTGAGAGCTGTTCTGCTTTAAAAAATATTTTGCTGACCTGATATTTGCTTACGTAGAGCTCCTGATTTTTGCTTCCGTTCTTTTTCAGTCATCTTTTCATAAGTGGCGTTGTTATGTTTTGTCATGAAATGTCGAGAGAGGTTAAATTCCTTGAATACGGCTACAGCTTCATTCCAAATTAGGCACACAGGTTTATTCTTAATAGGTGTAAAAAAGTATTTCCAAGTCCACTCATCTTTAAAAACACGACATTCTGAATCAACTTTACGTTTTTTAGTTGCCATTGTACCGGTCAAAAAGCACACTACCGACAAACTCAACTATATAAATACAAGTCAGTCTAAGAGTTGCAGAGGTGACGTGGCCTACGTGACTGTCTGAACTACACTGACCTTGAGAACAGCCGACGGACAAAACAATATTGCTAGCGCTGATTCATCCCGAACTTGACCGAGCAACACCGAACGATCTACAGGACAGGCCACACGCATCGCACTAAATCGCCATACTACCGATATACATACATTTTATACGGAAAGAAAACACGCGATGCAAACTCAGTTAGTGTTAGATGCGATAATACCATACCTAAGGCTCCCGTTAACTATTATAGCTGCACAAAAAAAATATCACTTTCTATGTGCAATTAATTTTAGGGGTTAATCAAAATCGTGTCGCGGGCCGGATCAGACTAGCCCGAGGGCCGCACTTTGCCCGCGGGCCGTACTTTGCCCATGACTGGTCTAGTGGGTATAGTCTCATACAAAGAATAGAATAGTTTTTGTCTGAAACGGTCCTAGTACGGTCATGGTATGCTACGGGATAGTGGGCAGACACCTTAAGGGTTAAGATTAAGGGCCAGTCTCTCCATATTTATATAATTTAATCTAAAAAGTTTGCATACTTATTAAAAAAATCATTTCAAAGTAATCCTGAAGTTTGATGCAGGTTATGAGTCCGCCAGTATAGTTCGTGATGTTGAGCGCAACAAGTGAGCGTAAATATTTTTCAAAGCACAATATTATCGGGTGCTGTACAACTATGATGTTTACTATTTGACGTCCTGAAACTAACCATCTCCCCCTTAACGGGTACCAATTTTGTTTTGGCCGCCACCAACGAAGCGTTGGTGTTTATGCGACAGTAAATAACTGCGGTATATGCTTTATTTGATGCATCACAAAATCCATGTAATTCTTCCTTAAGTTGCTTCCATTTTCTCATAATAGAAGTAGGTAATGATCATCCCAATTAATGTTTTGCTTCCACACTTGAAAAATTATTTTCATAGCCGTAATTGCAGGAGCTAACCAACTCAGTGGATCAAATAGCCTCGATATATCTTACAAAGGCGCTCTTTTGGTCGTCTTATTCGAGAAGTCAAATGACGATTGAAAGTTTCAATTTGAAACATAAAGCATTCTTCTTTCGGGTTCCAGTATACCCCTAATGTTTTTGAAATAAGATCCCCTTTAAACGTAAGCTTTTTCAATATATTTGGTTCGTTGGAAGCCCATTTTCTTAATGTAATGCCTGCAACAGATCCTGTAACTCCGTTACCATGCTGCATCCTTCTTCTATAGAATGGGCGACATATTAAGTCATCTGTATAAAATGCTTCCTCTGTAATTTCCGGAGCCCGTGGAAACCGAGGTCTCTCATCTATAGCTAGCTGCTTTAACGCCATCATGGCTAAAAAGGGCGCCGCCTTTGTGCCATACGAGGGGAGGTCCAAAAGTTCGTGGAATGAAAGGGTTTTAGTAAAAATGAAACAGTAAATTTATTTTTCCTTTTCAATATAATCACCCTTAAGCTGAATACATTTATTAGATCTATGAATTAATTTTTCTAAACCATCGTAAAAATATTTTTTATCTTTTCCCTCAAAATGAGCCAAAATTGCCTCCTTTACCTCATTGTCGTCGGAAAATTTCCTTCCCCTTAAGTCTTTTTTTAATTGGGGAACAAATAAAAATCACTTGGGGCCAGATCTGGACTATAGGGTGGGTGGACTAGTGATTCGAAGCCATGCGTGTGTAGAGCAGCCATTGCAACTTTGCTCTTGTGAACCGGCGCGTTGTCTTGCAAGAGCAACACACCCTTGGTCAATTTTCCCCGACGTTTTTCTTTGATGGCATCCTTTAACACGTTCACTGCGCCATCATTTTTAAAGAACTTTCAGCTGGTGCGTTGGAGACCTAAAAGATCTCGTAACAAGCCTATCCTCTGGTGCGTTTGAGACCTAATCAGTCTCCTAAAAATATACTTTTGAAAATAATTTATTTCTTCCAAAAAAACAATGACATATATTTTGAATTTTTTGTGGGTGAAAGATAGCTAATTGCTTTATATTTTGCTAGGTTCGCACGCAGTTACGACATTTGAATAGACTACAAATACCAAAAAAAAATTAGATATCGATTGTATCTCGTACCGCACCCGAAGATAGTTCAATATGTGTAGTAAGTAGTGATGGGAATAAAATAATATCTCAGTTATCGATTCTAAAAGTTTTATTAATTATGCAAAGTGTTTTTCATTAAAACATGGTAAGCACATTGATTGCTTGCACATTACGCGCAAATGGTAACAATTCGTTTAGTTTTTTTAGAAGCGTCAGTGCTGTTTAACTGCGTGTGCTCCAACGAAAAAGGTTTATCGTTAAATATTTCATAATCAGAATCACTGTCATTATTAGTCAATGGGGGGCAAATTTGAACATTTTCCAAAAAAAAATTATTTTACTGGGCGATGCAGCAGTATAATCCGGCGTTGATTTTTTGTTAGAAACCTCACCAATAAAATAGATTTTTTACACTTTTTTCTTTTAAACTTAATCACTCATTGTTTATCAAAAATAATCAACACGCTGGTATATACGCGAGTGTTATTTTCAAAACGTGCCCGCGACTTCCCGAATGTCGATTCTAGGACAACACTAAAAATCCCATCCTCCATCTCTTGCGTCTACGAGGTGTACGATTTCACGAGTACCGACATATCTCCTAACGCAAGGAATTAAAACAATTACAGTACTGTGCGTTAGGGACCTAATCCATCTCTAATTTATTTTTTAAAGTCCTTGAATTCAGCTTTAAGTAGGAAGCAAATATGTACATTTGTCCTGCTCATCCTTAAAGAACTTTACAAGTTACATCCTCCCGCAAGGAGTGAAAAAACACGATTATGTTCAACGCACAATACAAAAGTCCTGCAAGAGATCTGATAGATCTCGTAATGCAACGAACGTGTTAATTTTTCTAGTATTGTTGCGTAGTATTCTCCGGTTATGGTCCTGCCCTTTTCTTTATAATCAATCAGTATTATCCCCTCACAATCCCAAAAAACAGTAGCCATCAACTTTCCAGCCGACTCCGACACTTTGAATTTCTTTGGCGGTGGTGTCCCCTTTTATGCCATTGCATGGACTCTTGTTTGGACTCAGGCTCGAAGTGATGAACCCATGTTTCATCGCCGGTAACAATTCGCTCCAAAATCGATCCAGGATCGTCGCTACACAACTCCAAAAAATGTTTTGACGCTTCGACGCGCTGCTGTTTTTGAAGCGGCGTGAGCATTCTAGGTACTTATCTTGCACTGACTTTTGTCATACCCAGGTGGTCATGTAGGATTCGCAAAATTGTGGTATCTGATACTCCAACTAATGCAGATAACTGTTTTTTCTTCAAACGGGTGTCCTCCAGTACAATTTTTTCCACTTTTTCTACGATGTCTGATGTGGTGGCCTCAACTGGCCTTCCTGAGCGGGGGTCGTCTTCAATCGACTCCCGACCATGTTTAAAAAGACCATGCCATTTGTAAATCATTGATTTACTAGGGCACTGTTCCCCGTAAACAGTTTCCATTTCATTCAAAATGGTCTGAGCGTTCTTTCCTTGCTTGGTAAGGAATTTAATGACAGCACGGTGTTCAATTTTCTCCATAGTTTCAGTTTTCTTCCGGATTGACGTGTTTAGCAGGCGAGTGTTCGTAAACGAATGACGCAATAGGGCTGAAACTCCATTTATATACTAATTATGAGTCCCCAATTAGTATGACACTAAGCGAGCGCCCCTATCCCCACTCCATCCCCTCCATTCCACGAACTTTTGGACCTCCCCTCGTATGTTACGGTTGTCAGTTCGTTTTCCTGTAAAGTATGAATTTGTGTGTCTCGCAAAATATTTTTTTGCATTTTCCAATCACACCCAAAAATGTAAATATTTCTAAACATTTTCTCCACGTCTGCCTTGATCGATATCGAAATCTTCGCCACTTTAATATAAGGGATTGTAAGTCTTTTTGTAGGTTGGGACCTGTATACATTACATCGTTTGTCTAAGTCCCGTTGTCTTTGCGGACCCATTGAATACAACACGTACCTAGTTTTGTAGTTTCCGAATGTTCCCGGGTTACACAATGATGTAGGTAAATAATACCCAATCTCCGAAACCTTGTTTTTGACAAAAGACATGTGCCCTAAGACCTAAGTCCTTATGTATGTAATATATTTATTCATAAAAAGTTACACTTTAATTTGCACCATGCCCCGTAAAACTGCTTACGCAGTTTAACTGCAGGTAACTCGCTTTATAAAAACATAGCTTATAAATTATTAAATAATTTATATTAAAACAATTTACGTAAATGGTTACAAAGTACATATTTAACAAGTGTTTTTTTTAATAAACTTTTAATTTAGCCAGTGTAGGCTCACGTTTTTTGTCTGCGGGTAAACTATTGAGTAGAGTGCGCGCCAGTTAAGTCTGAAAACACACTTATTGAAAATTCTCCTGAAATAACATTGCCGTACTTTCAGGTCTTCGGCATCACACTGGGTGTTATTGTTATACATGCGCCACATTTTTTTTTATGTTTAGCTCGGCATGTAAATATTTTCTGACAATCGTACTTGACCTGCAGTAGTGCGATTCCAAACACTGGAAACTTTCAATAAATTTTTTTACTGCTGCAAGCCTGTGTGCATTTTTTGCAGACCTATGGTCGCCTCCCCTTTTTTGCCTGGACCACTGTACCCATAGTAGCAAACACCTTTCACTCCGAATTCTGTGCACAGTTATTTTCAGTGTATTCAAAAATGTTTTTTGACAAACTGGAATCAGTTTTGGGGAGGTTTTTTTCGAGCATACAATTTTGTAATGAATTCCGTTGGTTTTCGGACTCCTACTCTTGGGCGACGTCGCTTTGTTTTTCCTACCTTGCAATGTTTCAGGAGAAAACTGTCTTGGTCTTTTTTATTCGGATGACGATAAAACTCTTCATGGAATTTTCTGATATCCTGCATTGATAGAGCACCGCATTTGTATTTTTAGTCAGGTAATGATTTTGCTGAGTACCTATAAAAGGAAAAAAACTTCATAAAACAATGCGAAAAAAGCTGAATTCATTTTTGTGAGACGTTTTGACGCTTTCCACTGAAAACCCCTTTTCAAGAACGGCTCCATCACAAATACAGATGTTTAAAACAACAATTTGGATTTTTTTGGCTAACCGTACTTTGTGCTAACCTAACCAAAAAATAAGCAGTGTATTCTGTCACTATTATAACGCCAATAAAATGTAATTTTTAAGTTATGTATAATATATATATAAAATAAAAACCTTACCATATAAATCGGCTTTTCATTTTTATTCAAAAAATTCAGCATGTGAAATACCCAAGACTTTGGATTGTAAACATTTTCCGCTGCAGCACCAGATCGCTTCGAATCTGTTATTTATTTTAATAATTTTCTGTAGTTAGATTTTAATGAGTTGATCTTTAGTTGTCACGCCTGGTTTAAATTTCTTATTAATTTCAAGGAGCTGCTCAAACGCATTCGCCCTTTTCACTTTATTAATACTGTTTGCATTTGAGCTGTCTCATACCTCAGGTAGTGTTTTTAATACAACAATGAATTCTTTCAAGTGTTTTTGATCGTTTGTTTGACATGCGGCGGGGCCGCCTCAATGTGCGTCCTCCTCTTTTTCTTGCAGAATGAATACTGACGCGATAAATATCGACCAGTCATAGTGTTGCTAAGTCTGAAAGCTAGCGGATGGTAGAATGCTTCTAAAAATATGGTAGATTTTCCGAAATTATGTTGTATTGATATATTATTGTTGTTTGAAATACGGTAGAATTACCCTATTAATTTTTTAGTATGTTAAGAGTCAGAGTTGAAAAATAAGACATATTTTAAATCAGAATTAGACAGTATAATTGTTTCAATATTTTTATACATATCATTATTATGTTTTTCAATCATAGAGGGAGATGGATTAAAATTAATACAGGTTTTTCCGTGTCTGCGGTAAAAGATTACCCTTGATGGATTTTGTGAGAAGTTTATTCCGTTTTTTCGTTTTGATGTTGTTAACACTGCTGAAAACTCTTTCACACTCAGCATTCGAATGTGGTAGAGACAAAAAAGAATTCATAGAAATTTAAATACATACAGCTCTACCGAATTCGTTCGCGTAATATCTTCCAGTTGGAATCACGCTATTAGGGGATTCCCCGATGCATAAAACAGTATTGTCAGGAGAATAAAACGAAAATCAATGTATGATTTAAAAAAATACAACCTTCAATGGGTATTACAGTGTATTTTGGTACCGTAATTATAATCGTTCGGTAATGCTTTCGTCACCATTGATGCTACGTCATAGGGGGTTATCTTTTCGGATAGATGGCTTTTAAAAAAAAAGTTACATTATTTTTTTATAGGTTATTTTGAGCGGACCAAAGAAAGAAACGTCCAAAGGTTGCATTCTGTGTGACGTGTGTGGTGGCAGAGACAACAATTGAGGAGGTAACTTTCAAAACGTGATTTGTCCTTCAGCTACGGAACCGAGAAAAATGCACTTTTTTATTTTGACAAAATTGAGAAAACTTTTTGTTGATTATTTTGTGCATAAAGAGGAAGTGGACTCTACTGAATGATATTATTAGGTTGTCATAGATAATTAAAAATAAATTTGGCTTGTATATTATTATTTCAACGATTTAAAAATGGACAAAACACGTTTTGCATGAACCTTGTGGACAAAACATGTTTTGAACTGAAAACACGTTAAAAAGTAGCAGTCAAAATGTGTTTTGTCCATACAATACTAAGTGGTATTTCAAGTATGGATTAATTTAATAAACAATTAATGGGTACTAAAACAAATAATAATGTTAGGCAATGTTTTATTTTAGCTTCACAATTACTGGTATCTTAAATTCTAACACACTGTTCTTCATCTAGGCAATCACATTCATTCTCTTCATTTATTTCCTCCGCAACAGTTGGAGCATTGAAAAGGAGTTCTTTGTACCAATTGAAGCGGTTGTCGTCTAGCTCTTGCCAGTTTCCAAAAACGGCCTGCAGTAATTTGTCAACATCTTTCTTCTTTTCATCAGTTCTTAGAGGCAATGTTTGTGGTTCCATTCTGCGTAACATATTATTGGTGCATGACTTCTTATTGAGACTTTTATAGGATTCATCTCCCTCGTAGATAAAGTTTTCCATTGCTCTAACTCTGACAGATCAATTACCATGGACCTCGCTGACTTTGAAAAAAATCCTCTTCATATTGCTTATATTTTTTAGGTAGTTTCCAGTCCTGTCCTAGTATGTACAATTGTCCCAGGTTTTTGTAAATTTCCATGTATTCCTCTTTTACAATAATAGTCGGCTTATTTCTCAACACTTTTTCGGCTCTGCCAAACACCCTGTCTGCTGGAAGAAATGAGTGCCCACGGGTTGGAAAGTGCATATGAATTTCTTTAAGCGGTGATGTAGTTTGAGTCCTAATGAAGAACATAATAGTGCGAACTACAATATTATTCTTGGTTTGGGAGACGCATCCATCACTGAACAGTCTTAAAATTCTGCATTGAAAGTCAGTGTTCATAAGGAAATGTAACAAAGCAGATGATATTTCTGTACTTCCTTTTCCGGCTTGTTCCTCTGACCAGCAGTAAAATTTTGGGTTCAAGCCTTTCAAATCCACTATACAGAAGTTGTAAAATCCGATTTGTCTTAAATAGTATGCCTCCTGCACGGGTGTTTTTGGCAGGGGTTGGATCTGTTGTAAGTCAAAACAGTAGCTGACAGAATCATCTATGTCCTGTCTCATTAGCTGATAAAATGCATTCGCTCTCTTCCTGTGAATTCTTTTTTCCATACTGAAGTAATTTCTTTCCTTTGACCCTATAGGAAATGATTTTATTTTGTGTTGTAGTATTGTGCAATAGCTACACACGTCGGTAGCTGGTGATTTGAAACCAATATTGTAGTTATTGACAAAAATTCTTCTGAACATTGATAGTTTCACTTTTGATTCATCCGTGGTATTCTCGTTGTACATTTTATGTAATTTTTATATGTTCAGGCCAGCCGTCAAATAGATTCTTTTAGACTTATTTCTTCCATAGTGGCTCTCAGTGCCTCGAAGTTTACTGATAAACATTTTCACGCTTTCTTTCTTTTCCCGGCTTAAATGGCTTTTCCTGTCTCCTCCTCTGTTTTCACAAATAATTTCAGCATGAAACTGTTTCTTTGCAATGTTTTGAAATCTAGTCCGTCCCACCTTAGTTACTTCTAAAAAAAACTTCTTGCAAACCGGCACCCTCTGAGAATCAGCACTTACGAAGTATTTAACATTGTATTGATGATTTGATACTGCTTTCTTGTTGGGTTATTCTCGGGGCCTCCTTCTCTTCACTTCTTGATTCTGGATCAAGGATGAAATTATCACATCCTGTGCAAGTTTCTCGGGAACCGAACACAAGCTTTTTCGAACTTTTGCGACTTGATTTGGTGTGACTTTTGAGCAACGAAAGGCTGTCGTGTTGTGAGCACAAAGGTTGATGACATTACTATTGTGGAGTCGTGAATACTTCGCCGTTTTAGCTGCAACTCGTTTTCCACCAGTAACACGTCTCTTACGGCTTCCACTATTACTTTCCTGCACTTCGACAGTATCCGTTTCGTCGAGATCTTCCATTTTAAAACTCAAAAGTTCAGTAACGAAAAAATTTAATGTCAATTTTATGAGTGATTCATTCAAAATGTGTTTTGTCAAAATGTCAAAATGGCGTCGGCTCGACTGTGATTGGTTGTTTGGACAAAACATTTTTTGACCGATTCCTGGCAGGGAACAGAACACGTTTTGTTTTTACCACCACTTTTACTCGAAGGAAATACATAGAAATAGACACGTTTCGAGCGAACTTTTCTTTTACAAATCAAGCGATCCATAGACTAGAAGAAGATGGCATTCTTAACATTTTTTTTTTTACTTTGTGACATATCACGTTTTGAAAGTCATATAAATGTGATTGGATTTACAATATTCGTAAATGGAAAGAGAAATGTGACTAGCATGGTTGTCTAGTATTAAAAGGATGGGTTCATCTCCAGATGGCTTGGCACAAAGTGCACCAACCATTCAAGAAAGAGATTCTCTTTAATCCAACCGTTGACAGAGCATTTGTAAAGCGCTCCTGCTGGACCATCCTTCTCTAGCAGAGGAGTCAACCAAAACCCAGGTAAAATAAAGATCGGTGGAATGTAACCGCTTGCTGCGTTCATAGCACACAACAAAGTGAGGTTTTTTCCTCTCTCCCAACTGGTTATAGATCCACTCTCTTCTGTCCTTTGGTAGCCAGAATTTTTGCAGGAGTTTGGACTGTTGAAATGCCTGTTTCGTCACAATTATAAATATTCTTTAGAACAAATCTATGCTTTTCCATCAGCTGGCCAAGTAGCTCAAAGCATGCTTATTTAGGCTTGAAATGTTTATTTCAGTTTTATTAAAAGCTGTTATTTAAAGATCAATAGATGCTGGTCGTCTCCGGTTTACTAATAGAAATGTTATGCCTAGTCTTAAATGCACGCAACCAATCCCGTGCAGCCATTGTGGAGGATTGATCAAAATTAAGCTTTATATTAAATTTTTCAGCATATTCGAAAGTCACTTATTTGATTAGCAGTGCAACCATAAAACATGTTTGCTATTTTCTTCACCAAGTTTGCTAGCTCGGCTTCTGTCTCAGCACTAAAGACAGTGAATCGTCCAAGACGTGGTGCTGAGGCAGAACCTTCTTTTATCCTCTTTTGAAGGCTTGAAAATAGGATCCCCAATACCTTAGCAGCATTTCTCATAGAAGAACCACCATCAATAAGCTTTATAGCTTTTTTTAGGCTATCAAAAGACCAGCTAACTCGTAATTTCGCCATCTAGAAAGAAACAAAAATGACTTAATGCAAAATGCACAGTTGAAATGTCATTTCCCACAATTACACTATTGAGAAAAGAAACTTTAAAACACTGAGGTAATCTGAACTGCACATCACAATTTCCAACTTTTAACTAAGACCATATAATCGTATTATTCGTATAATGCAAGATTTCGATATTTACCTTCTAATTTGTGTTGACGTAAAATTAGATCAGCGGAGCACAAAAACAAAACACGGGGTTATTTGGATGGTGCTCACGCGCACCGGGGACGACGTTTATGCGTTGCTCGCAAGTACTGTTTCGTGGATGTGAGGGTGACTCCCATTACCCGCTAACTCCCATTACCCTACCTAGCAACCCCTCTCTGTATGGGTATACAGAGACGTGGTATGACGATGGTGATCTTGCTGATCAGACACCAAAACAATGAAATATCTCCTACATTCCGGAAATCTGTTATTGCACAATTCAACTAGGTAATTGGTTTGGTAATAAAGAAAATAAAACAAAAACTTGTTCAATTTTAATTTTTTATTTTCTGATTCTTTTTTTAACTAGGTATAAAAATTTTAATTCTAATTTATATTTTTGTTGAAGAAATTCTATTTCTAACTGATTTTTTAATTTCATATGTTCCACTTCTATCTCATTTTTTTGTGGTTGTCCAACTCTTGCCACAGCAATTTTTTTTAATGTCTTCAAGTGAAGTTTTATTTTTTCTGCTTGCTGATTGTGTAGCTGATAGGGTTCACTTTCAGTGGTGACCTCAACACCGGTTTCCATCAACCCAGCTTCTTCAGTCCAGTCCTGGATTGTTCCTGACTGATTTATATATTCAAATGTGGCATCTATACTGGACACTCTTACCCTCTTTGGTCTCCAGCTTTCATCGTTATTGTCCTAACCAATAGCAGCTAGAAAAGTAAACAGTCTAATAAGTTAACATGTAGGTATGTCTTTTATTGGTTTGAATAAGATAACATGCAGGTCAACTAATATAACACAAATGTTTGTGCCCAATCTTTCATTTGCGGAGCATATTCGGACGATTTCGGATGCTGCATTTAGGAGATTAGGGTTTGTCCTGCGAAATTCAGATAGTCTGACGGACACTGCCACTAGGGTGATGTATTCATCATTAGTAAGGCCCAGTGTTGCCAACTTAATTTTAACGAACCCACCAATTTTACCGTCGCAACCCAACAGAAAACCACTAATATCCACACTAACTAATATTATAAATGTAAGTGTGTTTGTTTATTTATCCTTCTTTCACGCCCAAAGGAAATATAGGATCGATGTGATTTTTATGTCCGCAGATAGGAAGAGGTTAGACAAGCAGCCCGCGAGCACTATTTTTTTTTTCCGCGGGAAACACATGTTTTACTGAAGTAAACAGTAGTCTATGTCGCTCTTTACTTTAGATGGATAGCATACAGCTAGGATATATTTTTTGACAATAAAAGAACAATATTGTAAATTGAATTATAAAATTAGTTTATTTTCATTACAAAACAACCAAGACATACAAAATCGTTAAAAATCATCTTCAGCAGAGTCGGTTTCCTCTGCACCTTCTGATTTTAAGTACACTTCTTTCGTTCCTATTTTCTGGACTACAGAATTTGGCAAGATGTAATTATTGCAACACTTTCCTTCGCGTTTTAAACCTGCGCGGATTGTCATAATAGATGACAGTAGATCTAGCTTCATTCGGTTTATGTGTTTTGTCTTCACGGTATTCATCATGCTGAATAATCGCTCTACTTCAGCATTAGAGTGCGGTAAAACTAATAAAGATATAGCAAACGTGGCTAAATCTTCAAATCGGTTTTCTCCTGCAATGTCTTCAAAATCCAGCACCTCGTACCAAAATTCCTTGGTATTTTTTGTATTTATTCATTTGAGTAAATGGATTTGACGCCACTGCTCGTCAACTTTCGCTATGTATTATTGATTTTTATTAAAATGTAAGATCAGGTCAGTGATCGGCTCTTTATTGTGAGACAGTGCACAATCTACACTGATTCTTTTCATATTTTTCATGAGATTTAAGTTTTCGGGCAATCTGTTTTTCAGTTCATTAACCAACTGCACCATAAACTGGATGCACCCTATTACGTATCATTTCTTCTTCATTCCGTGGAAATCCTTTTTCTCTCATCGTTGACATAAAAGATTCGAATCTGTACCCCAAATAACATTTCTTATCAACGAAATCTTGAATGTTTTGCGTAAAAACGTCTACCTTCTGGGTCGGCAGTACTATTTTGGCAACAACTGAATCAACTAAATTTTGTCATTTCGTCGTACAGTTTTGTTTGATCTGCATCTTTCGATTCAAATAATTTATTCACTCTGTTAATTTCAGTCAGAATTGGATACATAAATGAAATGTACGCATAATTCACGTCATCTGAATACATTCTATGCAGCAATTCTGCTGTGTAACACCTTTCTTTCAATTTGGCCATATTAAAATGTGTTTTCAGTTCCAACCATTGTGCGTAAATGCGTGCAACTGCGGACTCTATAGAAAGCCATCGAGTTTGACAAGACTGTACAATTTTTAATGGATCATGACCGTCGTTTATAAGTTTGTATAGTTCTTTGTAAGCCACTTGCCTTGACGAAGAACGATTGACCCAATCATATGTTTCTTTAAAAATAAACTCGAGATTTCTCGGTAAAAATTGCTTTGTTACTGCTGATACTGCCAATTGCAGAGAGTGACAAATGCAACGCACCAAAACTAAACTCGGCAAATCCTTTTTCAGTTTACACCACCGTTACCGTATACCAATACACCGTTATTGACGCCGGTCATCACGGAAGCATTATCTGTTCCGATGCCCATTAAATTTTGTAGAGGTATATTGAATCTAGCGAGTGTCGCTTTTATGGTACCAACAATCCCGTCTGCATCACACTCGTTCAGCATTGGAAGATCTAAAAATGTAGACATTTTTTTTTTGTTACTGCAGCTGTAATTAATTATTATTATTCCCAGACTTTTGTGAACGGAAATATCGGTCGATTCGTCTATCAATAAACTATAGGGTTGATCTTTCAATTCTTCTTTTAAGTTTTCTGCGAAATGGGGTGATAGCACATTTTTTATAATTTGAGAACATTTTGTCCTATGTAAATGTTTAAATCCTATTTCAATGTTTCGTCCTCTTTGTGCATGTGAATGTGATTAACCACTTCTCTCATATGATCTACTACACGTAGGCTGGTATGTGCCGCTGTGAATAATGCTAGCCTAGCTTCTTTTTTCTTTTTTCCCACGCCTTCTCGTTTAAAAGGCAACTTTGGTTGCGTAGCTATAATCTGTAAAAGAAACGGAATGTAAACTATAACAAGCAGATGTAAAATAAAAACCGGTCAAGTGCAAGTCTGACTCGCGCATGAAGAGTTCCGTACCATTCAAGCAAAAAAAAAATCCAAAGAAGGATTCAAATTTCCAACCGCAATTTTTTAAGTTTGTAATCGCTAACACTTGACAGTCAGTTATAGTTACACATATAAACGCTAGATGGCATTGCTTGTGATAAACACTTTTGTATGGGAGCCCCCTTTCATTTATTATTATTAATTGTTGTTATAGCGGCAACAGAAATACATATTCTGTGAAAGTTTCAACTTTCTACCTAGTACGGTTTATGAGATAACAGCCCGCTGACAGACGTACGGACGGACAACGGAGGCATATTAATAGGGTCCGTTGGCACCCTTTGGATACGGAACTCTAAAAAGGGCCTACTTATTCTTTGAAAGTTGATGTTGGCTATATAGACAACTAAAACATATTTATAATATAATACAACTTACTTTTATAATATAATACAACTATATTAATATAAATTGTTGACACATCGTAATTTATATTATATTAGTTACGTACGTACCTTTGAATTTTGCAAGTGTTTTTCGATAATCCGTGATTCTTTAAATCTCCCTAATGATTTCTTAATACAGAGCCACATAATTTGCACTTTGCAATTGGACCAGCTGTACTTTCTACCACTTGCAGCCAGTCCTTTAATTGGGAGTCCCGTAACCATCAATCCCGGAACTTTTGCGTATATTGCGGTTTTGGCATTTTGTTTTAAAAATAAACTAAACATTTGCAAACAAACAAGGTCGCTCCGATGCATAGCATAACCAAAACTACTAAGTACAGTGAAACCTGTGAAGTGAAAAGACATATGTACCAATTATTGAGGGTTTTCAATAATCCAGTTTTCCAATTAAACAGGTTTAAATTTATAGTTGTCTCATTTACAGAATTCCCCGCTTACAGAGGTCGAAATGTGCCGTTATTCCATTTTTAGAGGTGGAAATGTTAATAAAAATGCGTATTTTTGATGTTATGAATTTAATGTAGGTATGAATGTACATATATAATGTATTGCGTCGAAAAAAAAATACGGTAACGTTTATGACTTAAAGTAATCGGTTATGTTTGTTTGTATTTTATTGCTAGTTGCTGAAACCTGTTTCTCGATAGAATAAATTTGATCAAAAATATTAGAATTATCAATATTTGACATTTCGAAATACTTTTGTAAAGTTTCTAAAGCTTCCATTGCCTTGAAATTTTTACTGGAGTCTCTTCACAGTCTTCTTCTTCTTCTGTGTCCAAAGAAGAATACATAGAAACTATGTCAACATCATTGAGCTCCTCTTCAATGAGTACATCCATAGAAACGAAATCCTGAAAAGTCACCTGCTGCTCATTTAAGTCATTCCTACATGTGGTAAATATTCTATCCCATTCTGGAAACGCTGCACAAATCTCCTAAACTATGTCATCATCATTGAGCTCCTCTGAAATGAGTACATTATCATCCATAGAAACGAAATCCTGCAAAGTCACCTGCTGTTCATTTAAGTCATTCCTACATGTGGTAAATATTCTATCCCATTCTGGAAACGCTGCACAAATCTCTAGCTCCTCTTGTAGGCTCTCAGGTTCAGATACATTGGTCACTTTGAATCCAGCTCTTTGGAAGCAATTACTAATTGTGGTTTTGCTAACAGAAAACCAAGGTTTTCTTGCAAATCTCATGGCCTGGAGGATGTTGATTTCTGGACTTTTATTCTTCTATAGATTTAAGAACATACTGAACAACTTCCTTCCTGTAGTAAACCTTAAAGTTGTTGATAATACCCTGATCCATGGGCTGCAATTTACTTGTGGTATTGGCGGGTAAGTACAATAATGTAACATAGTGTTACGAGCTAGGGGATCGGATAGAAACGCCGTAGATTTCTTCAAGGGTTTATTTTCAATTAAATCTACGAGGAATTTGTTAACACTAAAAACTGAAAATTACGCACTAAAATTCACTGAAAACACACACGAAATACTGTCACTAATTACGTTAATTACACGCACTTCACACAGTACTTAATCACTTGTCTTCACTATATTCGCACTTTGTCACTTCGGTGTTTATCGCTTGATATCGCATTCAAAACTTGGGAATAGTCTTGAACGATGTTCGAGAACTCTCTAGGCGGGAACGCTACTGAGTAGCGATCGCACAATTCTAGAACGTCCGTACTCGCTATCTCTCTCGCACATTGCTCCGTCCTTGTCGTACGGTGTTCTAGAGTGCTCGGTCTAACTTCGAGAAGATTCCGATCTTCCGTCTGTCTCTCGTATCATTCCGTCCTTGTCCCACACCTAGAAAATTCGTTCTAGACTATTCCTTCATCAAAGGGGTATAACCAGGCCCGAAAACGCCTGAAAACGGGTTTCAGCCTGCGGAAAAGTTCTCTATGTAGTGGAAAAATCTAAAAACATTGCAGTCGACCCGTCTTCGTAACAATAGTCTAATTTGGGCATATTGTTGTGAGCTGTGCAGTTGTCGACAAACATAATGATTTTTCGTTTTTGGGCCCTCATATCGTTTACTTTTTTTAACCAATCTGCAAATAATTCAGAAGTCATCCACGCTTTTTTATTGTTTTGATAATGAACAGGCAACGTTTAAACACCTTTGAAGCATCTGGAGCTCTTAGATTTTCCAATTAAAAGAAATGGTCGTTTTTCAGTTCCAGACATATTCGCACTTACAAGTACAGTGACCCGATCTTTACTCAATTTACCACCATGGCAAGACTGACCTTTGAACGTAAATGTTTTATCCGGTAGACACTTGTAGAATAAGCCTGCTTCATCGGCGTTGAATACGTCATCGGGGGAATAATCGTGTAATAAAGCTAGAAGGTTTTTAATCCACTCATTACATTCGTTATTTTCCACAGAATTGCTCTCGCCACAAACATTTTTGAATGCGATATTGTTTCTTTTCTTAAATCCCTCCAACCACCCATTACTGCCAGAAAAATTATCAATATGGAGCTTACTTGCAAATTCTTGAGCTTTCTCTTTGATCATTGGTGTGCTTATTGGAATGTTATTATTCCGTACCTGCTTTATCCATGTACAGAGACACTTTTCAACTTCAGGATACTCTGCAGCTCGTATTCGTTTGAGTTTTCCTTTTCCATCAATACACTGAGACCGAATTTTCTCTTTGTTGTTAATAATTCTACACAGGATTGACTTTGGTATGTTATTCTCTCTCTTTTTTCATATCAATTTTCATCTGTATATACTTGTGATGAATCACTTGTTGGCAGTTCCACTCCAGACAACATTGGCAATGTTGACGGCCTAATGTCCCTTAGCTTTAGAGAGGATGAAATATCTAAGAAAATAAAAGGTCTTGATACTAACAAAGGAGCTGGTCCAGACTCGATTCCTCCTATCTTTGTAAAACGATGTAGATTTGTGTTATCTTTGCCCCTAACTATTATTTATAATAGATCTCTTAAAGATGGTGTTTTTCCTGAAGTATGGAAAAGGTCTCGTGTTGTACCTGTGTATAAAAAGGGAGATATCACCGACGTAAAAAATTACCGTCCTGTTTGTATTTTATCTTGTTTTTCCAAGCTCTTTGAGTCTGTCCTGTATCCCGTAATCTCCAAATGTTTAGACGGCTGTATCATTGATGAGCAACATGGTTTCAGAAAAGGCCGTTCAATTCAAACGAACCTCATGTCTTTTGTTACTGAAACATGTCAGGAATTAGATCGTGGGCGCCAGATTGATGCCATATATACTGACTTTAGCAATGCCTTTGACAAAGTCAGTCACGCGTTACTGATTTAGAAGCTTCGTGGTTATGGAATGGGAGAGAATTTGCTAAACTGATTTAGGTCCTATCTTCGTAACAGGCCTCAGTCAGTAGTTGTTGGAGGCGCTGAGTCTACTCCCTATATTGCGCGATCTGGTGTACCGCAAGGATCTCATTTGGGACCGTTGCTATTCTTACTATTTGTAAACGACGTTAAGAATCATATAAAGCACTGTAAAGCGTCTCTCTTCGCTGATGATTTAAAAATTTATAAAGTTATTAACACTGTCTGTGATGCTGCTCTAGTGCAAAGTGATCTTAATGGTATACAACATTGGTGCTTTTTAAATGGTATGATCCTCAATATAAATAAGTGCTTTAATATTAAATACACAAGAAAAAAAACCACTTGTTACTGTGTATAAGCTTGACGGCGCGCCATTGAAGGAGGTTCAGGAGGTTCGTGACTTAGGTGTTATTATTGACAAAAAATTAACGTTTACATCGCAGGTCAATAAAGTAGTCACCACATCCGCACGAATGCTTGGATTTCTTAAACGGAATGCGGATTGTTTTGGTTGTACGACTAAAACAATTTTGTACAACGCTCTGGTGCGCAGTCATGTTGAGTTTGGTAGTATTATATGGAATCCACTATATGCGATCCATTCGCAACGCGTTGAAAGCATACAAAGATCTTTTACGCGACACCTAGCTTTAGACAACCGTACCATCAGCGACTTAAAAAATTTAATATGTTATCTCTTAACAATCGGAGAACTCTAGCCGGTGTTACATTCTTGTATAAATTGCTCAACAACCATTTACAGAACAGTGACCTTTTACAGGAAATCAAAATTGTCGTCCCTTACTCATTCCCTAGGTTTAAAATCAACAATATATTCCAAATTCCATCTGCCAAAACCACGAACAACACCAAAACCAAGAACACAGCGTATCCAGAGCTGGATATATTCGGTAGTGGGCTGATCGGTTTTAGAGAAAGCATTGTGGGGTGCCTTTCTAGAACCTAATTTCGCTGTTTTTCTGACGATTTTTCTTTTTTTTCTGCACATAGTTGTTGAAAATTTAATTTAATTTTATTTTATGTTTATGTTAAAAAATTGATTTTATTTTAATGTGTGCTTGCATTGTCGTGTGTGTTTTAGTTGTATTTTTTTTTAATTTCTATTTGATTTTTTTACTGAGAAACTTATGCTTGCATTAACTGTCACACATTTTAGATGTGGGATTTTGTGAAATAGTTGGTGGACTTATGACTGTGTGTGATGTTGTGGGCTTGATAACTAAATAAATAAATAAATAAATATTCTCCCTACACAGTTCATCACGCGACTTTCCACAATCATAATGTGATAGAAGTTTTACTTTTTCAGATACTGATAACGTTTTATATTTGCGTTTGGACATTTTGTACACTTTTATTCCCTTGTTTTTAGGTCAAAACATCAGATATGTAGTATTGACAATCAAAGCATGCGCTAAAGACGACGAGAAATGTATGTAAACAAACACGTCAAAACGTGTTGAAACCTGATTAATTTGTCTCACTTATACAGGTAATTGAGCTACAGAGTCTCAATTATAGAGGTAAACATCGAAAAAGTCTTAGAATTCAAATCTTATTTAACCAGGTTCAAAAAGTCCCATTAACAGAGGTAATTTAATGAAAAAGAACCGGGACTTCGTTGCAACTCTCAATTATAGAGGTTTCTCATTTATCCAGGTCCCACTGTATCTGTGTTGTGTATTTCTATTTTTGTGCAAATTAAGTGAGGTCCAGCGGTGAATCCCAAAAAAAAACCAAAATATATTAAAATTACTTTAATTAATTATTACAATAATGACTTAACTAAATATAACTATTTAATCGTCCCGATATTAGGAGCACGACAAATAATCTATATTATAAACTTAACTAGTTGAGAATTGACCGGTCCGATGTGAGGTATCCGATCAAAGCTTCTGATCTCCTTGTCCATTTCCTTTTATAACGGTGTTGCGTAAGAGGGGTACAGGTATTGGTAATGCGGGGCAAAGTTAGTGCAATGGATATGTAACATCTCCCCCGTAAGATGAGCAACTATTTGCTATTGATGTCTATAGCTAAAAGTTGCGGCTCGAAGTTCTTGGGCAGACATGTTCTTATTATCCGTTTTTGAAATCGGCTTTGAAGATGTATTTCGGCGATATCGGAGTATGAAGAAAATTACAGGTGCGCCCAGGAGTGTGGTCATAGCGAAGTACAAAGGAATCTTTGTGTGGTATATTATGTTTGATGAATCATATGTATAAATCATAAATAATTCCATTTTGCATATTATGTAACTTCGTGAGATCGATTGAATTAAGTTGGACACCTGGTTGATTTTGTTGAATGATGTTGTCCATTCGAGGAAAATTAATGATTTCGACACCGCTTCCTTAAATTCGGTCGTCGATGTTGGTGGCCGTAATTTAATTAATAGGCGTTGTGGAACATGATTTGTCTATTTCTTGAAAATTAATAATTTTGTAGATGCAGTCCTTTTTGGTCTTCATCTGATGACGTAGTTTAGGCTCGCATATGTGCCTGTTGATCTTCGGACATTCTGTCTCTATGTACACAAATTCTTTAGAATTAGTTGCTACATATGGATAGGACGGGATAATTACCTGAGAATGTATAATAGGTACAGGACACAATCGATAAAGTTGGAATATTGAAGGTAAAGTAGGGAAAGCTAAGAGCAATCACTATTTTCCTGTCTATATAATATGAACCTAAGCTAATTATCATAAAAATTTCTTATTTCCAAATCTAAGATTTGATCTGTGCGATACAGATTTTTTAATTTTTTTTTAACATTATTTTTAAATCATTAATATTTAACATAGAATGGTGAAATGACATAGTGCGACTAAAAGCTAATATATTTTCTATTCTAATTATCTCATTATATAACTCCTGCACGTTATCGCTTATAATGTTGAATATTAGCGACAGGTGTACGAATTACACTTTGATTGTCCGAGTTATTCATGTTTATTATATAGTTTAGGGCTATGCTTAATTTTATTTGATTATCTGTTAAATTATTCAATACCTGAATTTGTTGTATGCTATATTCTTTAGAAAGTGAAATATATTTATTAAAACTAGAACTTAATTCTTTCTTAATTGATTTTGAAATATAATAATATCTCGGAGCGTCATTATGACCAAGATTCCTAGAAATAAATGTATTAAGAGTTTCCAATGAATTAATGATGCCTCGTTTAACTCTGGAGTCCAGTTCGAATCATTTTAACTGTAACATAACTAATCATTAATTTATGATTCATGTACCTAGTCAGTTTGTCTCTTGAAACGTAATTAGTTAAGCTTTAAACAATTGTTGGGTCGTTGAGGTGTAAAACTTGTGTCTCTTAGGGTGGATTCGACCAAACAAGAGTAAATCTTAATCTTAGAATAAATCGTCAGTTAATCGAGAGTAAATCAATTTTACGTTTTACCATCTACAAATTCTATGAATAGTGGGCCTATTCGGGGATTATTACTATACCGCCGTTTCGCACGGAATAACAGCTATTCCTAGAATAATTTAATGGCGTCAGTCAGTCCAATCATCTGATTTCTGTCATTTCACAAATATTTATTCTGTGAAAAATTTAATTTCAAGTCAACGCAACGTACTAAATCAATAGTCTGGCTTTGTATAATGCAACGTTTAAACAATTTGATTGATGATAGTGATAGTGATGAGGAAATTATACCTAGACGTCCAAGATGGTTAAAAGAAAAAAAAATACTTATTTGAATATTATGATGACCATGATTTTGTGATAAGGTTTCGTTTGAGTAAAGAAGCAGACTTTGTTCCTGCTATCGAAAATTGAACGTAACTTGGAATATATTTCCGATCGGTACGTGTACATTCTTACATGTAGCTACCTTAAAGTACATTTTCTAGTATATATGCCAAATTAATTAATTTAATTTTGTTCTATATCAGCAACTTCTCCATTGCACCTATAAATCAGTTGCTGGGAACTATACGATTTTATGCAACCAATTCGACTCAAATGACCATTGGCGACACCTGTGGTTGGAGCACTCCCACTACAAATAAAATAATACACAGAGTCAGTGCCGCTATTGCTGCACTACATAGTGAATATATAAAGTTCCCCAGCACTCAACTAGAGATAAGGACAGAACAAGACAATTTTTATCACATTGCTCGATTTCCAAGGGTAATTGGTGCTATGAAATGCACGCACATTAAGTTGTCTTTTGTCCCTCTCCGATCTCAGGTAGGAGGTGAACAAGCAGAATTGTACCGAAACAGAAAGGGTTATTTTTCTATAAATGTGCAGACAATATGCAACTCCAACCTAGAAATCACTGACATCGTGGCAAGATGGCCAGGGTCATGTCATGACAGCACAATATTCAACAATAGCATAATTAAGGTAAAGTTTGAAGATGGATGCTATGGTGATGCACTATTAGTAGTTGATGGTGGATATGCCTCAACGTCTTACATGATGGCACCATTAGAAAGCCCGAGAACACAGGCAGAGCAACTCTATAATGAGTCACAAATAAGAACGAGAAATCCTGTTGAAAGGAGTTACGGTGTATGAAAAAAGACGATTTCCTGTGCTGGCACTTGGGATGCGTGTCAAATTAGAAAAAGCATTGACAATTATAGTGGCCACAGCAGTTTTACACAATATTTTACGCCGTAGTGAAGAAACATTACCTCCAGATGACTCAGAACTGCATTTACCGGCTCCATGGGAGCAAATTTTAAATGATGGTCAAATACCTCAAAGTCAAAGCACTGAAAGTGAGCGTATACCTGGCCGACTTCATAGAACTCGTGATGTTCTTATTGCTAATTATTATCAAAGTTTGTTGTAAATAAATAAGTTTTGTTGGTACATATTATATAAATAAAAATTGTAAATATTTTAAATTATTTATTTTGAGAATTCATTTTGTACTTTTTCTGCAAGCTAATAATCTTCTTTGCTTCATCAGTAACAAATTCGTTTTTATTTTTTCTTGCTTTTATGGGGGCGTAGAGTTTGTATAAATGAAACCCCATATATTTAAACACACATGTATATTCACTGCACTTAATAAATTAATACAATGTATCGTTTAACTATTAATGTTGGCTTGTGTCGCGATACGTGGCGTAGGTACGATCGTACGCCCTGCCGGCGACGAAGCTCGATAATAACTGGCGTGAAGCGTCTCCCGCGCAGTGTTGCCAGTCCCCACATCAGCCCCCCCGGAGACCTATAGGTCGTAAAAGTGGCGCGGAAATCGAACTCTTCTGCCTGAACGAGTTACATAATCAGGCTTCTTTGCAGGGGGCATACTGGGAACTGCAGTGGTGTTATTGATAGGCTCCTCTTCAGTCAATATGTGTGCCAGTTTCACTCGATCTATAGATACCGTTGTTGTCTTGCCGTCCATTTCTATTCTCATGGTTTTGTCTGTCCTGTCAAGGACTTTGTACGGACCAGAGTATGGTGGTTTTAAAGACTTACGTACGGCATCCTGCCTTACGAATACCGACGTTGCGTGTTTCAGATCCTTATGCACGAATGTTTTGGCCTTACCATGTCGCATAACAGGCGTTGGCTTCAACTGGCTGATATACTGTCGTAGACGCGACAAGAAGTCACTATGATCGGTGATTTCAGTACCCGACGATATGAATAAGTCTCCAGGTAATCTAAGACCTTCACCGTATAACAGCTCAGCAGAGCTGGACGATATATCCTCCTTCCATGCGCTACGTATGCCTAAAAGAACTAAAGGAAGCACCTCATGCCAATTCTCGTTATCATGACACATTATAGCAGCTTTTAATTGTCGATGGAATCTCTCCACCAGGCCGTTAGCTGCAGGATGATATGCAGTAGTTGAGATATGCTCGGAACCAGTAAGCTTTGCAAGTTCTTTAAAGAGATGCGATTCAAACTGCCTTCCTCTATCAGTTGTAATTTTAAGCGGACAGCCAAATCGTGCGATCCACTCGTTAACAAAACCATAAGCCACACTTTCAGCCGTTATATCTGTTAACGGAATAACTTCAGGCCATCTCGTGAATCGGTCGACAGCAGTTAAGCAATAACGGTAGCCGTGTGAAATAGTCAGCGGCCCAATAAGATCTACATGATCTTCCCACTGCAGGATATGGTGCCGTGCTTATGCAGGCCTACACGGATGGTAATAAACGAGTGGTAGCCTATTTTAGTAGGGTTACCCAGGGTTTGGAGCCCAAGTACCATTCATATGAATTAGAAACGTTGGCGGTCGTCGAGGCTCTGCAACATTTTCGGCATTACCTGGTTGGTATAAGTTTTAAGATAATCACCGATTGCAATGCCTTGAAGGCCACCGAACGTAAGAAGGATCTTCTTCCACGAGTTGCCCGCTGGTGGGTATATTTACCAGATTGTAATTTTACTTTAGATTATAGAAAAGGGGCTTTAATGCAACATGCTACGTGTTGAAGTAGGCAACAAAGATTCCCAGTGGTCCGACGTGCTGTGGAGGATACCTACAGCTCACTTTGGAGGAACATCTCCAAGCAAAGTACCATGCAGACTTCACCACTGCAGTTACTGGTCGGTATCGATATGTGATCTGTGGAGTTACTGGTCATCAGATCGTTAGTGTGAGATGTGGCAATTATTAACTCTAATCCCAATCGAGAGGCTCTCTTAACTCTTCGCAGGTGACGAGCTTCCGAACTGCTTGCAACCGGTCGATGGTGCCGGGATGCCTGCGTTAGCGGGAGTCGACGGTGGCCGCACGCCTTTGCTGTCGGAGACTTTGTGTTTGTGAGCAAGACTGCACAAATCACCGGTGAACTGGACCCCGGCATGCGTGGGCCTTACAAGGTTATTCGCGCGCTACCGTGCCACCGCTACGAGTTAGAGCTACTAGCTGGTTCCTGATGTTGTGGCGAGTGGACGCCGGATGCGTGCACAGTTTCCTTCGAAACTTGACTTTGTGGTGCTAATGTGTTTAGACCACTTTGAGAACATACAAGCGTATGGGTCTCTGTTTTAAACTTTTGTGGTCCTAATGTGTTTAGACCACTTGGAGAACATGCAAAGGTATGGGTCTCTGTTTCATATTTTTGTGGTGCTAATGTGTTTAGGCCACTTAGAGAACATGCAAAATGTATGGGTCTCTGTTTTAACAAATTGTCTCTTAGGAGAGCACTAGGAGCCAATGTCGTTGCGACAGTGTATTGCAAATATACTGAGTTTTATCTTTATTCGTGTTAAGTCTGAAGCTGTCTAATTATGTAATATTTGCTTTTTGATAGACCTTATCTATGTGCGCTTGAGTGCACGCTTGCGCACATGGTACTGGTAATGGAGAAATAGAGAAATATGTAATTTTTCGTCCCTACAATCCAAGATATACGCTTCAGGCTATGACACGAAGCTAGGTAGATTACTACAAGTTCCCTTACAGAGACTGCGCTAGACAATTATGAGCAGGTTGCAAGTGATGCTGCGGTCGAGGACGCTGCACTGTCAGGAACGGCCATCTTAGAAAAAAATTCCCAACCAGCAAACCGGACGGAGTATCAGGATGCGCGCGTGATATGTTGGCTTACGTGCGAGTGTGAGGCAAGTGTGTGCCTTGCTGGTTGAAACGGACTGCCAATGTGGTGCGGTCATGGTGTGTTCCTGAGGCCAGCAACCTTGAGAAGCGGGCCTTGGCAGACGTGCATCCTGTGCGCGTGGCGGGCGCTGTCCCGGAAGATGTGCTCTTTGAATACATATCAGGCGCAGTCCTGGCAGCCTTAGTGCTGGTGCTCTTTTGAGAGTGTTACGGGCGCTGTCCCGGGTGGTGTGTTCTTTGAACGCACTTCAGGCGCAGTCCTGGTTCACGTTGCTAACGGGGGAACTTGTACAAGTTCAAGTATGAGAATGTGTGAGATGTTTTGTGAAATGATGTATGCATACTTTTGAAAGCGAAGTGTTTTAGCTAAACTTGTGAAAGTGTTATTTTGTATGAGGGCCTTGGATGCGTGATGAATGACAGACTAGGCACTAACGTAATGTCGTCGTGATTAACTAACAGGATAACTGTTACACAGATTGCGATGACGAATACCCCAATGATGTTGGTGAGCCTTCAGCTGCGTGTACTGATCTTTCTGCTTCCTCAAGAACACACGAACCACATATAGGTGAACATGGCGAGCAAGACGCCGCCGTGCCTTCCACCAGTTCTCCCGAAGAAGAGATCAACAGTGCATCCGAGGACGGTGCACGGTCAGGAGAGGCCGTATAAGCAGAAATCGCAGTAGGTGGTTTCGATCCCCACCCGCCTTCTATAAAAGCAACGCCTCAGTGCGCGACGGGCTCGGTTGTTGCTCGGACGTAAACAAGTAAGGTGGTTGGTATCGAGGCCGCATACTGTGAGATCGTTCTATGTTATCTTTATTCGGTGGTTTTTGTGTAATTGTTTTAAGGTTAACGGTTGTTTTTAAAATACCCAAAGTCGTGTTGTTTTGATTGTATAAGATTAATTTTAAGGTAGATTTAGTGTGATTTCGAATATACCGTGTTTTGTTCTTTAATGAAGTTATTTTTGGTTAAATCACTTCTTAGGTTATTTCGAATTGTTTTTTTTTATTTGATTATTACTTCTGGTTGCTAAAAATATAATATTCATTTCATACAAAACTATTCTTTTGATATATTTTAAACGTAAAGTTTTCTGGTACTATGATAGTGACACTTATTATTTCTAAACGTTTCCGTCAAATTTTGAATAGATAAAGAGTGAGAGAGAAATAGAAACGCGGAGAAGGAAATATAGGCATCACGCAGCTGCACGCATTTTACTTTATTATCGACGAATTTTTGTTATTTCGGCTTGCGGAAATCGTCAGATTATATATTTTTCATTATTCTTGAATTATTTCCTTCAAAATAAAAAAAAATTTAGCTACGCTCGAGAATGTCGAGATGACGTTTTTTTTTACAACTTTGTTGCCCTCCCCTTTCTTTACGTCACTCTCAAATTGTCAGATTAGTGGAATATACACTTTTTAGGATGTAATTAACTCACCCTACCTTAATCTGATGCGCTCGGGAATTTCTGATGGTCAATTTTTTTTTACTAATCTGATCCTGTCTCCTTCACAGGCGGCCTTATATATGGACCTCATGTTTTGTGGAGGTACTTAACCGAGTACAAGCTATCCCCCTGTATATTAATCTGCCGCGCTTTAGTAAATCCCGAAATCCCCTCTTGGGCTCCCCTACCATAAGTCCACATTTTGTTATAACTTGCAGTATGACTATAACCCAGATACCTACCAGTATGCACATTAAAATGATCACTCTTAACATTAAACATATTAGGAACCACAAACATAAAACAAATGTAACAGACAATATCTATTATACTTCTTAAAAGTAATTAGGAAAAATAACATTATGAACTATAAAGTATAACAAATATATAACAAAGATTTGCTATTTAGAAATATTTAGGAACATTATGAACCATACTTAAACATACAACATCTAAAAAAAATTTGTTTTTTCAAAATAATTAGGTTTATTAGAAACCATGAACATAAAAAAATCTAACAAACTTAATACTCTATTAGGCTTCTTCTTAAAACTATTTGGCCGCAGAATCAGTCTTCTTCAGGTACATAATAAAAATTAGAGATTCTCAAAAAACGGTTTATAAAACCTTGGTACAATATTTTTCCTAATAAGGTCTAGCAAACCTTTCTTCTTCTTCTCACATATAGGAATTTTTTCTCTGTATGCTTTTTTAACAGTGATATTATTGGCCGTATTTCTTGTCTTACCAATTTTGTCTATAGTGACTGTTTTAAAATGTGTGTCCTCGTACGATGTTTTTTCTATAAAACATTTACAAAAAAGTTTATGAAAAAAAAAATTATATATTGTTTCGAACGACGATTCATTTTGCAGAACCGCTTACAATAGCACCATTTTTTTCTCGAAGGAAAAGTGCGGAAAAATGCGGAAGTCAATAGTTCTCGCCATTGGTGTCAGTATTGAAAGGAAATGGTGAAGTTCGCATTTCTATTGATATGAGGGGGCAATTAATGAGGTCACCCAGTTCCGATGATATTATAGAACTGGGTCTGATATGATATTATTGTATGCGTCGCAACACGATAAACGGCCTGGATAGGTGTTACAAGACTGAATGATTCTATAGAGTACTGTTACGCGCGTCCTACAAGTTCGTCATTCTTTTTTGTAGGTATTGATATATTAATTTCAGCTAGTAACTTTGATAGGCACGCTTCTGCCTTGAGGGAATATTTACTGATGGTTTCGTTTATAGATTGTTTACAATCTTGTAAGTCTGCTAAAATATACGAATAACGTTTTTGACGTGACAACGTCTTATAATTCGATGGAGGCGGCTGCACGCACGAAAAAACATGACGCATGCGGCGTTACCTCGCTCTGAGGCGTTCCATTAAAGAGGCACAATCGGCCACCGCGTTCGGCAGCGTTCGATATCTGTGTATTTATGCGACATAATTGTATTTATCCGTACAAATAAATGTAACTTGATCAATTCAATTGTGATTTCCATTTACCTCGCAATGCAACCATTCCATCAGTATTTTCTTATAACGTTGTCACGTTCAACTATCGTCAGTAAACCGACTTTACAGACAACCGATTTTTTTAAGTATTTAAAAGAAACAAAACATTTTGGACTCTGTTTCAGATCAACTCAAAGTAACATACTTGAATGTTACTCTGACGCCGACTATGCCAATGATCCTGACACCAGAAGGTCTATCACTGGTTACATCTTCATGAAAAATGGAGCAGCAGTGACGTGGAGCACTCAACGACAATCGACCGTCGCTCTGTCTACCACTGAGACAGAGTTTATGGCATCCTGCTGTGCTACAAAAGAAGCTCTCTGGGTTCGGCAGTTAATGCTTGATATTAACGAATATAAACAGAGTTGTATTAATCTTCATATAGATAATCAAAGTGCTATTTGTTTGATCAAGAATAATGATTTTCATAATAATTGAAATTGATAGATTTGAAATATGTTAGTACTAATAGTCAGTTAGCTGATATATTTACAAAAGCTCTATGTAAAGTAAAATTTCAATATTTCAGAGAGAAACTTGGTGTGATTGAGAAACCAAAAATGTAAAGCTATCATATTACTGTGTTGCTCAAGTATCTTTATATAAAGTTTTTATAAATAAGCTATTTAATGTTTGGTTTTCATTTGTTAGCTTTAATAGAAGGGTCAAATTTAGTAAGAGTGTTAGTCTATAAAATGTAAATTTTGCGTCTTCAGCAATTATAGAATACATCACTTGTTGTCTATGTCATATCTGGTATCTATGATTTGCTCTGTGTATAAGCTTACTTCCTTTTTCGCCATTGTCTGGTTAACAATAAAATATAATTAACACAGTGATTAATAAAATACTCGTTTCATTTAACACCTTGTCATCTGTCTCTTTTTGCCCCATAGCAGGGGTAAAACGGGACAGCGGGGAGGCATAAAGGTCCAATATTTAAGTGTATATTAAAAGTATATTTGTTTAAAAAAAAACAGAAATACTAGTGCGGTAATCATTTTAATAACATATTATCTTCATTTAAGTATAGGTAATTAAAATGAATTATTACCTAGTCTTATTCAAATAAAAATACATGAATATTTTTTGTATTTGGTTTTATTAGTAATTTCTCCTAACACTTAATAATCAGTCTCAGTTTAAATATATAAAATAAACAAATAAATGCTGTCCTTTATGCATTCTGCCATAACCAGACAAAACTTTACAATAATGTCAAACATAAATATTTAAACTCTTATAAAAGGAAACAAAATGCTAAGCATTAAACAAAAAAAATCTTCTAACTCTTATAAGATATAAGAGGTATTGCTTTGGAGATAATACTTTTTGTATCTTAATCAGACTCATCATTTCCTGAATCACAATTATTACATACGAAGTAAACACTACCTCTGTTTGAAATACATTTTTCGTGGGCCCATTGTTTGCAAAGATTACATTGTATCGAACCTTCGCCTGGAACGCTGTCATTGTAGTTCTCGCAGCAAATTAAACAGAAATATTCATCATCAGAGCTAGAATCACTATTAATCTCTTGTAATATTGCTTTTTTAACCTGTTCTACTTTTTTATTTACTTTCGCCTTCTTGTTTACACCTTTGGTCTTTTTGTTATTCGCAAAGTCTTGTTCTTTTCGAAGATTTTCTTTTTCAGGTGTATCGGTTAAAATAGCACTTTTGCGGCGTTTTCTGTTTGCGATTGATTTTCGTGGGCCAGCTTTTGGTAGCGGCCGTACTTCAGACGAAAAAACTTCATGAGGATCGACCAATGTATCACCAGTGTCAATCATTGCGTCATGTGTTGTTGGTTGCTGCGGATTAGATGACATCAAAGGCTGTGTGTTCAACAGTATTGATGGAAAAGAATCTGATGATGTTGATGGCTGTGGCTCATTTGTGTAATTTATTAAGGGACGATCCGTAACATAACTTGGTGCAAAATCATCGTCATTAAATTTATTTTGGTTGTAGGGAAATATGCCACTTTTTTCAAACCCACTCATAATGTTATTTGGTGTTAAAGCTAAAGGTAAGGCAGTGCGGACAAGTCCAGGGATATCATATATGGTCATTGTCTTTCCAGCATTATTCCTCATCCATACATCTTGAGCTGAAGACATATATCTTTTAAAAGGTCCGTATACTGCCACGTCAAGCGGTTGTAACTTGTGAGAACAATGTGGCGGAAAGGAAAGCATCACCACGCCGTTTTCTTTAGCTAGATCGAGTGTGGGTACAGATAAGTGTGAGGAGTGGTTGTCTAAAACCAATAACGTCGGCGATTCTTTACTAGGCCTAACTTTCTTGATAAAATGCTGGATAAATAAAAAAAACTCATCATTAGTAATCCAGCCGCTAGAATTTCTGACACCAATGCAATCAGTAGGACCATCTCGAATAAAATGATCTTGAAACTTTTTGCGAGGAAATATAAACATTGGTGGAATGGATGAATCTGTAGCTGCTGCGACCAATAGAGTAACATTAGTTCCACTTTCAGCTGATGTTACAGAACCAACATTTCGTTTTCCTTTAGCTGCAATTATTTTTGATGGTTTGGTGACAGTCGATACACCAGTTTCATCTGCATTCCATATGGAAGAAGCTGTAAATTTAAATCGATCCATAACTTCTGCTAATTTCGTGTAAAATTCTTGCACATTACTTTTATTAAATGACGTTGCTCTTCTTAGGCTTGTTGCTTCAGGTTTTCTAATAGAGAGGCTGCTATTTCGTGTAAGAAATGCAGACATCCAATCCTTCCCAGCCATTTTATTTGAATGCCATGTGCCTGGAATATTTATTTTATATTTAGTAGCACAGTCATAAGCCATGCGACGAACTTCTTTAGGACCTATACCATGAAAAATTTGTGCAAGTTTGAGCAAGTAGTCTGTTAGACTGTCTTCTTGTTCTTTATTAAATATTTTCCTTGGAGTTATTATTTATTTTCATGTAGAACTAAATTTGCTGCACGTTGCATCAATTCTACAGATTTTGTGCCACGTTCTGTTTTTCTTCTGTAGTTCCGCATACTAAAATAAAAATAATGATTTTATAACCAATACGTAAATGATGTGGGGTAAAAAGGTCCGGTTGGTCCTTTTTACCCCAACCATGTGTGAGTATTTAAAGAGTTTATATTTAAAAAAAACATTCAATCTTACTTAAAAATAACAACAAACTTTAAAAAACAATAAAGTAGCGTAAATCTTAAAACTGTGTTTAGGGATCGTTCACTTACAAACAGTCCTTCAAACTAAAAAGTTTAATACCGAAAAAAAATACTTACGCTGAAATTTGGACACGCGACCGTGTATCTCCGCTAAGCGACGTCGCCCGACTGTCGGCGATGGCGCGTTACTCCCCCCGCGCCGGCTTCATTACACCACTATCGTTAGAAAGAATGATACTTCACTTGTTTTTGAAATATTTGTGGTGGACCTTTTTACCCGCAGATCTTTAAGCCCCGCCCTACCCTACTACTTTGATATTTTTTAATACCGATAAACAAGATAAGTAATTTGGATCATTTGGCCATTCTGTTGGGCTCAAATTGAGAAAATCACTCGGTAACTTAAGTTGTTCGAATAATATAAAAGATTTTTTTTGTTACAAAATCACTAATCTCTTTCGTACACATTAAATCTAATTTCTTACAATCAATTTCAATGCGTTTTCTTTGACGCGCGCTTTCTTTCGTTCTCAATGATTCGACCATCTTTAATTTCATATCGACACAGAACTATCAAAAAAAGCGAACGCTATAAGTTCTTCTGAAAGATACCATTAATGTTTTGCAAATTTTTGGGAAGTTATTTGTGATATTTTCGAATCAATGTCTTTGAACTTTATCAAGTCTTAAAAAGTTAAGGTCTTGGTTTAGAGCTTTGATCGCATTGTGGCAGCCAAACCAACCTTTTAAATAGATTTTTACAATAAATAAACATACTTTTCGTAATTTTAAGACTTCTTGAACACGTATATTTTTAAACAATAAATGGCTTTTGTAAGCATAAAGCTTCCTTCAAAACTGAATTAATCGAGGACGACTTGTCTGTGGTGTCCAGCTAGCTATCTTTAGGGAAGTCATTTGGACATTTTCGTGACTAATTAAATTGATTAATGTGCTCATTTGTTGTAGGATAAGACCAAACTTTTCAGCTTGTTTGACTAACATTTCTTCAATTGTAGGTTTTGGTGTATTATTAGTATTCTGGTTAGATCTTATCACATCGGCGTAGCTTGATCGATAATTTCCATGGTTAGGTCTTTCTTTGTGCCTAGATAAGTGGTTTATTATTTTCTAACTGCGTATTCATCTCAGGTGTCATCTGTTTAGAGCTTCGTTGTCTTTCCTGATTAATGTTATTATTTGTATTGGATAATAGTGGATTTATCCTAGATGCGCGGGTATACTGCCTTTTAGATTTTCTCGATAGGATTTCTACATATATTTATTTTATTTTGAGTTGGCTGGATGTGGCACCGAGGCACAAGGCGCATTTAGCTGGAGTACTTCGATAAGGCTTTGGGCAGTCTGCTTTAGCTTAACAGCACCATGTATGAAAAACGGAATTTGCACAAAAAAATACCCACGACGTTTGGTCAACGAAACTCAGACCGGAGAGGACGGATATCCAGTTTATCGTCGTGACACCGCAAATGGAGGAAAGAGCGCTTCGCTAAATATCAGAGGCAGTAATTATACTACCTATAGATAATAGCTGGATTATCTCTTATTATCCACTTTTGTGCAGGACTTTTAACGCTCACATAAATTTAGAGTATTGCCACTCAGTTTAAGCCATCAAATACATTTGTAAATACATAAATAAAGGATCGGACCAAGCTACATTTGGCGTCAGGAACCCAAATGATGAAGTGGAAAACTACGTGAATAGCGAATTTCCGATTCATGAGCGCCATCCTACAGTCTTACAGTTAGCTGTCCACTTAGAAAATGGGAAAAGGGTGTATTTCACCGCAGAAACGGCTGAACAAGTGGCCCGAAATCCACGCAAAACAACTTTGCTTGCTTTCTTTGAGCTCTGTAATGAAGGTGAATTCGCAAAAACACTGCTATACCACGAATTCCCGCAATATTTCACATGGGCTAATAATAAGTTTACAAGAAGGAAGCGTGGTGAGAACGTAGTTGGCCATCCAGGAATAAAAAAAGATGCTGCTTTAGGAAGAGTCTATGGTGTTCATGCTTCTCAATCTGTGTGTTTTTATTTTAGGATGTTGATGCATCACGTACGCGGTCCAACTTCATTTCAGCACTTGAAAACTGTGGACGGAGTTCTTAAAGAGACCTATCAAGCTGCTTGCCGTGATAGAGGTTTGCTAGAAAACGATGACCATTGGGAAAATACTCTACGAGAAGCATCGCTTTTGCAATGTCCAATACAAGTAAGAGAGTTGTTTTTGGTCATACTTTTATTTTGTCAGCCATCGGAGCCATTCAAATTGTGGGACAGTTTCAAAGATGATTTGTGTGAAGATGTTAGACACAGAATCAGAAAGGAAAATCAAGACTTCGCGTTACCATACAATGAGAATATTTATAACGAAGGTTTGATACAAATAGAAAATAGATTGTTGCAATTAAATGACAAAAGTCGTAGTAATTTTGGATTATCTTCTTCAGTTCGTACACAAAACAATGTTGCAGATACAATGGCACATCACTACGATACAAATGATTTGACCCTTTTCGTCAATGAAAACCTACCAAAATTAGTCCCAGATCAAAAACATGCTTTTGAGACTATAGTCGACTGTTTGAATAATGACAAACGAAAAATATTTTTCTTGGATGCGCCAGGCGGAACAGGAAAAACGTTTCTTGCTAAGGTCAGAGAATCAGGGAAAATAGCAATAGCAGTTGCTTCCTCCGGAATTGCTGCAACTCTCTTGAGAGGTGGAAAAACTGCTCATTCTACTTTTAAACTTCCGCTATCTGTAAATCTTGAGCAACAATCTACATGTTCTATCCGCAAAAACGGGCCTCTAGGTAAATTACTACAAGACAACTCATTAGTTATGTGGGACGAATGCATGATGAGCCATAGAGCACATATAGAGGTCGTGAACAGAACCTTAAAAGACCTCAGGAACTCCTCTGCAGTCATGGGCGGGATTACTTTTGTATTTGCTGGATATTTCCGACAGACTCTCCCCGTTATTAACAGAGGTACGCGAGCAGATATCATCAAAGCATGCATGAAATCGTCTCCCATATGGACTTCGATTGAAACATTAAAATAAGGACGAATATGAGAGCTCAGTTTTTTGTGTGTTCATTTAGTTGCGTTGTTGGCTGGTACTGTGATTGTGATTGGGGCGTTTGTTTGGGCAGCGGCGGAAATTGTGAAGTTGAGGCGTTTTCCTGTCGGTATTTCAGTGCTGCGTATCTGCATTCTGCTGCATCTCTCTTTTTCCTTTCTTTTTATTCGTGTTGTCCATTTGGCTTGGTTGGCCCCATGGCCTGTTTTTTTGCATGCTGTGCATATTTCTATATCTATGCCTTCTTCGTTTTTAATTATGAAGGTGGGGTGTTTCTTCTTACCGTGACACGCCAATGTCGCATGCGTGAAGAGGACACATATCTTACATTGTACTACTCTCCTGGGGTCGTCTTTGTATTCTTGTACTTCATAAGCGTGGCGATTTCATCGTATGTGTGGACAAGATCAAAGATAAATAATTGTAGGTTACCCACCCTTAATTGTTCTCATTTTGATCGGTCTCACTCCAATGCACCTCTCCATTTCCTCAAGGCATGCCTCATTCGTTTCATCGTAGATGTTCGTGATGAGCACAACCTTTGTCTGATGGGTCTGCTGAGCTTTGGGGACGCGTGCTACGAAGCGGAGCCGTCGTCTTTAGTTTACTTAACTTTTCTATAAAAAAAATTTCTTGTGTCCGCGGTGTAAACGCGGATTGTGATGGTCCTCTTGTTACCAGCCATAGCGTATCTTGCTCCATGCTCTGTTGTTATTTTTCTAATTTTGTTAAGGTATTCCGGATCGTTGATTTTCTTGACATCTGTTATGATTATGTCGGGGATGTGAGTGGATGATGTGATCACTCTCGGTTGTCACGGGGTCGCTGTCGAGTTGGGAGTACCGGCACCTCTCTTTCTCTTCTTGCGTTTGGGTGAGGTGAATGACGCGTGGGCGTAGTCATTTTCTCTTTCGGTTTCGTCTTTGTGCTCCGCTTCGGTGGAGAGCGAGGAAAAACGGTTGCTTGTTGTTATGCTGGGCTTCAAGTTGATGGTCGGGCTGGCGGCGCGCACCCGCGCTGACCAAAGTGAGTCGAAAGGTCAGCAAAAAGCGGTGTCAATACGGCATGTCTTCACACGCGCGCGCAACGTATTTTGTTCACTGTACCGCATTCACAGGTCACGTTCTATTCACTTTCAAGTCCTATAATTGGCATGTACTTAACATTTAAAACTGCCCGTTGCACTTGCGGCAGTCTGTTTTATTTATTTTCCAGAAATTTATATTACTCGAGTATATATTTATTTCATTTACGCTGTTCAATAGGTGTCCGTTTGAAAAAGTTTTTATAAAACATTTCACGGCACTTCTCTCGTTACAAAATCTACAAGTTAATGGTTTAATCTTACTTTGGAGTCCTTGCCACTCATGGAATTTTTTAATTACGTTAAACTTTGCGCAGTGCCAACAAGTAACTGCGTATTGTCCTTTCTTTATCCGGGGAAAGTTCACTTACACTAGCTAATTTATAGTAACTGTTATTTTTATTATTGACAAATACACTATATTCGTATAGGGACAATTACGGGTCATTGTCTCCTTGACAATTGGCAGGAGGGATCAACCCAAACAATTCTTCAGAACACTCACCGTAGTATACTTTATAGAAAACGCAAAGAGATGCAATGTCTCTGCGTAGAGAGAGATAAACAAGCCGATCAGTAAGACATTGTAAATTGACAATTCGACAAGCCCAGCGTATTACAGCATAACACAGTATTTGGGAGCACCAGCGCAGATATGTGAGCAGTATTCCATATGAGGTCGTAGATGAGCCTTGTAGAGCTGCATACGTTGTACCTCAGTGAAATACTGCTTAGCCCTACCCAAAACACCCAGATTTTTGGAAGCCAGTTTGGCTTTTTCTTCCAGGTGACTGCGGAATTGGACTTCTTTCGAAATGCCAACCCCAAGAATACTGAGGCTGTGTGACGTACTAAGGAAAGCGCCTTCAAATTGAGGAGACACGACAAAAGGATCTTTCTTGACAGAAAACGAACAAACCTGAGTCTTTGTAGAACTAAACTTAACATGGTTGCTACTACCCCACACATAAACTTTCTCCAGTATCGATTCAAAGGTTTGACGTCACTAAACTGCGAGATCCTAAAACTATGGACAAGTTCAGGCTTGAACTTCGTAACTGCTTCACCGGACTTAACGGTGACAAGGACTCAATAGACGAGAGTGGAAACGCATCAAAGTGGCCTACACAGAGACTAGCTCTTCCGTCTTAGGTCACACTAAGCACTCGCGCGAGGATTGTATGTCACAAGCCACTTGGCAGCTGCTAAACGACCGTAGGGAACTCCACCTTAAACTGCTAGAAACCAACGACGAGCTACTACAAGCCGACCTCAGGCAGCAGGTTCGGCAGATTTGTAAGAAAATCTATCGCAGCTCGCGAAATGACAGAAGGTTGTGGGCTGACAGTATAGCTGACCACGCTCAAATTGCAATTAACACCGGCAACATGAGAGACCTATATAAAGCGACAAAAATTTTGGCAGGTAAGAGAAGTCAGCGTAAGAAGCCTCTAAAATCAAAAGATGGCCAGCTGATCGTAACATCAGAAGGGCAACTACGACGCTGGCGTGAGTACTTTGAGGAAACCTTTCGTCCCACAGCATTGTCCACGCATGGTGACCCGCAAGACACATCTCCTCCACCCAGGCTACTTAACATCGATGTCGAACCACCTACACGGGATGAAGTGGCGAGAGCAGTCATGGGTCTTAAGACTGGAAGGCACCAGGTTTTGACTTAATAGCTGCAGAAATGTTAAAAGCGGACTTGGCTACCACCGTCGGCACGCTGACACCTTTGATTCGCAAAATCTGGACCAGCGAAAAGCTTCCGGAGGACTGGAACAGGGGCCTTCTTATAACTGTGTCCAAAAAAGAGGTGATCTAAGCCAATGCAGCAATTGGAGAGGTATCTCCTTGCTCTTGGCCCCTTCCAAGGATTTCTGCAGAATTATCTTGGACAGGCTGTCGGGAGCCGTCGAGCCTCTCCTTCACATAGAACAAGCTGGCTTTCGGCCTAATCGCTCGTGTACTGACCAAATCAATACTCTTCGTGATAATTCTCAAACAGGCATCAGAATGGCAGAGGGAGATTTATCTTACCTTTGTTGACTTCGAAAAAGCTTTCGATACGCTGAGATGGAGCAGCATATGGTCGCGACTCTCTAACATTGGTGTCCCGCCAAAGATAATAAAAGTAAAGGCCAGCTGTCAGAACTATTCTTGTAGAGTGACTCACGATGACCTCATCTCAGACGATATTCAAGTGCACGCGGGCGTACGACAAGGCTGCTTACTCTCGCCACTACTTTTTCTGGTTGTTCTCGACGGGATTATGCATCGCACACATCAGAACAAGCGCCGCGGAATAAAGTGGGGATTAACCAACATCTTGGAAGATCTGGATTATGCCGATGAGCTATGTCTGCTAAGTCACACGCACCGCGACATGCAATCTAAGTTGAACGACCTGGAACGCGAGGCGAGATTTGCGGGACTATAAAATCAACACCCGGAAAACGAAAGAAATGCGTGTTGGGAACTGAAATCAATGTGATGAAATTTTTGAGAGACACATAGTGGTGTCTGCACTCCGAGGTCGGGGTTCTAAGGCCAGAATTTATGTTTTTATTTGTTCTTCATGTTTTTATACAATAAATAAATAAATTCCTAATTAAAATTGGAGCTGAAGAATACGAACAAAATGGAAAATTATATGAAGGAATTTTTAAATAAGATTAGAGAAGATGGCAACACATACCAATACATATCAAAGATATTAGATTGCTATTACAATAGCAGTAACCAGAAATATCACTGAAATACTGGAAGAAAATTGCAGATATTGATAGATGAAAACAGTTTGCTGAAAACTCAGGTAGAAAGTTAGAAAACAAAGTCAAACATCTAGAAGAAAACAAAAAATGGAAGATCCTTGTAGTATATGAAATAAAAGAAGAACAAACCCAAAATTCTACGGTAGAAACCATCGTATCTACCCTACGTAAAATAGTTACAGTAGAAAGTAACGAAATTAACAATGCTTTCAGAATCGGAAAAGAACAACGTGATAAACCCAGTCCAAGACCTATTCTTGTCTGATTTGTTATAAGCTGGAAAAGAAATGAGATAATTAAGAATAAGAAAAATCTACCTCCTTTTATATATATCGAAGAAGACTTTACAAAAGAAACTTTAGAAAAAAGAAAGCAACTTTAACCGACATTAAAAAAAGAAAGAAGGAATGGGAGGATTGCAATTTTCTTAGGGGAGATAATCTCATAGTAAAGGACTTCGGCGGTGGAAAAAGAAAATAAATAATACTGAGTCGCCTCCTAAACATCTAAGCATATCTCCAGCGCCAACTGCAAAGAGGAAAAATAACCATAATTTCCTCAACTTTATAGGGAGAGAAAACGTACAAACCACAAAATAGAAGAACACAACACCTTTCCACTTGGATGTACACCCGGAAAATATGGGGTGGGATTCATAATACACAAGTCACTGAAAAACAATATAGAGAGCTTCATAGGAACAACAGAACGAGTAGCAAGACTTGTAAACTTCGCGATAGAACTTGAATTAACAATTAAATACCTGTTTCAAGAAAAAATAAACCCGCAGATGGACTTGGCGATCACCAGGTGGACAGTACAAGAACGAGATTGATTATATCCAAAGAAATTGCAATTACTTTTATGTTGTGTTTTATCGGAAAACACAAGTTTCTATTTCCTTTTTTATTTTGGTGTGTATACCAATAAAATTACACTGCTTATATTATCATAACCAAAAAGTGCTAGATTACCTATGTGATTTATATAGACTGTTATTTGCCAAAGTTCATTACTACTAAGACTGACGCTTCCATAGTGTAATTACTTAAGAAGTTCATTTTATTTGAATTTGAATTCGAAATTGTGTTTTTATATAATTGAATAAATAACATCACTGCCATTTGTGTTTTACTTATTACCATTCCTATAATATAATTAACATTCTGAAATTCTCTTTACCATTTGTTTAATTTTTCATTACCGTTTGCACAATAATTTCAGATCCAAATTGTGACGTACATCTATCTATCCGTACCAGGCGTGAATAAGTTGACAAGCCGACATGTATGAAAATTACGATTCCACCGAAATTGGCATCTGGATGGCCTAATTTATATGGGGAGTAAATGAGTAAGTCGATAGGTTCACTTATTATTGATATACTGCAGATGTGAATAATTAAATGACTACCTTTTCGATGAGTAAAATATGACATCTAGATTGACTAAAAACAATATTGGAAATAAATTTAACCAATAAATACCATGTTATGACCAGCACCTATTCGAATAAAGAAACTTAACACCATACCAAACTCCAGCACAGCAAAAATACCTAAAAAACCTAAAAAAAGAGTTGCTCCGACGTCAAACTAATGGCGAAACAAACCTAACCATAAAATATACAAACAGAACACCAGCAATAATAAAAACTTCTTCAAAAAACTTATAATCAAAGAGGCAATAGCAAATATAAACATTAACACATATCAAGTGCTCAACAGCTACAACGACATACAAAAAACTAATTTCAGATTGTCATTCTTTTATATATATTTATACATGTATTCTTGTCAAAAAATTATAACAAGTTCTCTCCACACTAGTCTAGCTTTCTCTAAACCGCCACGTGCGACTCATAGAAGTATGCGTCGAACGAGTTACCTTGCATTACCTCAAGTACGTACGAACTACGGCAAAAAAATGTTTACCTACGAAGGCGCACAGCTGTATAATAAACTACCCACAGATATAAAAAATATTACTTCTATCAATTCATTCAAATCAAAGCTAAGTGAATATGTTAAACAAAATTACTTTTAAATTCATTTCTTATAATTACTTTTAATTCATATTTCTTTGGTTACTTTTATTTTTAAGTTGCATGTACGGCTATATTTTATTGTGATTATTTTAAGAACGACTACAATGTTATATTAATCTAGAGTATTATTCTCATGTAAGTGACATTTTTTGTCTTTTTGAGAAAATAAAGTCTTTAAACCTAACACCTTGAGATATTTAATTGTTCACATTCGACTACTTGCATTTTCAACTTCATACAACGAGATGTCAAGTTATTACCGCTTCAAAGGTGCACGGTATTATGTGACAAGTAGATATATCAATGATTGATTTTTCAACCGTTATGCGTTCAATGAGACAAAGCGATACGTCAGAAAAAGATGTCATTAGTTTTGTTTATTGCTAATTTGTACGACTGAGTGATCTGACGCCGCACTTCCGCATCATTCCGGTGTCCTTGACCGAGTTATTTGGTTTGTTTATGTGGTTTGTTGCACGTGCGCAGTGCATGTATTGAACTGAATTGCATTTATTGACTATCGGACGATAATAGCAGCAAAAAGACGACGGTTTTTAGAAGAATTACGACAAAACACAGTTCATTGCTCCGGTGTACAGTTGAGAGAGAAAAAAACTGATAATAATAATGGAAGTGCCGGTAAGCTAACTTATTTCGCCAATGACTATTAACAAAGTCGGATCTGCAAAACGGCAACTTTACAGGAGAGCGATGCAAAGTTCAATTATTTATATTTTTGTAATCACTTGAGATAGAATCATGAAACTTTGCAGTAATACTTTGCAAAATGTGTATGACTAGGACAGTATTTTAATTAGCAGGTATTTTATGTGTAAGTGTTGAAAGTATCAAAATATAGAAATGGTACAAGTAACGCCATCTAATGACAGTTATGTCAAAATGTAATACTGTGGTCTATTGTATCTGTGATGTGTTTGAATAAATTAGTCGTTCTTTGTCACTGCAAGTGATTGCGTTTCATTTAAGGTTATGGGCCCAGCGCACCTCTATACTTTTGTTAAAAGCAGTAATTTTGTGTCGAGAAGTAAGTTTCGGACTTATTGAAGTTATAATAAGTATCGTAGTAAGTTAACTAACGAGGATGGCATCGAATTACCTAGTCAACGTTCCCAAACTGAAAGGCAGAGAAAATTACTCAGAATGGGTTTTCGCAGCAGAGAATTTTCTAGTCCTGGAGGATATGGTGCGAAAACAAAGGCAAAGCTTATCATGACTATAGACAGCGCCTTGTACGTGCATATCAAGGAAGTCAAAACATCGTCAGAACTTTGGAACAAGCTTAAGTCATTATTTGATGATTCCGGATTTTCGCGAAGAATATCTCTTTTGCGAAACCTTATTTCAATACGGTTGGAAAACTGTGCTTCCATGCAGGCGTACGTCACGCAGATCGTCGAGACAGGTCAAAAGTTGAGCGGGACAGGTTTTAAAATAAGTGACGAGTGGATCGGCTGTCTTTTACTAGCTGGATTGACGGAGAAATTCATGCCGATGATCATGGCCATTGAGCATTCAGGTATCCAAATAACAACGGACGCCATTAGAACCAAGCTGATGGATATGGAAACGGAAGTGGGTTCTCAATCCAGTGAAATTGGTGGGGCATTTGCAAGTGGCGCGCAGAAGTGGCAACCTAAGAAAAATAAAAATGTGTCAGCCGGTGCGCAAAGTCAAGCTAAGTCAAATGTCAGTGTCAGTGGTGGTGCCAAAAGTCATGTCAAATGTTACCGGTGTAAACAAACGGGTCACTACAAGAATCAATGCCCAAATAATGATAATTCAAGTAATCATTCGAAAGAATTGCAACGTAAACAGAGTAATGCATTCAGTGTAGTATTTTTGAGTGGCCAATTCAACAAGTACGACTGGTACATCGACTCTGGCGCGAGTATGCACTTGACGGCCAATGAAAAGTGGATAAAGGATGCAACATACCACGATATGCGGGAGATATGTGTTGCAAACAACGAGAAACTTCAAGTATTATGTTCCGGCGACGTAAATATTGTGACTAAAACTGATCAATTTGAATATGAGATACCAGTGAAAGATGTTATGTGTGCTCCAGGATTGACAACAAATTTATTGTCAGTAAGCCAATTGATCGAGACTGGTAACAGAGTTCAATTTACGTCAGAAGGCTGTAACGTGTTCAACAGAAATAATGAAATGGTGGCTATGGCTGTGCTCAGTAACGGAGTGTACAGGGTGAGACTTGCTGACAGTGAAGTGACAAGTTTAGCAGTGTCAGGAGATGTCTGGCACAGAAGACTAGGCCATGTCAATAGCACTTATTTAAATAAAATGTCAATTGCTTTGGAAGGAATGGATCTCCAAGAAAAAGTTGACATAAATAAGTCATCTTGTCCTGTATGCTGTGAGGGCAAACAGTGTCGTCTGCCATTCCCAAGTGGTTCTAGATGCAATGAGTTGCTAGGTTTGGTACACACTGACATTTGTGGACCAATGGAGCATGAATCGTTGGGAGGCTCGAGGTTTTTATCTTGTTCATTGACGACTTCAGCCGAATGATAGCAGTGTACTTCTTAAAGCATAAAAGTGAAGCGCTCAGATGCTTTGCAGAATATAAAGCCAAAGTGGAGGCTTCTCCACTTTGGCTTTGATATTAATTTACTTGCTTTTAATTTACTAAGATTTTAATTTTCTTGCTCGTTTGCTTAAACGAGCAAGAAAATTAAAATCTTGAGAAGCGATAATGGGTGTGAGTACTGCAATAAGGAATTTGACTCACTTCTCAAGAATGAAGGTATTATACACCAAAGAAGTAATCCGTACACACCCGAGCAGAATGGTGTATCGGAACTGAATAATCGTACTGTGGTGGAAAAAGCAAGATGCTTATTGTTTGATGCGAAGTTAGGGAAAGAGTTCTGGGCAGAGGCGACACATACTGCTGTGTACCTACAGAATAGAACAGTACTTCCATCATTGAATGATAAGACTCCATATGAAGTCTGGTTTGGTCATAAACCAAATGTGAGCCATCTCAGGATCTTCGGTAGCAGTGTGATGGTACATGTGGCAAAGGCAAGACGTCAGAAATGGGACAAGAAAGCTGAAAAACACATTCTTGTCGGATATCCTGATGGTATCAAAGGATACAGGATATATAATCCAAGGACAAAGTGTATCACAACTAGCCGAGAGGTCATTGTCATGGAAAAGGATAAACATCCAGATATCACTATCCCAGTTATTGAGAGTGAGAGAAAAGAAAACTCATGTTCAGTGGGAGACATAGAGGATAAGGAGGTATCAACCTTAGAAAATGTCACCAGTGCGGATGAAACCACAATAACTGATGAAACACTAGGTTTATTGGATGAAGACTATATATCAAGTGATTACGAAGATGCTTCTGATTTGCCGGCACGTCCCAAGTCTACCAGGATAAAGAAAAACCCAGAAAAGTACAAAGTGACTAATATGTGTGTCCCTGAGGAGTTTGATGATGCCAATGTTTTGTCAATAGAAGAAAGAGGCTTTACAAGGAGAAGAAAAGGACCAGTGGTTGTCAGCGGTAAAAGAAGAACTTCAGTGTTTTAAGGACAACAATGCTTGGGAGTTGGTAAATAGGCCTATGAATGGTGAAACTATAGTGAAGTGCAAGTGGGTTCTTAAAAAGAAGTGTGATTCAGAAAATAATGTGCGTTATAGAGCTAGGCTTGTAGCTAAGGGGTGTTCTCAAAAGTACGGAGTGGACTACAGTGAAACTTTTTCCCCTGTTGTGCGGCATACAACACTTAGATTACTTTTTGCATTGTCAGTACAGTTGAATCTAGAAGTTACTCACCTTGATGTAAAAACCGCTTTCTTGAATGGGGACCTGGCTGAGACAATATATATGCAGAAACCGGCTGGTTATGCCTGTTCAGATAATAGTAAGGTGCTTAAATTAAAAAAGGCTATATATGGTCTCAAGCAGGCATCCCGGGCTTGGCATAAGAAGGTAGATTCTTGTATGTTAGTTGATGGTTATATAAAGTCAAAAATGGAGCCATGTTTGTATATTAAAATTGTTGGTAATAGAAAAACTATTGTAGCTCTGTATGTAGTTACAATGTCACACATATACCCAGAACGCACCATAAGCGTTAATGCAATCACTACAATGAATGCTTAGTTTTATTATTATATCATGTACCACGAATGCTTAGTTATCATGTAAGGGTTTTTAGCAGTAAGAATAGAATTATATTAAAGCCAGTCTAATATCGACCACCGTAGTAATAGGGTCTTGCATCGACCACCTTAGAATTAGGGTCTAACATCGACCACCTTAGAATTAGAATCTAACATCGACTATAGTTCTTACTTCTCGTCAAGCGTTGCGGCGTGCGGACGTATACATTGTTAGTGAATCATACCTTTCGGATTTAATACTAGTTACAGTGATTCTCAATCGTCGCTATCTACTTTACGATATGTCTAACTTGTGTGGTAGCTGTGGAGAGGAGATCAGGGACGGAGCTTCCTGCTCTGTCTGCAAGTTGGAATTTCACTTTCAGTGTGGAGGCATTACTGAGGTAGGATATCGGAGACTAGGTGATAGAAGATTCACTTGGTGCTGTGCCAATTGTAAAATCTCTGCGCAACCTCAAGCAGTCTCGACATCCGCCTCTACATCACCTCTAGTGAAGAAGCCTGTTGAGTCGACTATTCTGGAGGAAATTAGAGCTGTTTCCTTAAAACTCGCCCCTTTAGAATCTTTGGTAGAAGATGTCAAATCACTCAGAAAGGAATTATCGGAGCTGAAGTCCTCTTTCAGTGAAATGAATGGAGTCGTCGGTGAGTTCAAAACTAAAATAGAGAATTTTGAATCCCGTCTGTCCAAGGTTGAGTCTGACAATCAGAACGTCGTAGAACAGTATAGTACTATCCAAACTAGGCTGGATAAGCTGGAGAGCGAAGCGGACGATAACGAGCAATGGTCACGAATTAATAATGTCGAGATTAAAGGAGTTCCTCAGAGGGACAAGGAAAACTTACACGATATAGTTAATTCTATTGGTCATTTAATAAACTATACGGTCCAGAAAAATCAAATCAACTTTGTTACTCGCGTGCCAGTGCGAGATAGTACTCAACCAAAGCCAATTATATTGTGCTTCTTAAACCGTTACGCCAAGGAAGATTTCATCGCGGCAGCAAGAACCAAAGCCAAGGACCTAGCCAGATCAAAATCGTCTATAACATGTGCCAATCTGGGCTTTAATGGCAATCATAAAATATTTATAAACGACCACCTCACTCCCAAAAACAAAGATCTGCTGAACAAAGCTCGCAAGGTAGCCAAAGATCATAATTTTCAATACATATGGGTGAAGAGAGCTGTAATTCATATACGGAAGGACAACACTTCACCAATAATTTATATCCGCAATGTAAAAGACATTTCCAAAATAATATAATCCTTATCATTTTTATTGTTATTCATAAAGTCTTATTACATTTATTTTTCTCTGCATTTAACATGTTGAGAACAGCTGGCGGTGAGTGTGCGATGGTACGGCATGGTACGGTTTTTTTCTCATTCATTGTTCTGTGTTGTGGGTTGACTATCGAAACAGGTTTGAATTGCTTTTGCTTATCTGCTAATGGAGTGCATACCAGTAATGATTCTAACGCTATTTATATAAGATCGATTATTTATTATTCCAAGACGTTGCTTACGGCATTTAAGTATATCTATTGTCTCGCTAACGAAAAATATTTATTGAATAGAATTGTACTTATTTTAGTCTGCTTGAATGGCGAGTCGGTGTATTTATTGGTTATGTTGCTTTGTCTATCCTATATGAATGCTTCGATATGTATAGGTAAATATATTGTTTTTATTATCTGTTTCTTCAATGATTAAGTTCAAAAGTCTTATTGGTTACTATCAGAATGCTCGAGGGCTGCGCACTAAAACGAACGTATTTCTGGCTAACATATTGTTAAATAATTATGATTTTATTGCAATCACTGAAACATGGCTTCTTGACAGTATTTTAAGCAGTGAATTATTTGATTCTCGTTACATAATATGGAGACGAGATCGTGATTATGCGCGCACAGCGCAGAAACTAGGTGGAGGAGTATTGTTAGCGGTGCGGAAAGATCTTATGGTTGTTGAGCGGTCGGAGTGGAGGAGCTCAGCAGAGGACATTTGGGTGACAATCACTTTGAAACGTAGGAACCCTTCTATAAACTATAATATACATTTATGTACGGTTTATTTGTGTAATGATGGAAGCGGTAATTCTTATAAAACACAGGTGTTAAATTTTTCGAATAAATTAGGTGAACTAGTATTGCCACCCCTCGGACGTATTTCTTGTAACAGGTGATTTTAATTTCAAGGATGACATCAATTGGGTTAGGTCTGAGGGGTCTACTGAATTGTTACCTATCGAATACAAATCTGATTATCTCAAAAATTTCCTTGATATTATTAATACTTGTAATCTTAGTCAATATAACGCACAATCAAATATTAATCAAAGAATACTGGATCTTATATTCTCTAACTCACCTGTGAATGTTCAAGCGTGTATGTCACCCTTGGTTTCAGAAGATGAACATCATAAATCATTAATTTTAGATATAGAATTTGTTGAAATACATACTCTAGAACAAGATAAAACCTTAAAATTTTTATATAACCGCGCTGACTTTAATTCTATAACATCAGTTCTCAATTCGATAGACTGGCATTCTTGTTTGTTTAACTGTACTGTAGACGAAGCACTGACTTTACTATATGATAAACTTTATGAGCTACGTGATAAGTTTATTCCGTCCAAACTTGTATCAAAATGTTTGTATCCACCATGGTATAGTTCTGCTCTAGTCAAAATACTAAAGGAAAAGTATAAATATCACAGTAAGTACAAAATTTATGGTAACATTGCGGATTACTTATCATTCTCAACTCTGCGTGAAAGGGCAATCACAGTAGAAAAGAAGTGCTTTGAGGTATATATAGACAGAATTGAGGCTTCTATAGTTCGCGATCCTCGTACCTTTTGGTCGTATGTTAAATCCAAAAAATTGTCCAATTCTTATCCCAATTTTATGTGCTACAAAACAACTGGTGCTACTGCAGATTCTGGTTTAGGTATTTCTAACCTGTTTTCAAGTTATTTTGAGTCTAATTTTCTAAAACCTAATGACACTGTTAATGTTAATAATAGTCCTGTTAGTTGTACTAGTACCGTTAGCATCTCTACTGTGTCAGTTACACATGCGAAGGTCGAGAAACTGATTCGTAAATTAGATTTAAGTAAGGGTGGTGGTCCTGATCTCTTGCCCCCAGTCTTTATAGTCAACTGTGCGTCTGGCTTGATATTACCCTTGACCATTATATTTCAGCGTTCTCTCTCAGAAGGCATAGTCCCGAAGATATGGAAGAGAGCTTATATTACACCTGTATTCAAGAAGGGCGATAGATCTAATGTTGAGAATTACCGCCCGATTTCTAAATTATGTTTATTCGCTAAAATTCTTGAAAAACTTGTTCACAATGATCTATATGTGGCGCTTAAACCTTCTTTCGGGGTGGAACAACATGGTTTTCTCAGAAGCAGATCAACCGTCTCGAACCTAATAATAGCTAACGATTTTATTACTGAGGGAATGGACAGTGGTGGTCAAGTGGAAGTGATATACACGGACTATACTAAATGTTTTGATAGAATTGATCACAGTGTTCTTTTATGCAAATTATTGGCTGCAGGTATCCACGGTGACCTGTTCAGATGGTTCGCATCCTACATAGATAATCGCTGTCAGGCTGTTGTACTGCAAGGATTCTTGTCTAATTGGGTCTCCATTCCTTCAGGAGTTCCTCAGGGATCGATCTTGGGCCCTTTAATGTTTATTCTGTTCACATTGGATGTGGGTGATTGTTTCCTTAATTCTAAAATATTACTGTTTGCCGATGATATGAAAATCTTTAAGTTTGTGCATAACACGGATGACATTAACCTACTGCAAGCCGATTTGAATAGGTTTGAGCATTATTGTGTCCTAAACAAGTTGGAACTCAATGTGTCTAAATGTCATCACATTAGTTTTAGCCGTAAACCTAGTCCATTGATAGTTAATCTCACCTTCTATAATCAGTCAATTTCTAGACTGGTAGAAGTTAAGGATCTTGGGGTCATCCATGACAATAAATTGCTATTTGATAGACACATTGATAGTGTAGTTTCCAAAGCCTCTAAATCCTTGGGTTTTATCATTAGAACATCAGCTGTCTTCAAACATTTAAAAACTATTAAAATATTATATTGTTCTTTTGTGCGTAGTCACCTAGAGTACGCCTCACAAGTCTGGAATCCTCAATACCAGGAATACAAGGCTCGTCTCGAAAATATCCAGCGACGCTTCCTTCGTTTTCTCGACTTTAAGGCCCACCAGCATTCTGATGGTTACCATCACCGTTGTCAACGCTACCATTTTTTGCCCCTTGAAAATCGAAGGAATATTTCCGATGTCTGCTATTTATTACAGATTGTTAGGGGATTCGTTGATTGTCCGGAGATGTTAGCAAAGCTCAACTTGCGAACTGACTTATTATGGTTCAGACATCGCCCTATTTTCAAAATGCCTCCATTTAATACCAACTATAGGAAAAATACATTCTTGATTCGAAGTGTACAGACCTACAACCAGTATTCAACCCAGCTTGACATCGATCTATTCTTTTCTTCCATTGACTCTGTGAGACGCACACTCACATCCAGCTATTTCCATTAGAATAGTCATACTTAATTTTTCATTTACTTAAGTTCTTTAATTGTTTCATAGTATTATAAATTCATGATTGTTAATTTTATCCCTCCTATCTCCTAAAGGTATTTATGGATTATCTATAGGTGGAGATTTGTAATTAGTACTGACTTTATTTTATTGTAATCATAATTTACCTTCTGTTAAAATACTGTAAATCTTCCTAAAATACAATAAATAAATAAATAAAATAAATAGTTAAGAATACCAAGTGTAATATTCTTTAATAAAGTTTACTTTTTAAAAAAACCTTTAAATACCGTCGCGATTTGACTGGCGCAGCCGGTAGGATATCCGTCGTAATCCTGTGCCTGTGAAGACTAAAAATCAGTCTGAGTGTAGGGTTGCGCGTGTGTTTTTACGCATTAACGGATATTTTACGACCAAACAAATAAGTCATTATTGATCGCGTAATTCGACGGTAAAAGGTCAAAAAGTGAAAGAAGAGTAAGCAGTTATAAATAGAAGAAATGGGTTCCAGACTTATGTGAGTAAACCTCTTCGCATTCCAACCTGTCCCGTTTTATTTCCGTTTGACTGTGTATTGTGTAAAATAGATTTAAGTAATTTTAAGTTGATAAAGATTTTAATTGAAATAAAAAGAAAATTATATTAAATTATAAAGTAAGTAAAGAATATAAATTTAAATTATTTTTTTAATTTTTATTGTAATAAATATTTTTTCTTAAAAATGCAAGAAATACGCACCATTCCATCTGATATTCTAAATATTATACCTAAGTTCGATGGGGAACAAAAACTATTAAATTTATTTTTAAAGAAAAGTGAATATGTCATTAGAGCGTTTAGGTCAGAGCCTCCTATTGTAGCGCAAGATATATACATATTTCATGTTATTACAAGCCGCCTTAGAGGCAAGGCGAGCCACTTAATTAGCGAAAGACAAGACATTAATAATTGGGCGGAGCTAAGAACAACTCTTATCCAACATTTCGGAGATCCTAGAACTGAAGAATGTATTTCAATTGAATTAGAAAATATTAAAATTAATCAAGGCGAGTCATATTTAAGCTTTTGTAATCGAATCCAAAGCGTCCGTAGCACATTATTTTCGAAAATCAATTTAATAGAGGACGAGAATATTAAGAACGCGAAGATGAATATATATAACCATACATGTATAAATGTTTTCCTTTTCAATTTGCCCGAAGATATGATACGCGTTGTCCGACTACATAGATGTATAACTCTAGAAGACGCGCTCAGTGTAGTAATGGAAGAAGTAAATTTCATTAACCAATATAAATCACGGAGTATTAATAGACAAAAATATACTCAGAATATTAATGAAAAAAATAATTTAACACAAAATAATTTACTACAAAATAATTTATCACAAAATAATTTTTCTCGAAATAATTTTAATAAATTTAATCAATTACCCCAGTACCAAAATAAGCCTCCAATGAATTTCAAATTCGGAATACAACCACAACAACAACCTCAAGGATTTAAACCTAATTTCTCTAACCTTAAATTCGGTACCAACCAAAAGCAAGGAGTATATAATCCAAATAATTCACAATTTAAGTTTGGTATTCCACCACCTCAATTTGGATACAGGCAATTCCCCCAAACAACGAATCAACAACAATTTAAATTTGGTATCCCACCAAATCATCAACCAAAACCGGTACATAGATATGATAACGATGTATCGATGCGAACGGCGCCTCTAGCTAAGCTAAATTTTATAACACCAAGAACATCAAATAATTTAACCGAAGTAATACATTTAAATCATCACCGTGCTTTAAAGTTGCCACATATTGAAATTCCGGAAATAAATAGTAAATTTATGATAGACACAGGTAGTTCACGATCCTTTATAAGTCCTGAAATAGTCAATAAGTATTTGTCAGAATTTAAATATTATGAGCCATTCGAAGTCGTGAGTACACACGCACAAAGTCACCATAACGATGTAATTTATATACCTCTCTTTAAAACTTTTTGTAGTACATATTATCACAAATTTTATATCTATAATGTGGATAGCGATTATGGCGGTTTAATAGGATCAGACTTATTAAAACAACTTGACGCTAATATAGACATGAAAAATCAAATTTTAAAAACTCGTGACACAGAAATACCAATTATTTATAGTCCACCATTTGTCATTAATGTTGATGCACGATCTGAAACTCGTGTTAAGGTTCCTGTTAATCTTCCCAATGGACAAGCAATATTAAATTCAATTAATTTTGGTAAAGGTATAAGAACACCATCTGCTCTTGTAAAATGCGAAAACGGTTATGCTACCACTATAATACAGAAGTCATCTGATAAAAACTATGAAATTAAATGCACTAAACCTCTAATGGTTACAAGTTACAATAATTTGTGTTTTGAATATAGGGATATTTTTTACAGCCAGCATATACCATTAAGTTTTTCTAATCAAGTTAAGCATAAAACTCGTATTAAATTAAATGCTTTAGGTAAAAACGATAAAGATAATCAATCAATGGTAGTTAATGTAGATAAATCTTGATGACTATATTCAAGAATTAACCGATTCAATAACACGATTAGGACAAAACAACCAAAGTAAAGAACCTGAAAATGATAACAGTAACTCTATGTCTTTTTCTGAAGTATCTAGGTCTATTCCATCTCGAGTTAATTCCAGGTCATCATCACGTACATTAACAATAAACTCTAGTACAGATACAGCACATTCTGCTGAAGATATGGATACAGATGGCATTCCCATACTTTACGAAGCTATAGATACAAAACCAAACCAAATATTAATACACCCATGGTTTAAAAATGAACTTTCAGTTAAAATTCGCTCACATCCCAAGCAAAAGATTTTAGAGGTTCACTTACCCCTAGATAATTCCGAGTTAATAAAAAAATTTCTTAAAGAATATATTAGACCCAAAATTAAATACTTTATCTATTACGAAAATAAAGTACACCGACAATTATTCACACAAGTATTAATTTCATTATTTAGAAAAGAAACCGTAAAGCTTTATGAATGCACTGAAAGAGTAATTAATGTCACTGACGAAAAAGAACAAGAGGAAATAGTAATGAAGTATCACATAGGCAAAACCTGTCACCGAGGTATTAAAGAAACAATTTCTCATTTAAAACGAGTTTATTTTTGGACAAATTTAGAAGAAACCGTAACCAGTTTAATAAATTCATGCGACACTTGTAAACGTATGAAATACGATCGTAGACCATTTAAACCTCAATTACAACTTACACAAACTCAATCAAGACCTTTTCAAGAATTATTTATAGATTTATTCTCCATAGAAGGAAAATATTACTTAACCATATTAGACGCATTAAGTAAGTTAGCACAAGCTTTTGAAATCCCAGACAGAACAACACCTGAAGTAGTCAGGGCACTTATAAAGTATTTTTCATTCTACGGCGTACCTACTAAAATCAGTTCAGACCCTGGTTCTGAATTCAATAATAAACTCATGAAAGACTTAATGACATTGTATAAAATAGACATTCACATAGGCACCCCTAACAATCCAAACTCAATGGGATTAATAGAACGATTCCATTCCACAATTTTAGAAATATATAGACTTGCGAAATATGAACATAAATTCACAGATGCTACATCAGTGATGACTTACGCTATAATGGCTTACAATCAAACAATCCATTCGGTAACAGGTCTCACTCCGTTTGAAGTAGTATTTGGTCACACGGAAAGTAACAATCAATTCAATTTAAATTTTGATAAAGAATATACTCAACAACTAGTTAGGGATCATGCAAAAAGAACTCACTACTTATACAAATACTTAACCAATAAAATAGGAACAAGGAAAGAAAAAGTTCAACAAAGTAGAGTAGGAGAAACTAATTCTCTGGAAAAGAAAACTACTGTTATATCCGAAATGATAAGACTTGTTGCAAACTCTACTATAAATATTACAAACAATCTCGAACAATTAAGTGATGCAATTAATAAAATTAATAAAAATATTAAAGATATTTCAATTATTTCACATGTTAACCAAATAACACAAATCTATAATTCTTTCATACATAATTTTCAAATAATTTATACAAAATTGACCGAGATTGAAAACATTTTAGCTTTCAGTAGAATGGGCGTATTACATCAATCTATAATTAATACTAATGAACTCATTAATGTACTTAGAATGATAGAGAAAACAGATAAGCTGATATTTAAAGTAATTCCTGAAAATATTGTAAGAATTGAACAGTCCATGACATTGAAATCGTATTTTAAGAACAATGTTATTACTTTAGTATTAGAAATACCCTTAGTTAAGAAAGAAACTTATTTTTATTATAGAATTGTACCCTTACCTATCACCCAACCTGAAACAAACCTTACCTTAATAATATTACCCAAGTAGGGTATCCTTACCTTATTGTGAAGGGGTTGAAAGCGAAATCGCTGTCGACACCATGTAAGAATATAGAAGAAGAAATATACCTTTGCGATGAGCTGCAGACCATGGTACCTGTTGAAGACACTTGTATCCTGGACCTGATGAAATATTCTCACAACGTCTCTTGCAAACAAATTCAAATAGAATTCGAAGAAATTAAAGTAGAACTTTTACAGATTAACCGATGGATAATCTACTCTAAATCACCTGTTGATCTGGTTAGAACCTGTGATAATGAAATTTTACATTACACTCTCATAAATACTTACTTATTAACCATAGAAGATAAATGCCAATATAAAATTGCAAATAACAATTTAAGAATACATAGCAGTAACGGTGAGAAGCTTATATCTCAAAAGCTGCCGCTAGTAAATTTACCTGAAAATTTGAAGATCAGTATCCAGAGCAACATTAATCCTGTTAAGCTTAATGGGGTTGATTTAACCAATTTAAAAGTATTATCATACGCCCTACAAAACAGTGAAAATCAAAGTTATAGTGTAGTGAAAACCAATAGTGTCAGTTTAGGGACAATAATTCTATATGTAATTTTAATTTTAAGTCTTATATCCTTTCTGGCATATAAAAAGATAAAAACATGTATAATATTTCAAGGCCGAAACCATCCTCCGAAAAATTGTTCTTCAGATGATTTCCAGCTTAAGGAGGGAAAAGTTACAATGTCACACATATACCCAGAACGCACCATAAGCGTTAATGCAATCACTACAATGAATGCTTAGTTTTATTATTCTATCATGTACCACGAATGCTTAGTTATCATGTAAGGGTTTTTAGCAGTAAGAATAGAATTATATTAAAGCCAGTCTAATATCGACCACCGTAGTAATAGGGTCTTGCATCGACCACCTTAGAATTAGGGTCTAACATCGACCACCTTAGAATTAGAGTCTAACATCGACTATTAGTTAAGAATACCAAGTGTAATATTCTTTAATAAAGTTTACTTTTTAAAAAAACCTTTAAATACCGTCGCGATTTGACTTTGTCGATGACATGTTTGTTTTTACTAACAATAGAACTGAAAATAAACACCTTAAAACCATGTTAAGTAAAAATTTCCAGTTAAAAGACTTAGGTATTATTAAGGAATGTTTAGGTATGTCTGTAAGTTTTAATAAGGAAAAAGGCACTGTTACATTAAATCAGAAGAAATATATAGTTACATTATTGTCTAAATTTTGTATGACTGATTGTAAGCCAGTAAATACTCCTATGGAGGTCAATTTAAAATGTAAAAAGGAGACTACTGGTAGTAGCCAAAATCCTTATCAGCAGCTTGTCGGGACCTTAATGTATTTAGTTGTTCTTACACGACCCGACATAGCATATGCGGTGTCTTATTTAAGCCAATTTAATAATTGTAATACTGAAGAACATCTTAACACTACTTGGCAGTATGCAAAGAGAGTGTTAAGATATTTAAAGAAAACAAAAGATTTAGGGGTAGCAGAGTGGGAACAGAGAGGAAGCTTGAGAAGCAAACCACTGTTACCTGTTGGTCCCTACGCTAGTGGGACACCCGCGCTATATACCTTTTATGAGAATCCACACAGTCATTCATTCAATCATTGTAATTATTCAATTTATACTATATTATAACATTTCTAATAAATTTGCCAGCTTCGAACGCTTGATTACGAACAATTCAAAGTATTGCCCTGGGGGCCTACCATGAACTCTTATTGCGAGCCTATTGACAACCTACAACTGAGATGCATCGCTAATTCGTACCATGACATCGAAAAAACGAGACAGTTTATGTTCCCACGTGACCTTAGCGGTTATCAGATTTCGTTCGTTCAATTTGTATGAAAATCCGTACCATGACCGCTCGGCTGAACCGAAATTTGACAGTCGCGCCTTCCAACTATGACAGAATAAGCGATTCTAAAAAAGTTACTTTTTGTTCAACTTTTTTGTATCGAAATGTCCAAATATTAGTTTAGAACCTATAAAATTTAATATTTGTATTAAAACTTGTTAATAAAGTTAAAATAATAAGATTTATCTACTATGTCTAATAAAGGAAAAAATATAAAATTTTTATATTTACGATATTTTGGGGTATTTTGAGTTTAGAGTGTGATTGATTATAAATAAATTATTAAAATATAGACGGAGATGAGAAACAAGACGGCAATGCCTTTCCTATTACCGACTTCGTAGATATTGAGTTTATAATTTACTATAGACTATTGACTTTGATTCTTTGAAGATTTCAGTGTACCTACAAATAATTGCACATTGTTCAATAATATTCAATTAATTATTTATGCATGTCTAACAAAAACATAATCCCCCAATATAATATCATATTTTACAATAAATAAGAATACCATATTACTAGCAGATATTTATTATAATTAAATTTTTCCTCACTATGTTCATGAATTGTATTATTCTCCTCTGCTTTTTGTTGTTTAAAAAACCATAGGTATTTTTAAATTTATAATGTGTAAATAATAAGCCATTTAAAAATATTATAATAACAGTATTTATTTAGTTAGGATGACTCCATCAAGATAGAAAAAGATGTCTTCAGGCAATGTTCAATTGGTTATAAACATTTATTCATATAGTCTCAATTTAGCGATTTTGTCAGGTTAAGCTGTAAAGAAAATTATTATTATTATTATAGCCTCTTTATTTCCATAATGAATAACATATTAAACAAGTATATCATATGGTTAATTATTACATAATATGTGCATGCATTAAAAAAATACAATATTATTATTTATAATCTTTAAATTATATTCCAATCATAATTAATAATTTCAACGTATATAAGTTTGAAATGATAAATAAATTAATGAGAATCAAAAACGAAATTCATTTTTATAAATCATTATAAAGTATCATTGAATCGTTATGGACCCCTCTACGGCCTCCTCCATCTTGCTCCACATCTGTCTGTCTTTTGCTTTGGTGGTCCAGTTTTCACCAGCTTTTCTTTTTATTTCTTCAATCCAGTTTTACTTTGGTCTACCTCTTAATCTTTTTGTTGGTTCTCGCCAGGTTACCCTTGGTGTCCATTTTCCCTTGTCCATGCGAGCAGTAAGACCCGCCCAATTACATTTTTGTCTAAAGCGTCTATTATTTTTGTTGTTTTCCTTATTTCTGTATTTCTCTTCCTATGTTGTCTTTGTATGTTTAGTAGACTCCTTTCCATCGTTCTCTGGCACACTTGTATTTTGTTTTTGGTGTAGTTATTGTAAATCCATGTCTGGAAGCCATATGTAAGACAAGATATTAAATATGAGTCCATAATTTTTTTCTTAAGTTTTAAAATTCTGATTTAAGGGTTTCTTTATTGCTCCAGGATTTATTCCAGGTTATGTTGACTCGTCTTTTAACCTAATCGTCGTGTCTTGTCTTTGAGAAAGATACTTGTTGACCCAGGTAAACATAGTTTTAAACATATTGTAATGTACTGTTATTAACCTTTATTGGAATAGTTTGGTGGTTCGTCATAATAATAATCTTTCATTTGATAGAAAAGATTTTGCATTGTAAGTGCATACATCGAAGTTTTGTAGTGGAGATGGAAGGTTGTAGTCATTATCCCCCGCGGTGACCAGCCGTATTGGGAGATGAAGAGGGGCTTTCCTGTAAAGAAAGTATAATTATTTATATTATATGAATTAGTTAACGTGAGTTTGTACAATTAGAAGGAATTAATTTTTATTATAGTTACTTATGATTTTAGAGTAATAAGTTGATTTGTAATATCTTTTGCAAAGGGTTTTATATCAGTAATTCACTTCGTTATAGGTATTTATTTTTAATAAACAAATTTGTGAACAATACTTACCCCATACCATTATTTTATAAGTTAAACAATTTGTAAATATATTTATAAAACCGAAATTTTGTAAAAGCTCCTATCAAAATTTGAAAGAAACGTTTAAAAATAATAAGTGTCAACTGTCATAGCACCAGAGAACTTTCCGTTTAAAATATATCAAAAGAATAGTTTTATATAAAATAAATATATATATTAAGACATAATAGCTTATTGTGATTGATGAATCATTTAAAATAATTTTATATTTTATTTATTTTCATAGAAACATCTGTCGAAGTAAGTTTGACAGTTAAATTTCTAAACGTACTCAGAAACCACAAACAAAATTATCGTTCTTCCATTCGGTCTTGCGATGCTAATACGTTTCAGCTTATAGGCGGTCATGGTACGAAAAAATGCTATTGACTTTAGGTACCTAAACTCCGCTGCATCTCAACTGGATTGTTTTAAGAAAGTTCATGGTAGGCCCCCTGTTGTTTGTATTCATTGTAATTCAGTAAGCACACATGACGTATCACTACCGCGTAGTGGTAGACATGGATCTTTAAAGTGTTGCCCTGGATCCTCTGCCATCGTGGAGCTCAATAGATTTGCTCACACTCCTAATTTTAAGTATTGCCCTGTTAGGAGCGTAGACACTATCGTTGAGTTATTTAGCATAACCGAAGATGACGACGAAGACGGATGCTCTGCGGGACAAGTTGTTGCTCGGGGTGGCATCATGGATGGCGAACCCTCTACCTCAGGTGGGGGCGAAGAGCACCGGGCTATCAGGTGCGCCAAGAGGGCAGGACGTATACTCGGCGACCGGCTGCCGTGGTGGGTGTACCTCGTGGGCGCAGGGGTTTGTGTCGTCACTAGCGTCGGTGCAGTTGTATTTTGGCTACGGGCCGGCTCGTATGAACCTCGAAGCGGATCAGCTAGTCGGGGACGTGCCAACCGAAGCAGAGTTGGGAGCAGCCACAGCCGCTCAGAGGAGGTTACAATCCGCAGGGAGCCTTACCTTCTACCGGGGGATAGGATTTTTGACGCGGAAGCAACAGGCCAACGACCGGTATCAGAGGAGGATCGCGGCTATGCGTGCCCCTGAACCACCTGCCGAGGTAGTCCAGGCTGTTCAAGCGGCTAACGAAGCTGTTGTGGCTGCTCTGGAAGGTCCCTTGCCGGGCGATGGTCAGGCCGCCGGCCCAGCTTTGCCAGTCCCAGAAGCACAAGGAGCCCCACCTGTAAGAGTCGCAAGAGCGGCCGGCATAGACAACGAGAACTGGAACGCATACAGTGACACGGTGCCAGTGTATAGTGTAGGGGTGAACACGTGGGCCGAAGAAGGCGAAGCAGTGCCTTTCAGTTCGCTCTACAACCACATCGCAGAACGTATAACCGATCCCAACGCAACAGGAGCGCTCGGTGCACTCGTTTAAGGATCAACCATGAAGGACTCAGCCAGTGTCATCACGCTAGTGAAGCACATGCAGAAAGGAACTGGATCATTCAGGGAGGTCGCACCGCTAGTGCGGTGTTACAACATGTTGACGGCTACTGGCGCATCTCACATCCCAGCTGATCCGGTAGTGTACAAGTGGATGCGTAACTAACTACCGACAGGGGAGGTGCAGCTGGAGAATTTCAAGGGTGAGGACGTAAGAGGGCGGGTCATCGCAGTTCCTCACGACATGTTTGTAGAATACGTTTTTTTGACTTTCAACAGTAAGTATGAGAAAAGTCAGTTGCTACCTTCTTAAAGGTGAAAAACTAATGAAGATTTGTCGGAAGTACCAGATTCGACATTGTTGCACGTGCGAAACTGATCAGTGTATGTCGGATGTACCACAACCAAGATTGTTGCGGGTACAAAATCAATGAGTATTTGTCGGAAGTGGCATTTACGTCTTTGTTAGTCTATTGATAAGATATGTAGTATGTATGAATTATTAAAAAGAAAGGCCAAAAATATGAAAAAAAATCTTATTTTTTAAAAGAAGAAATCTTAATCTTACCACCAGTCATATAAAGATATAAAACCTATCTTACGGCTACCACTGTCGATACGTCCATTTAGTAGACTTCCTTTTGGATGCACTCCAAATGGAAATTTATCGAGATACGGTACCATTCACAATATCTCCATTTGGATGCATGGCGTCACTTCGAACTTTGCAATCGTACGGAACGGAAATAAATAATACTATGGATAACAATACTTTTACTGGTGGCAGCAGTTGTGTGTATTTTATTAAAAAGACAAAAAAACCTAAGAGAAGGTGGATGAAGGATTGGTTGAAACAAAGAAATACTTTTACACATACCAACTTATTGTCTGAATTGTCTCTAAAGCCTACTGATTGGAGAAACTTCTTAAGAATGGACGAACAGACGTATTTCAAATTACTTGGACTTGTGACGCCAATAATAAAAAAACAAGATACTAATATGAGGCAAGCCATAACTGCTCACGAAAGGCTATGTGCTACACTTCGTTTTTTACCAGCTTCTTACATAAAGCACAAAGAAAGAGGGAAGAAAGACAGACGAGCGATCGCCTCAGCAACTATGCTATTAAGGCCTTTTTTGCATGTTATTGAGGCCTTTCACCTGGAACTGGCGAGAGACTTACCTGGGTCAACTATTTCAATAGGAGGAGAAGAGAAGAAGGCGAAAATTACTTCTAATATGGAAATAACATCACTTGACACAGATCTCGCCACTCATGTATCTCAAGGAACAGAAGATGCTACTAAATGGAATGAGTGTCTTTCCCCAGCAATATTTTATCTAATGCATCATTACTTTTTTGATCCATCTATAAGGAGAAAGATGCTTCATCTTGTCCATTCCAAGTATGGGGCTTTATTCTGTCAAATTAGCAAGTATGGTCACATGTTCCAATCGTGGAAAATGATCCAAATAGGTCCTGGCCCTATAGTTAAAAATAATACTCATTACACTAGACTGTCCTGGATTGATGAACATATGGCCTCAATGAATGAGAGAACGAAAGAATGGTATGAGAAATTAAAGGACTATATAACTGATGACCGTAGATATTTGAGATCTAGCCCTGGAATGTTAATGGGAATGTTGAACGCAGCAAGCACTACTATAGGACTACTACCCATGAATCTGAATATGCCGATCGAAGATGTCCTTACCAACACCCGCTCCAGCAGCCGAGCAACCCAGAGTGGTTGAACGCCCCGTCCCAAGAATCATGCCAGGTATTCCACAGCCAAAGAAATTATCAACACAAGCATCGGAACTTACCAATGATATCTTATGGAAAGAGGGCCTAGTTCTCGACGGCGAAGTAGGCTTGGTCAACGCGCGACCGATCCAAGAGTTCAGTCCAGACGCATCAGGCTTCGAGACATTATTAGAAGAGGAGTATAAGGCCATCTCTGACGTAGACAAGGCCTTTGTGAAAGCTATCCCACAGTCTGTGTATAACCACTTTCATCACGTGCTATATTGGTATCGCTTATCAATGCAAGCCGTGGCGAATGGTGTTTCTTCGCGTGAACAGGAGCAACTGATCAATGTTGTTAACTCCCATGACATATGTGTCCCTTCAGGCGCAGCCGCTTATCTAGCCGGCTTAGGCGACTTTGAAGACGTGACTGGTGTCAAACACCGAATGACATCCACAGAGCCGAATGACTTAGGTCATTTTGGGAGGGCGACAGCGCAGACGCACCACCTTTATGAGACGTCTCCCGCCCCAGCTATTTCACTCCAGCGTGTATTAGAAGATCTACATTACACGAACGATCTGTTACACCTTTATTCTGTTAGCCTTAAAGCTGACTTCATTCCCTCTTTCCAACTACGTAAACACTTTGCTTCCTATATAATAAACATCCCGCTCAAACCCAGTTAGTTGTTTCCTACTCCTAATTCAAGACGGTTGCTCCGAAATCAAAATTTGTTTTTTTAAAAAGCCTAATTCAAGTTCAGTTATAACAATTGGTGGCAGCGCAAAGGGATTTTAAATAATCCTCGGTTCGTCTCAAAAAGTTACGCGTGTGAAAAGTTTTAAAAGAAAGTGGAAAAAGTGCAAGTGCCCAGTGATATAAAAAGCAAACACCACTTCAACATTCAAACACGCAAGAAGAGGTATTATATACTCAAACTCTGGAGGTATCAGAAAAATTAAATCCTAAGAAAAGGAATATATAAATAATAAATATATATCTGCAAACAACTCAACCGTATTCAAGTGCCCTTGAAATCTACAACAACGATATTATATCGATATCAACTCATCTCATCAACATCGAGAGCCGACAATCAGCTACAGCAACAACCACGACGGGATGTTTATATTATCTATCTTCAAGCTATTAAATACTCTGTAAGTCTTTGGTCACATTTATTTTAAATTGTTATTTTTCTATTTTATTTTTGTAAGTTCTGTGTTTACTATATTGTGTATCCCTGTAGTAATATATAACGTAAGACATGGAAAGCCGAACACTAAGCCCGGGTGGTACCAAACCCGAAGTTTGTATCACTGACACAGAAGACGAAAACGCTCTTCTTCCTCCTTCTGGGCCTATCACCAGATCAAAAAAGAAACCTACAACTTTACAAAATAAACCCGAATTAGAGTTATCAATTCTTCTTAAATTCATTAAACCATTCGATGGTTCTAGAAATAAATTAAATTCATTCTTATCAAACTGCAATAATGCTTACGATTTAGCGTCAGAAAACCAAAAGGAAATTTTATTTAAATTCATCTTGTGTCAATTAGAGGGAAAAGCAGAAACAGCATGTTCTATAAAAGAATTTTCGACCTGGCCCCAACTTAAAGAATTTCTTAAAACACAATTTAGCGAAAGAAAACACTATACACATTTACTCACAGACTTACAAGAATGTAAACAATTAACCAACGAACCCGTCAGCCAATATGCACTTAGAATAGAAACTTACCTTTCACAATTATTAACAGAGATATCGATTAACCATGGGCACAAGAATAGGGAAATGTATGGCAGAACCGCGGCAATGGAGGAATTAGCCCTCCATCACTTCCAATTGGGATTATCCCCTAGAATCTCCAACATCGTTAGATGTAAATCTCCTAAGTCGCTCAACGAAGCTATTAACATCGCTATTTCCGAAGAAAAAATTCAACAATTCCTATTCAAAACAAATCCTCATAAAGAAAAATTTACCAAAGTCTCAACTCATAAATCCGATCCTCCTACCTCTTCGAATTCTAAATCAAGTCTCTTCTGCAGATACTGTAAAAACTCAGGGCACACTCTAGAAAACTGCAGAAAAAGGGAATATAATAATAAACTCAAATCTCAAAATTCTAGGACACCTCAGCGTGTCCATCATCTTATTCAACAGGACAACTCAAACTCCGACACAAACGAGGGTTACGACACTGTCGATTACGATTCAGATTCAAAAAACGAGTAACCGTCTCGTCCCAGTGTCGTACGGGACATTCAATTCAAAAATCGACACCCTCAATTTCAATTACTAAATCCTCTGTATCCGTGCAGCAGAGTAAAACCTCTGACCTGCCGACTTCTAAATCCTCTGTATCCGTGCAGCAGAGTGAAACCTCTGACCTGCCAATTACTAAATCCTCTGTATCCGTGCAGCAGAGTAAAACCTCTGACCTGCCGACTTCTAAATCCTCTGTATCCGTGCAGCAGAGTGAAACCTCTGACCTGCCAATTACTAAATCCTCTGTATCCGCGCAGCAGAGTAAAACCTCTGACCTGCCGACCTCTAAATCCTCTGTATCCGCGCAGGAGTGCATAACTAACCTGTCAAAGCCTACCAGATCCTATGAAATACTCAGTGACCCTTCAAAAACGCTCCTACCCCATGTCTTGATCGACTCGTCAATATCTGATATTCCATTATCCCTTTTAGTAGACTCGGGATCATCGATAAGCCTGTTAAAAAACATATCAATTCTAAAACGGCCTCGAATCATTAAAGAGTCTATTCAAATAAAAGGAATTGATTCCTCAGACGAAGCGATTAATACAATCGGTCATTTTCAATTAAAATTAAAAATTCTAAATTCCACATTAATTCATAAATTTCACATTGTAAACAACATCAATTTACCCTACGATGGTATTATAGGTTCCGACATGCTTAACGCCCTTGGTTGTAAGATAGATTACACTAAAGACTTACTTCACATAGGTAAAATTACAACCAAACTATTCTTCAATGAACCTGTCTATTTAATTCCGCCAAGATCCGAAACCATAGTCGAATGTTCTATCTCCAATCCTGAATTAAAAGAAGGATTAATTCTAGATCAAAAGATTTCCCCTAACCTATTGGTGGCTAACTGCATAGTCACTGTAAAGGAAAATAAAAGAATAAATGTATCAGTCTTAAACATTTCCGAAGAACCTATAAACCTGAAATCGAACTTTAATCTTAACTTAATTCCCATAGACACTTATAAACCCGATAATCCTACGGTATTTATTAATCATATAAGTACAACTAAGTGTACTATTCAAAGGACTAAAGAAGTCTTAAATCAACTACGCATTTCACATTTAAATAGCGAAGAAAAAGAAGCTCTACTTCAATTATGTTCTAATTATTCAGATATATTCCATCTTCCTAATGAAAACCTCACTTATACTAATGCCATAAGACATGAGATAAGGACGACCACTGACGTCCCAATTCACACTAAAACGTATCGTTTTCCAGAGATCCATAAAGTCGAAGTTCGTAATCAAATCGACAAAATGTTAAAACAAAATATAATTGAACCTTCAAATTCACCTTGGTCCTCACCAATTTGGGTGGTACCCAAGAAACTAGATGCATCTAACGTTCAAAAATGGCGTGTCGTTATCGATTACCGTAAGTTGAATGATATCTCAATAGGCGACACGTATCCTATTCCTCAGATTGCAGAAATCTTTGACCAACTCGGATGTAGCAAATACTTCTCCACGTTAGATCTAGCATCAGGATTTCACCAACTCCAACTTAGGGAAGAAGATAAACCCAAAACAGCCTTCACAGTACCTGAAGGTCATTTCCAATTCTGTAGAATGCCATTCGGATTAAAAAATGTCCCAGCAACCTTCCAAAGGTTGATGAACTCGGTATTGTCTGGACTCCAAGGAGACAGGTGCTTCGTTTATTTAGACGACGTAGTCTGCTACTCTCCTGATCTTAACATACATATAAAAAACCTAGAATCTATCTTCCAGAGAATGCGCGAATTCAACCTTAAATTACAACCCGACAAATGCGAATTTCTACGTCGCGAAGCCGGTTATTTAGGGCATATTATTTCCGAAGACGGCGTCAAACCAAATCCAGACAAGGTCAAAGCCGTAATTAAATTCCCAATTCCTAAAAATCCTAAAGATATAAAATCTTTCCTCGGCCTTGTTTCATACTATCGAAGATTTATCCCAGACTTTTCTAACATTGCAAAACCCCTTACTTCTCTCCTCAAAAAAGATCAAATCTTTTCATGGGAAAATCAACAACAACTAGCTTTCGAATTCCTTAAAGAAAAACTCACTTCAGCACCAGTCTTAAGCTATCCCGATTTCACAAAACCTTTTATTCTTACAACGGATGCATCCAATCATGCTCTCGGAGTAGTCCTCTCACAGGGACCAACAGGTCAGGAAAGGCCTATCGCCTTTGCATCCCGTACACTTAACAAAAGCGAATCTAATTATAGCACAACTGAAAAGGAGTTATTAGCTATAATATTTGGCTGTAAAACATTCAGACCATATTTATATGGACAGAAATTCCAAATCGTCACAGACCATAGACCACTTTAAGTGGCTATTTAACCACAAAGACCCTTCAAGTAAGCTGCAACGTTGGCGCCTCAAGCTCGAGGAATACGACTACGAGATCGTATATAAAAAGGGAAAATTAAATTCCGCCGCCGACGCCTTATCTCGGTATCCTGTAAATCCCATATTTCCAATAGAAAATCCTATTAGCATTCCAAATCCACAAGAAGCCACATTAGATTCAGGTCTGATGGATCTCCTTGTTACTCCGCCATCATTTAATCCAGATGACGCTTTCATATCACCTATTCCTGTGGAAACCACATCACACCCTGAAATCCAAAACGAAAACGTACCTGATTCCCCTATTGACCCTCAAAGAGTCTTAGACGAATTCCTGAATCTGGAATCTCCACCAGATACAGATATCCCAACCATTCCTGAATTCCCTGAAATTCCTAACATCGATTCTCCTATCACACAGGATTCAGACCGAACTGAACCCTTAATTCAAGAACTATTTAATGGAAACTATTCGCAATTTTCTAAATTAACAAAATCTAAAACTTTTGAGTCTAACGCTAAAATCCTAGAGTCAAATACGTCTATACTTAAAAGCTCCGACAAAGTTATTATCATCCCGACCTCAATCGACCTAGACGAAAGCAATCCCTATGTCGAAGAATTACTTTCGGAACTACCCAATAAAGAGGAATTCCTAAATAAAGAAAGAACCCTTTATTCATTCATCCCATTAAAACTCCACGATAAAATAATATATTTACTATTTACAAAAGTTCACCATTTCGACAATTCGTCATATGAAGATATTTATATTAGCTTAAAAACTTTACGTGATGAAATTATTTCTAAATCTTTCCAACAAATAAGTATCACAAACTTTAAAGATCCTTTCGAATCACATATATACACAAAACTGTATAATATAATTTTAATTCTATTTCATAATACAAATATCTTCATCACTATTCATAAAGATAGCCTCATTTTCCCATCACTTTCCGAAATAAAGAAAATCCTAAAGGAAAACCATGACATACCCATTGCAGGCCATTTAGGCACTATTCGCATGGTCAAACGCATCCAGGAAAAATATCACTGGAAAGGCATGCGTAGTGACATAGAAAACTATGTAAGATCGTGTAAATCATGTCAAGAAAATAAAGCCTTGAGAAAACTAAATAGAGCACCGATGCAAATTACTACTTCTTCCACTATCCCTTTTCAACGCATCGCAATGGACATAGTAGGTCCCTTACCTGAATCAGGAACTGCAAAAGTAAAATTTATATTAACCCTACAAGATGACCTAACAAAGTTCTCCATTGCATACCCAATCCGTTCTACAACCGCCGAAGAAACAAGCGACTGTTTAATACATTTCATTACTCTCTTCGGTATACCTAAAAGTATTCTTACCGATCAAGGTACTAATTTTACATCAAACCTTTTCAAGAAAACGTGTGATTTCATGAAAATCAAACAACTTTGGTCAAGTCCCTATCACCCACAGACACAAGGCGCCCTAGAACGTAGCCATTCCACTTTAAAAGAATACCTAAAATCATTCGTCAACCAAGACCAAGATAATTGGCCTAGATATGTGTATACTGCTATAATGACTTATAACACATCCGTACATTGTACAACTAATTACACCCCTTACGAACTTTTGTTCGGACAGAAACCTTTAATACCTGACTCAATTTATAATACAGAACCCGATAACACATACCCTGAATATCTCAAAATGCTAACGCATAGGTTAAAACATTCAAGACAAAAAGCCCTCGAAAATATCGTTAAAGCAAAGGAAAAATCAAAACAATACTATGACTCTCATACAAGACCAATAACATACAAAGTAGGCGACTACGTCTATATAAAAAATCATTTACGACTCAGGAAAGCACTTTCTCCTATATGGAAAGGCCCCTATAAAATAATAAAAATAAATGGTAGAAATAATCTCACTTTACTTATTAATAGGCGTCACGTCACACATCATTTTGACGAAGTGAAACTCGCTAATGTTTCACATGACTAACATAACATATTATTATAATTTTAATTAATAACTTAAGTACCTATTACTAATTTTATTTTATTATTCTTATTTCTTTAACAATATAAAATACATATATTAAGATAATATTTTCATTACAGCGTATTGGCCTACGGAGAATTCATACACCCAATCACTCATAGCCCTGGACTGTATTTTGATCCAATTGGGAAACTAAACATAAACACTGGTTATTTAGATATTGTTTCACCTTTCGATATATCACACATAGAACCGCACTTAGGAAATATAAATTCAATTCTAGTGACTGTTAAATACATCTGTCGACAACTCCAATTAGAAACAATAGACAACTTAGAGTGTCAAAACATATTAGAACCCTTAACAGTCAGATACAACGACCTAGTAAATGAGTTTTCATCCATTTCCCATTTAACGGACAGTAACAGACGTAAGAGATCACCCTGGCTTGGTGGCATCGGATCCCTTGCTAAAATTGTTTTTGGCACCTTAGATGAAGACGATGCTATCAAATATGATAACGCAATACGTAACAGTGAAAATAATGAAAAAAGGTTGGCCTCCTTAATAAAAGAAAACATATTAGTTACTAGTTCCACTATGTTTAAAGTTAATGAAACCTTATATAAAATTAAAATTAATGAAGCCAATCTTAATAATGCTATCAACGAATTTTCAGTACATATAAAAAATTTAAGTGTAATTTCCGATCAAATATTAGTAAAATCTAAAATTAATTCTATACTTAACAGCTTAGAAGCTTCCATGTTAACATTGTCATTTCAACTCTCCGACATTGTATACGCAATCATTCTTAGTAACCAAAACATCCTTCATCCGGCCGTCTTATCGCCGAAACAATTGTACTTAGAACTCGTTGACTATTATAAACATTTACCTGTAGATTATAGGTTCCCAGTAGAATTAGAATTAAACAACATGTACCCTTTAATGAATGTATCCGGTGTAACATGTTATAGTTTTAATAACAAAATTATGTTTATTCTAAGAGTTCCGTTAATATCTACAAATAGTTTTAATTTATATGAAACAATAGCATTACCAACGCCCTATAGCAATGTAAATCCAACCGCTTTTAGTTTTATTGTTCCCAGTTTTAAATATATCGCAGTGACCAAAGACAAGTCAGAATACTGTCATTTAGATACTCTTAATAATTGTAAACCTGTCAATATTAACAACTATATTTGTGATGTTATGAATACCTTTTCAACTACTGAAAACCCGAGTTGTGAAACAGAAATACTTTTAAACTTAATTAATAAACTCCCAGACCAATGTAAATCAGAATTCGTACATGGTACAATTGACATATGGAAAACTCTTACTAATAACAACTGGCTTTATATACAATCACATGTTAATAAATTATTCATAGAATGCGTAAATCAAAATGTAATCGAAAAGAACCTACATGGCATTGGAATTGTCAATGTTCCTAATAATTGTAAAGCACATAGTAAAAGTACAAAATTAATTCCCAAATTAAAGGTCTATTCTCTTAATACCACAACCTATCATATACAATCGGACTTTAACATAATAAACGATACATGTTGTAACTTAGATAAGTTAAGAAATTAAATAATGAGGCTCCTTCGAGATTATTAAGTATAAATCTAGATACTTACGCTAATGAGCTGAGATCAAAATCAAAAATAATATCAGCTACCGCTGATGAAATCATTAATCAACATTCAGTTTTAAAATACGAGACTCATTATTCAATTATATTCTATGTAGTATTAGGAATTATATTTTTGTACTGTATCTTTAGAATTTTTATTATAATAAAGAAATGCAACCGTTTCCCATTCAGATCCTCTCAATCAAATCCTGCTGAACTCCCCACTACTCAAGGTATCCCTGTTACCTCTTCCACATCTCAGGAATCTATAAAAACCCATCACTCTAATCCTGAAATTAATCAAATCCCAGCACCTAGTATCAGAAGACACTTATAAAATATATTTTTCCTAAACTTCGAATCTTGACCCCGAAGTTTAGTCTTACCCCAGGAGATGTTACACCTTTATTCTGTTAGCCTTAAAGCTGACTTCATTCCCTCTTTCCAACTACGTAAACACTTTGCTTCCTATATAATAAACATCCCGCTCAAACCCAGTTAGTTGTTTCCTACTCCTAATTCAAGACGGTTGCTCCGAAATCAAAATTTGTTTTTTTAAAAAGCCTAATTCAAGTTCAGTTATAACAGATCGCAACCGTGACCCCGTATGGGATATCATCGCGATCACACCTCAGGGTGCCGTTGCCGACCAAGCGCTGCCTGAAATCGCAGCGCCCGTTGACGACGACCTTCCTGTGGACGAGCAGGAGGACGAGGACTTGGCGGCGGCTCAAGAGCCAGCCCCGGTCCGACGACCCTTGCGACCCAGGAATCGCCCGACGGTGAACATGTTAGGATGGAGGCCAGCAAGAACGCTCGACAAGAGCCAGCTCTCTGAGCTCAGGAACTTATTTGAAGACGTCCCCGCCGATGTGGCCCACGTGCGCCGCACCATCCCAAGATATGCGTACAGTCCCGAGCTATTTGAGTTAGCTCTACGCCGCATACGTGAGATCCGGAACTACAAGACGGTTCCACTTCCAACAAACCGAGGCGGATCAATAGCCCAACAGCTGATTTGGGACCCGGAGCCAGAACAACTAGGCTACCTGGACAGACAGTCAGCGAGTCAGGGCGCGATCACCTCGCATACGAAGATCCACGCGCGGATCGCTACCATCTCAAAATAAAGGCCTAAACTAACCTGTTGTAACCTGGAGTACGCGTCGAGCCGTCGTAGCGATAACTGCGTTTTTCGTTCGCTCCGCGTTGGAAAAATTCTATGGTAAAATTTGTAAGTGGTGTTAAAAGATTCAGCAGCAATTGCCGATTATTTTTATGTGTGTGTGCTTTTTGCGTGTTACTAACCGCAAAGCATACAAGTGAGGGGAATTGACCCGGTGTTTGTGAGTGTATTAACTTATTTGCGGCGATGACATATAAGATTTAAGTTACTATATTGTGTATGGGACTGCCACGTAACCGTGAGTTTGTTTATTTTAATAATCGGCTCACTGATTAAGTAACAAACAAATTTTTAAAAGTAGGAAAGTTATAAATAATTAAAGGTGAATTGTCGGCCCGCCATCTTGTTCACTAGTTTGGTGCCAAGGTTGGGTTTTTTCCGTGACGCGTTGGTCCTCCATCTTGTTGTTGACAAGCTTGGTGGAAATCTGGAGGTTACACGTCTCTCACACCGAAGCGGATTGGGACACTAAATTTTAGTTTTAATTTTTTGATAATTAGACTTAAGATTGTATTTGTGTGGTGTATTATAATATTGAGGAAGAGGTCGTCCTCGGACAGTGACAACGATGAAATCACTGTGACTTGTTCCGGTGACAGGAAACGGGCGTACACAAAGAACCCGGTCGGCAACGGCAAGGGAAATTCTTCTCCACCTGCCATATGGTAGCATTGGAGGAGGCGGAGGGAGAGTTGTGGCGTCTGAACGCCCGCTGTCGCCGTGTAGAGAGGCTTGGAGTGAATGCGGGGAATCTCTCTGATTATGGGGCCATTGCCAGTGTGGCCTGGCCTGGGAAGGGAAGAGGGAAGGCGCCTTTAGAGGGATAATACCCGTCTGAAGGCCCAGGTCTCAGACTTGGGACAGGAGCTTGGGGCCTTCAGAAAGGAGATGGTGGAACTGAACGCGATGTCTGAAAGAGGGGTAGAAGATCGCCGTACGGTGCACCCCGAGTTTGACTCCGGAAGCCCTTCGGCAATTGATAGAGGGGTTCCTTGATGGAGTGAGGGAGAGCCTCATGGGGGAGGTGATGCGGGCTGTTGGGGGCATTTTACGGGGCCCCAGGACTCCGGGACCCGTAAGCGTTATGCCGAAGCTGGTCGTCTGGCGCACACAGCAACTTTGTCATCTATTCCAATAAATTCCTCTATCTCAATTCTTTGTCGTGTAGCAGTAGATCATGCAACTGAGCAACCAATTCAGCAAGTGGTACGTTGTCATCTTCATCTGTAGATTGTATCATTCTCGCTAGCGGGGAATATCATCGTCATCCTCCGCTTGTGATGGAGAGAGATCTTTGAAACCTGCATGGCGAAAGCAGTTGGCTATAGTGGTCTGTGTGACCTTTTCCCAAGCTTCCGATATCATTAGGATTGCATCCAAAATACTAAGATAGTATCTTTGCTGTTTTCAATATTCTGTATCATTTAGAACACTAGAAGTTTTGTTGTATTTTGTTTTTAAAGCGTTTATCACTCCTTGGTCCATTGGCTGTAAAACAGAGGTGACATTGGGCGGTAAAAACACAAGCTTTATGCATTTCAGATTAGGAGACAGTTGTCTACTGGAAAAATAATTTTGTTTCCTCCAGACTTCAATTCTGCATCCCAACTACGCAGCCATTTTTCAAAAATTTGCGATGTCATCCAGGACCTACTGATGTTTTCGTAAGTTACAGGCAAAGATTGAATGTTCTTAAAGCAACGCGGTTTTTTAGTTTTTCCTATCACCAAAAGTTTTCTTTACATGAACCAGTCATGTTTGCCACAACCAATACTGTAATTTTTGTTTTAGGCAACTTTCCGCCCTTGCATTCCCCGCCTTTGAATTTAAGTTTTGTCAGGGGTTAAATTGTAAAACAAACCTGTTTCATCAGCGTTAAAGATTTCCTCTGGTGTGTATCCTTCGCACAGTGCAGGCCACTTATGAGAGAGCCACTCTTCAGAAACTCCTTCAGGAACGCCAGCCGCTTCATCGCAAACTTTTCCTGCCACAAAATTTTGACGAGCACGAAAACGTCGTACCCACGACGACGATCACTTAAAATTTTCCTTACCCATAAGACGAGCAAAGTCATTGGCTTTTTGTTGCAGAATCGGGCCACTTATTGTGACGTTGTTGCCCTCTGATGTTTAAACCATGTTAATAAAGCATCTTCTATAACTTTATGTTCACTTTTCCTCGCTCGTTTAAGTTTTAAAGAGTTGTTTTAAAATAACTTTTATTTTATCTCTATTTTTCCAAATCGTTAATATCGTAGAGTGCGAAACTCCACATTCCTTTGCAATTTCCCTATTCGACTCGCCATTTTCAACAGATTTAATCTAAGTTTGCAATCATGAGCCTTGTAAGAGTTTCCACTAAAAAAGTTGTCGTGCCTAAAGCACCAAAATCTACTATAGACGTCTAGTATCCTCATGCCTGGTTCGAATCAAATCCAGGATCCAAACCGCCGGTCCCGATAGAATTAGTAACAGATGATATCAAGCTAGCAAGAGGAATGATTAAAAAAGCGATCTTAGACAATAAAATAGATATAAGAATTGCATGTACATTCTTTTACCTGTATGGTTCTACTATAACAGACTCCCTAAATGATGATTGGGAATCATATCCGGTGTTGATTGGAAGATCTGGCGAAGAAATTTCACCGATATCACTTATCGATCCGAAGGCTTGTAAAGCGAGACTTCCCTGGAGTTGACAAAGTCAATCCTGAACATAACTCCTGGATGGCCGGAGCAGTATTGGGAATATACCGGCTGATAAGGACTACTGCCGCAGACTATAAGGCATCCCTGGTCTCAAGGATCAATGCTCAGCTGTTGTCGCTTTGCATTCGCTTTGCTTTGGCCTGGGTCTTTATAGAACAAGTGGGCACAGACATTGACCGAATGATGACTAGTCAAGACGAGCTACTAGATGACTTCTCATATTTCCCATATCATGTTGATTTAGGGCTTGTGATGAAGTCAGCATATTCTGCGTCTGCGAACCCACATTTCTTCGAGTGGGTTCATCTAGTCGGGGCAATGATGCGCTCTAAAAGATCTTGTAATGCTAGACACCTTACAGATGCCCGAGCGGGAGACATATTTGCCAACAGTGCTTGTTTAGCATATGTATATGCCAATGTGGTATCATTCGGCAAAGTGTATACCGCAGAAGGAGAGCCGCTTGAAGAAGATCAAGATGAGGAAGTCAACAATCAGGACGAGCTGGAAGACGCTTTGAGATCTAAGGACCCAGTAGATTGGATCTTTATGATCAAATCCTCTAAGGGAGAACTCCCTAAGAAGGTCAAAGCATTTATAGCAGGTGTAGCCAAAAACATACATGATCCGAGAGAGGGAACAATTGATCATTATCTCAAATCGCCAATTTACACATCTCGCTGACAAGGCCACATTAGATATTGCATTCCAATCTATCACATCTATTTTCTAATCTCCATGTGACATGAGATTTTTCGTCAATAGAAAACACTTTTCTCTTTTTTTGCGACATGATAACGCATAAATACACGGTCTAATCAAAACCAACACTTATGAATCAAGCTGTCGCTCACGCAGTCATTTAGCGCACTAAACAATTGGTGTAAAATATGCAAGTATGCAAATATGCAATACTAATTTCTGATATTAGGAACAAAAAAGATGAAATAATGAATACATTTAATTTAGGCAAAGCGTACACGATCAGGAAGTAGGACCGCGATAAAATATATTTTATTGTATAATATGTAGTCTTCATTTCTAGATGTTCGAATGGCAGTAAATTTAAGTGTTGGTTTCGCCTTACAAGATTCTTGAGATTTAGATATTCAAGACTTCCCTTTCTCGCTACTGTAAGAGTTCAAGAACAATATTTGGTGTAATTTTTTTGGCTTAAGCCTGTTTGCTCTGATGGGACAGAGGAAGCCGGTATGCTCAAATAGTTGAAGGATGAAGTATAGAAAAAATATGTTTACGCTGTTCCCAAAATTGTAGCGGATTTTGTTTGCTATCTAGGAAGGGCAAAAGCTAAATATTGTTTTAAAACTATTGAAGCGGGTAATGTTGGTGTTTGCTGTGTGACTGTTTCAATGAGTTTTCTGTCAAAAAACTCCCAGATTTCATCATCATGGCCATCTGTAAGAGTTTGCGCCGTAGATACAGTCTGCAACAGATTATCTTCCCCAACTGGTGGGTGTTGAACCAGGTATTGAGCAAATTCCTCAAGGACAAATTTAACCGCATTTTCAGCATTGCTCTCTACACCAAAACCTTTTTTTTTTAAACGTGGATCCAGTAAGGTGGCCTTTGCTGCTGTTCTGTTGGAATCATAAACACTTAATCTTTTATCAATGACTTCCAGCAGCGACCGCTGAACATGCCTTCCAGCTTCGGTTTTTGGAGACTTATTGTGAAGCGAATTTTGTAGACCTCTGACTATTGGTATAGTACACGATAGCGTCGGATACGATTCGCCAGAATGCCCGGACGTTACTTTTTCCATGGGCTGTAAAAGACCAACACAGTTTTCTAGTATGTTAACGTTCTCAACAATCTCTGCAACATATAAAAACTTGAATTCCACTTCGTCTGTACGTCTTGTTTTAGTTTTATTACATTTATATTCATTTGGCTTTGCATTTCTCTCAGTGCATTAGACGATTTTATGCTTTGCTTAAAATGAGTGACAATGGCGCGACTTTTTGTAATGACCTCTAACGCTGCGCCATTTTTGAAAGTGAGAATGCGTCATTTTCTGTTTGAATTCAGTCTTTGACGGCAAAATTTATAGTGAGAGCAAAACAGAAATGATTTCTTTCTTTTTAAAAAATCTTTTACAGCCTTTTTCATGCTCTAGGCATTGTCGGTCATAATTGTAACTATTATTTTGTCAAAAATATTCCATTCTGTTAAAATAGCTCGCAAAGCGTTTGCTATATTTAATCAGGTATGCTGTTCTGCAAGTTCAGATGTTGATATATACAAGCGAATGTAATTTTGAACTTTTAATGAAATGAGCAGTAACACTAATATAACTTTTTTGACGGTCTGAACTACAAATATCCGTTTTTAGGGCAATATATTCTACATCTTGTAATTTTTGTTTTATTTCAGAACTGCATATGTCATATTTTTCTTCCAGAATTTGAATTATTTTTTTTCTAGATGGCAATACATAATCAGGATTTAATTTTTTTGAATATTTTATAAATCCCTCATTTTTAACAATTTGTAGGGGTTGGATATCTATTGTTATTAGGTCTAGTAAGGCTTCATCACCAACTTTTTGGTTTATTTTATAAGGAGCAGGCTGAGAAGCGCTTTGGAGGAGGCTGAGAAGGCTTAGGAGCTGAACCGCCAACGGTATTATTCTCCTTCCGATTCTCCGATTCTCCGACACACAAACACCGGACACACTTGGAATTGGCAAGTCAATTCTCGAAACCTCACACTCACTACTTTCACATTCGTCTCTGGGTAAATATGCGTCAACAGTTTCACTGTATTGAATTACATGTTTCTTTTTTAAGTGGTTCACTAAAGTAGTGGTATTTCCACTATATTTATACTGACAATATCCATAGAGTAGGCCATATTAGGCCATATAGACATACACGAGACTATTAAAGATTTCGCAAACAGAAAAGCGAGAAGTGTGGAAATAATATATATTTAAATATGTTTATATTCTTAGTTCTTACATATTTTACTCTCTGACTCTTGTTATTTTTTTCAAACATAGCATACGTAATAGTTAAATCTGTATTATTAGAAAATCAGATATTTTGTTATTAATATTATCTAAGAATACAATTAGATATAACATCATAAATAAAATATGTAAAAATTAAATTTGTGTTTTATTTTTCGCAGTAATTGGCAAGCGTAAGCGAACTGGTTTTACCTATTTAGGAAAATATTATCTAAGTATATAAACTGGAGAACATTTATTTCGGTCAAAATTATCAAATAATAAAAACATAAGTTGAAACATGAAGATTCGCGAAAAAAAGAGGCGCTTCATAGGTTTCGCACACAGGCGCTTTGGGGGTCAGCGCGGCCCTGCTTCGACTGCCGAAGAAAAGAGTGTGTTCCTAAAGGAAGACTTAAAGGCAAGGTCAGAGCAATTTTTACTTATATTAAAGGGTGTAATACATCCAAGGAGGGATGGGACAAACTAAAGTCTGTACATCAAAAATCAGGGCTGGCAAGAAAGGCAACGCTATTAAAACAACTAGAATTGAAGAAAATTACTGCACAAGAAGATATGAGAGACCATCTTAGTAATTTTATGGATGTAGTAGGTAAATTAGAAGACATGGATGTCAAAATGCATCCAGGGTTATTAAGCATATTGATGTTATACAGTTTAGCTACAAATTTCGATAGCTTCCGAACGACAATCGAAACGAGAGATGTTCTGCCAAGTCCTGGCAATTTGAAAATAAAAATCGTAGAAGAATACGAAGCAAGAAGGCAAACCGAAGCGAGTGAACCTCAGACTTCAGAAGCATTCTACACAAAGACGAAGAAAAAGGTAAAATTTTGCAAGAATTGTAATAAGAAAGGGCATTCCACAGAAGCTTGTTGATCAAAGAAGAGACCCAATAACCCCAATAAAACTAAAGGTCAAGGAAAGACATATAACATCTGTTTAACAACAGGAACGTCGAAATCTCTCAAACTTAAGTTTAAATAATTAATCGAAATGGCTTTGACGGCAGTTGGATATTTGCTGATACATCGCAATAAAGCTCCAGAAACTACTCATCTAGCTCAGATGAAGAATGGGATGCAATTATAAAAAATTATAATCGTTAAAACCGACAACTTAGGCCACGTATTATTGACTATGAAAATGTAATTTTTCGCTATTCGGATGAAGAATTCATTTCAGGTACATAATTTTCTATCTCATTAGACTGTACATTCTAAAATATTGTTTAAATTCAGGCGTAGATTATACTCTAAAGTTATTTTACTCCTTAATTTACTTCATTATGTCTAAGTAATTATTTCATTAATGGAATAAGATTGAATGAAGAAATAAGTTAAGAAACTAAAAATAAATTATGAATGACAAGAAAATTTAGAGATTGAACATACAAGGAGTCTAATGTAATTTTAAATTTATTTTTTTTAGAATTTCAAGGAACACATTCAATCATTTACATGATATAATAGAAGAAAATTTAGTTCGACATGTCCCTGGGTGCCCTACAATTCCATCTCATCATCAATTGATGATAGCCCTTTGGAAAATGGCAACAATGGATTCATATACGTCACTTTTATAAAAAAATAAACTATTTTGGATGTATTTATACTATAATTGAGAAGTATGAAATACAACTAATTTTTTTTTTATCTTCATTATAGATCAGTTTGTGACAGATTCAACGTAGGACGAGCCACTGCTGTGAGAGCTGTACGTCGAGTTTGCCACGCTTTATTTATAGTTCATTGAAATGTTACATTTTTTTGGCCTTACCTTGAGTTTTTTAGAGGACGCAATTTTATTTTTTTGATGTGTAGAGGGGGTCAGTGTAAAGCTAAAAACAAGTTTGTGGGATCGCCACCCTTGTCCCACGGCCGCCATCTTGGAAATAGGGGTTGAAATGGTATAATTACGATATATCTCTTAAACTATTTATTTGATAAAAAAAAATTTGTTGACATTTTTTTGTTGCAAATTAAATTCTCTACAACTTTGGTCCAGTAACTTTTTGTCGTAGAACTATAAATAAAAAATCTTCAGAAATTCGAGAACAAAATTTATATTTTTCGATGTAACTTTTTTTTTATCATTTTACGAAAAAATAATATCTGACCATTTTTGTAGATCGATTTTTGAGGAACAACTTTTATTCGCATCATTTTTTCATTAAGTCAATAACGGCCTTCACACGTACAGTTCGAACCGTAGGACACAGCCCGCGCCATTCCGATCTGCCGTCCAATCCGTCCGTGTAGACGCGACAAGCGCGTGGTGGTTTGACATTTCGATGCGGCGCATTGGTGTGTACGAACGTTTGTACAGTTTTATGCGGGTGCCTCGTGTGGATGACAATAACAAAACAAGAAAACGCAACCCCAAATGTAACTTTTCAATGGACTATTATAAAATCCTCAAGATTTATACAATGGCCTACGGGGGATCGTGCTATAGAAGAATAAGAAGTGATGCATGGATTTGAAAGAGCGAGTGGCTTTCCAAAAGTAATAGGGGCGATTGATGGTACTCATATTCGTATTAATGGTCCAAAACAAAATCATGCAGATTATATTAATCGGAAAGGATTTCATTCTATTCAGTTACAGGTATTTAGCGACTGTTATTTTAAAGCACACTACTAACTTTAGTATTGAAAATTGATTTACATATAGATAACATATTCTACAGATCGTATGTGATCACAAGACTCTGATAACTCATTGTTATGCTGGACATCCTGGGTCTGTTCATGATCAGAGAGTTTTCCCTTTATCAGAAGTTGCAGATTACGTAAATTATGATGATAAATTCTTAGAAAATTTCCATATTCTAGGCGATGCTGCGTATGAAATACATCAACACTAACTTACTCCATATCGAGATAATGGACATTTAACTGAAAAACAAAGAAACTATAATTATCGTCATTCAGCTGCACGAGTGACTGTTGAACGATGTATTGGATTATTAAAAGGACGCATGAGGAGCTTATTACATTGTCTACCAATGACAAGAGTCGATTTAATGGCAGAGTACATCATTGCATGCTGTGTCGTCCACAATATCTGCATTTTACAAGGAGATGAGTTAAATGTAATCACTATCCCTGAACATAATCAAGAAAACGTAGAAAATAATGGAAACTATTCACGTGAAGTCAGGAGAACTGCAGGAGTTATTAAAAGAGATTATATTATGAATTCCTTGTAAAACTGGTAGAAAACTCATCATAAATCCTGGTAGGAGTAATCATAATAGTTTTATAGGACCGAAAATTATCAAAGTCGTAAGATCATTGGATTTTTGAACATTTGTGTGAAAATAATAATTTGATGTAAATTGTATAAACTATAATTTTTCGATATTTTTTTTAATATTTTATGTAGGATCAAATGGTTTTGAAATTGTATATATTTTTGAATTATGTAATAGTAATTGTGAGAACTCCTAAACTTTTTTGTTTCTTGGCAAATTCACAGGGGAAGGTCTGGTCTGTGCTTTTACGGTTCCCAGTACGACATGTTTGCATCGCATGGTAGCACAGGTGCAGACCTACCCTACCACATCCCTCTGATGGGTAGGGTGGCGTGGTCTTGGGAGGAGTGCAGGTCACTGAGATCCCCAAGGCAAGTTTGGTGGACTATCCTTCTCGAGGTTGCCGACCCCGTTTTTGGTCTATTACCCTATGTAATAGACGCAACTGAAACCACCAAGCGATTAATTGCAGGGATGGAGAGGTCATGTCCTTGCAAGTTCATCATCCAAAAAGATAGGATGGTGGACAGTAAATGACCTCCCGCGTGTTTGTGCCGTGCGCGGGGACCCGTACGGGGGAGATGAAGGAGTCCTGGGGGTTGAGTGTGAGTGCGCCGGGAACAGTTGTGCGCTGCACACAACACGCCTCTTTGGTCTGGATTTCCCCTCACACGGGAGGCCATGGACTAGCTACCTGTGGTCAACCGGCTGCGGTATCCCATAAGCGGGCTACCAAGCGAGAGTCGGGGTGTGGGGGGGCCGTCGGCGAGGCTCGGGACTCGGGGTGAGTTTGCGTCATCGTCTCGTGATGCGAACAGCTCCGTACTTCCTGGCAGCGTGCGGACGCGTCTGCCTTCCTACGCTCTGGCTCTATACCGGAGGAGTAGCTCTGGCGTTTGCTTGCTGAGCAAGTGACGCCCCCGACTGAGGACTCCGTGGCGGGTGGAGAGCTCTGACGGTGAATTTACTACCTAACACCTCATGGACAAAGAGGCTTCAAAAACAATTAAGCATAACAAACAACACAGGGTTGCGTCTCAGGACGGGTCACGGTGCAAGGCGCCAGTGACACGACACTTTGATGCCCCTGTTTCTCACAGGGATGCGCCAATCCCGGCAGCGTCCAGTGAATCGAAGGAAAGGGAATCGACTGGGGACAAGCCAAACCGGGCTGCACCCAGGACCGTACCCAATCCAACAGAAACGACAAAACCACTGCACAGGGAAGCGTCCTCCGTCGCGGCTAGGTTAACTGCGTCGGTTGAGCCAAAGGAGGCCACTCTGGATGATGCAACAGTATTGTATGCGTCTGAAGGTGTGGCATCCACGGTTAGACCGATGCGGAATACCGTGTCAGAGACGGTGAATGTACCCGGTGCAGCGTCCTCAGCCATGGACATGACGGCCCTGAAAACCGCAATACAGGAACCGACCATGACTATGGTTTTGAGCTCATCAAAGAGGCGACGGCTCAACAGGGTCAGAAGGGCGGCAGAACGGCAGGAGCTGTTAGCTGCTGCTCAAGGACCACCTGTTAACCCAAAACCAGCCCCTGGAGCTAGCAGAGCAACAGGTGGCAGGAGATGGGAACCGAAGCCGACGGCGTCGAATGCCGCGCTAAGGCCTGACGGCTCCAAGTGCAGCACGAGACCCGCAAATAGCAAGAAACCGAAAACCAATGAACGAGAGAAGGGCCAGAAACGTGTACGGCCTGAGGACTCAGTTACACCGACTGGGGAAAGGAAAAGGGTAAAACCTAACCGACCTCGAACGGTGGGAGGGACCTCGGCCAGCTACGCGGAAGCGGCGGCAGCATACAAAACTAATGAGTTCTGTGTTGCTGTAATGACCGAGCCCTTCCTTGACATGACCCAAGAACAGGCGGAAGCCATCCGCCTACAAATCCAGGGTAAGCTGCATGACGAGCTAATGGCGGATTTTGCAGCTCCTCTAACAGAAGAAACCAACGACATCAGGTTCCGGGGCAAAGCCCACTTCGCAGATGGCGTCCTGAAAATGTGGTGCGAGGACGCCTACGCGTTGAGGTGGCTGACCAGTACCTGCGATGCCATCACCAACCCTATACCAGACACCAGGCTGGTAGTTAGGCCTCAGTCAGCAATCCCTAGAAAGGTTCCATGCTTACTACACGTCCCAGATTATTCTGACAGCACGGAGAACCTGATGAGACTGATTTTGAGGCAGAACCGCCACTACAACATCAGATCGTGGACCCTGACGCACGAGCGGAGAACGAAGGACCCGACAGGCGTCTCTCTCTTCTTCCGTGTGCCAGAGTCCGAGATCGTAACGATCAAGAAACAAGACAGGCGTGTTTACTATCTGCTGGGGAACATTTATATCCGCATCCTGGATAGGGATGAACCCTCGCAGGTGGCTGACGCCCCGCCTCAAGCCATTGCCAGCACATCGGGGACGGTGACACCGAGGCCAACGCCTTCCACGTCACTGACGGAGAAGGCTGCGGATGGCCGAGTGACCAAGACTCACGTTCCCATGGAGACGGCACAACTAACATCGGATGAGGAGTTATTTCAGGAGACCGGGGGGAGTGAACTCAGCGACAGCTGTCTGCGCTCCTCCCCTTCGCCGAACTGACCTTATTCAAGCCAACCTCCAGCATAGTCAAACAGCGTCGGCTTGCCTGCGCAGACTGCTGGAGACCAACCCCAAGACCATCGCCGCGATCCAGGAGCCGTGGATCCGGAATGGCAAGATATGCGGCCTGGGTAACACCGGTGGTAAAACCTTACTGGACACCCGCGTAAGTAACCCAAGAACCTGCATACTAATACCCAAACATGTACCAGCATTACTAATAAACGAACTATGTTCAAGGGACCTCACAGTTGTTAGGTTACCCAGGAACGAGCTTCCAGACATTGTCCTGGCGTCAGCCTACCTACCTGGCGACGAGGACGTGCCCACTCCGGAACTCGGTCTTCTAACCGACTACTGCGAGAGGGAGCAACTGGAGCTCATCATAGCAGCAGACTCCAATGCACATCACAAGCTATGGGGTAATGCTAATACCAACGCTCGAGGTGAGAATATGCTTAATTTCATACTTAGTAATAATCTTATCCTAGCAAACAGCGGCTCAGAACCAACATTTATCAACGCACGTTCAAAAACCATAATTGATTTAACACTGATAACGCCAGGCCTGTCAGACCAGATACATGACTGGCATGTGTCTGGTGAATTATCATGCTCGGATCACAGGTGGATCCGCTTTGCAATCAAAGGGGACCTACCTAAACCACAACCTAGAAGAATACCTCGGAGAACTGATTCAGGAAAATTTCACAAACTAGTCAGCTCCGAGATAGCAAAACTAACATTACCAACAATAATTGATGCACAAGACATAGACAAACATGCAAATAACCTAACGTCCCTACTTCTGACAAGCTATGAGCAGTCATGCCCCCTCACCATGCCAAGATGGGGGGCAAACAGAACTGGTGGTGCCCCGAACTGGAGAGACACCGCCGGAAGGTCAGAAAACTGTTCAATAGAGCGGGCAACACAATGATGCCTAGGGATTGGGACAAGTATACAGTCGCTAGACGGCGGTTCAAGAAACTTCTTCGTACTAGAAAGCAAGAGTGCTGGAGACACTTCTGCACTAGTATTGAAAACAACAACCAGGCAAACAGAGTGAAATCATGCCTCTCTAGGGAAACCTATCACTCGGTCGGCTGCCTAAAAAAACCTGACAACACATATACAAAAACTGACGAAGAAACATGTGAGCTACTGCTGGCGACTCACTTTCCTGGCTGTACAATTGCCAATGAGCAGACATGGCAGAAATACGCGGAAAGAGCAACCGTCAACTCCGACTGGCAGGTAGCTGACAAAATAGTCACAAGAGAAAAGGTAACATGGGCGATCAACTCTTTTCTTCCATTCAAAGCTGCGGGCTTGGACGGGATATTCCCAGGCCTACTAAGATAGGGTGGGAGCCTTATAGTGGACTATCTGGTGCCATTATTCCGAGCCTGCATAGCTCACCGCTATATACCTCTGAAATGGAGAGAAGTAAAAATCATTTTTATACCTAAACCAGGAAGAGAGGACTATACCCAAGCAAAGTCCTTCAGACCCATCAGTCTCACATCATTTCTCCTCAAAACACTGGAGAGACTGGGAGACCTGGAGATACGCAGTCGGGTAACATTGGCTAAATTCCTCCATCCTAATCAGCATGCCTACAGCTCAGGCAAATCAACAGAATCATCACTCCATAACGTAGTATCCCGCATTGGCAACTCACTGAAAATAAAGCAGTCAACCCTCGGCGCATTCATTGACATTGAAGGTGCATTTGACAAAACGAACTTCACGAGCATTACCAATGCACTTGTCACTTGTGGAGTACCATCGACCCTTACAGAGTGGATAAATAACATGCTGAAACATCGAGCCATACAGTTCACCGTGAACACCACCACGCGTGGTGTTGTCAGCAGGGGTTGCCCACAGGGCGGTGTCCTTTCACCACTTTTGTGGAATCTAGTGGTAAATGAGCTCATCACAGAACTAAACGCTATCAATCTCTACACAGTAGGGTATGCGGATGATATAGCTATCCTAACATCGGGGAACTTTGAAAGCACCTTATGTGATCGCATGAGGAAGGCTTTCAAAGTAATTGAGAGATGGTGCAATCAGCACGAGCTATCTGTCAACCCGTCAAAAACGGAACTAGTCTTGTTCACAAACCGAAGGGTTCTTGGCTCGTACAGGCTACCAAAACTCTTCAACTCAGAACTAAAACTAAAAGAAAACGTCAAGTACCTAGGTGTGATTCTAGACAGCAAACTGCTTTGGAACAAACACCTTGAACATAAACTAAACAAGGCCACGATTGCCTTTTATCAATGTAAAAAGATGCTAGGCGTCAAATGGGGCTTATCGCCTAAGATTACGCTATGGCTCTACACTGCCGTAATCAGGCCAATGCTGGCTTATGGAGCCCTAGTCTGGTGGCCGAGGACAGAACTCCAAACAGTAATAACTAAACTTGGGCGCTTCCAAAGGCTTGCCTTGTCCGCTGCCAGTGGTTGCATGAAAACAACGCCAACTTCAGCATTGGAGCTAGCCCTCCAAGTTGCACCCCTTGACATACACATACAGCAGGAGGCAGCATTGGCGGCCATCAGACTTATGGTACTGGATTTATGGGGTAAAAATCATTACAGCACACACACAACGATCCTAAACAGGGCAATAGAATACCAACCGCTAATAGCTGCGCCATGCGATAGGATTGTTAATCAACACATGCTAAACAAGAAATACCATGTACAACTGAGAGAAGAGGAATGTGATCGATCGACCGCGAACGAGCTACGCATATACACTGATGGCTCAAAGACAGGGAGCGGCTCCGGTGCTGGCATATTCTCTCAAGATCTCAACATCAAAACACACCTACCCCTAGGCATACACAGTTCGATTTTTCAATGCGAGTGTGTTGCCCTAACCGAAGCAGCCAGAGGCGTAAAGCGGTTGGGAGTTAATAACTTTTGTATTAAGCTCGTATCCGACAGCGCGTCTGTGCTGATGGCGTTAGGGGGTGACACAACAAACAGCAAACTGGTGCTGGAGTGCCACAATGCACTGGAGGCATTAGCCCTGACGAACAGGGTCACCCTACAGTGGATTAAGGGACACAGCAGATCTCTCGGCAATGACGTAGCCGATGAGCTTGCGAGGAGAGGCTCGGAAATGTTGCCGGCAGGCCCGTATCCGCTCCTACCCTTGCCCTTCTCGCAAGTGCGAACATGGATTCGCCAGAGATCTGAGGAACTCCAGCACCAACGTTGGTCATCAAGTGTGGACTGCAGGCAATCCAAATTGGTTCTGCCAGTGACTAACACAAGAATGACTAAACAACTTTTAAATCTAACCAGAAATAACCTCAAAATAATGATAGGGACAATCACGGGCCATTGCCTCCTTAATAAACACCTTTATGTCCTAGGCGCGACAGACAGCCCCATGTGCAGAGGCTGTTTCAACGCAGAGGAAACAGTCACCCACGTAGTCCTGGAGTGCGAGGCTGTGGCTAAACAACGTACAGAAATCCTCGGAACAGTGAGGTCGCTCCGAGAAGCCTGCGAAGTGCCCAGGAAGCTTCTGTGCTTCTGGAAGGAGTTAGGCTGGCTTAGTTAGCCAGGGCTCACGTACAACGGACCTAGTGAGCGTCTAAGTGCGGAAAACGAGTCCACAAACCATACCATACCATACCATTCTTGGCAAATTTTTCTAAAACTTGAAGAAATTTCTCATACATTTTCATTCGCTCTAAGTGTCTTTTTTTTATTTTCTTCATGTTCCTCTTTTTGATGCAACCTTTTTCCCAGTAAAGATGCTATCGAAGCCTTACTTGTTTCTTGAATGAAATTGAATTTGTAAATTAGTTACAATTAAAATTATCTCACATAATCAACCTACTTAGTGAACATCCGCTATCAGATCCCGCTGTACTATCATTATTTTCTGCTTCTTTCAACGACAGACCAGTAGAAGATGCAACTGCAACTGGATTGCACCATGGTTTTTTGCCAAAAATTTCATCCATAATCTACCAAAAATATATTATAAAAATGAATAATTATATAAAATATATTTCATGAATAAGAAAATTGTTTATTGGTTTTATAAAATATTCAAGTAAATGTAAAATTTATGAAAATATTGAGTAATTTGTACTTACATCGTAAAACTGCCATGTCTTTCTATTATTTCCTGACTTATTGTTATGATCCTTAGTAGATTTATATGTTTTTTTTAGACTTCGTTTTTTAGAATGACATTGCGGTCCCGTCACATCGTATCCTTTTTTTTCATATCTTGGGATATTTTATTAAATACTTGTTTTTGATAAATTTTTCCACTGTTCATAGTTCCTTCCATAGACCTATATAATTCCAATAATAATAATAATACGCAGGGTGAGTTCCACTTGTGTACTGAAGTTTCTCCTGTGCAAAAAAAAAATATAATTAAAATTCTCGCATAATATATATGAAATGATAATAGAATTTCAGATGTTTATTAAACCTTCAAATTCTGGAGTTTCAGAGTTGAAATCGGTTGGATTATCACTATCAAGTCGTTCTTCTCCAATAAAACTCTCTGAAGTCTCTTCATCGTATAATTCACTAGATTCTTGATCAACTTCAACAGATGCGGAAGCTTCAGAATTTTGATTAATAATTTTTCTTAACAGCTCAGTTGCAAAAAATACATCTACAAATAAAATAAATTTACCAAATATATATTTATTATTAATGATAATAAATATCGTTTACTTATTGAGTTAGGTTATTGTTACGGACAACGAACAATACAGTTTAGAAAGCCGACGAACGAAGCTGCCAGCCAGATGTTCTTCTAGGAAACGGTCGGCGGGACGCAGGTAGCGGAAGGGCCGGTCGGTCCCTTTGACCAGCGTGGTAGTTTTAGGTTTAGTTTTAAGCTATTATTTGTATAACGACCAGATAGATTTACGCAGCCGTGCCGGACGGACGTTAGTTATAAGCTCGCTTCGCTGTATTATTTTGTGTCACCATCGCTAACGTTCGACCAATAAACGGTAACAATTATAACTCCACTCCGAGTTTCATTTCGAGAATAGCGGCGGTGGTTCAGATCGACACCGTACGCTTATAGTTTGGTCCTTCGAGAAGCCGGATAACCAGAAGAATAATACTCTACGCATCGACGCCGAGAAGAAGGAAGATTTTACCTGCGATCCCAGGAAGATTTTCATCGGCAGTACTACCTGCGATCCCAGGAGTACGTGCAGAGGGTTGACTTCAACGCCTGTACAAAGTGACTCGCCGTATCGACGTATTGCTGCTGTGGGTCACTGAAGGAAAGCATTATCCACCAGTTCATGGAAGCGAAGAATACAATCGACTTCAAAATGAACACAAGAAGCCAAGCTAAGAGGGCAGAAGAAATCGATGAAGATGTACGGACAGAATACATGCCGTTAGAATCACCATCGAAAGTACTACAACGAAGACTAGCCGATATTACACACGACAGGGAGTCAGTTGAATCAATACGGAGGAATGAAGCCGTTGATTCAACGTTGTTACCTGTGGGTTCAGCATCACAGACCTCAAGAAATACAATGAGGTCGAAAGCATCCCGTGTAAGGCAAGCTGAATACGAAGTCCAAAAACGCTTGGTCGCATTAGAAAAAGAATATTTAAGAAAAAAGTTCGAATTAAAGAAGCAGGAGATGGAACAAGAGATGGAGCTAGAAATGAAATTGTTAAAGAAGCGAATCGCCGTTGACTTAGCCAGAGCAGACGGTGAAAAGAGTATCGTCAAAAGCTTGCCAGAACAGCGGAACGGGAGCAATTCCACTGTTATGGTAGAAAAACGGCTAAGAAAGCATAGCGGCGAGAATAATCTATCTCAGGGTGATAGGGAAGAAGACACAGTGTACGCAGAACGCGTGAAGCCATGCATACAGAATGTGTCTTGTGAAATAGAACGGTCTATATCACCTATCGAAGAGGCCTCCGTGCCGAGAACGCGATCCCATGATCAAGGGATGGAACGGCTCATCGGAGCCTTTGAAAAAATAGCTACAAACAGACCCCCTGTACGACATGCTCAAGATCTACCGCAGTTTAACGGGAACGTCTGCGACTGGCTTTACTTTAAAGTTGCATATGAAGACTCCACGAAGCTCAACAAATACTCTAAAGCGGAAAACATGGCAAGATTACGCACATGTCTTACGGGAGCCGCTAAAGAAACAGTCGCCGTATTATTGAGTACTGCTTGCGATCCCGAGCTTATTATGAACGCACTAGATCAGTGCTATGGGCGACCGGAGATTATAATTGATAAAGCGCTAGATGAAATTAAGCGATTACCCAGACCGGGATATACAGCGGTTAAATTTGACCAGTTTGTAATAAAAATATTCAGTGGGAAAAAAAATTGAACCGACTGCATCTTTAACCCGATTAGGCTGGATTTTACATGGTACAGCACCTATACGAAGTTTAATGGAAGACAACGAACGTGTTTTGCACTGTATAAAAAAGGCGGCAGAAAGCCACGTTTACAAAGAAACAATAGATGAGCGTCTAGAGGCGATATTAAAACAAAATTTTGCAATAGATGCTTTGGGTATAAATAATAAAAAAAAGGTTAACAAGTGCCGACGCACGTGCAGTTCAATTGTTCAATACAACAATAGAGAAACGGGAAAGGCGTTACTACCTGGGGTTGCCGTGGAAGATTGATAACACGAAATTCCCAGAAAGCTATAATATGGCATTTAATCGGCTTAAAAGCATTGAACGGAAAATGGATCAGTCGTATGAGTTTAAAAAGTCGGTGTCTCAGTTAGAAAATGTACAAACACTGTCTTTAGTGGTACCTAGATGGCATATTTACACGAGGGGAGGAGAGATACAATTGCATGTGTTCTGTGACGCATCTGAACAAGCACATGCGAGTGTGGCACATTGGCGAATTAGAACCGATGTAATTGACGACAGGTTCATCACAGCAAAAGCACGGGTGGCATCTATTAAGTCACAGAGTAAACAGCGGCAAGAGCTACAGGCAGCCCTTATCGGAGCGAGATTAGCTGTGGCTATTAGAGAAGGTCACAGAATTGAACCAATCAAGATCGTGCTATGGATGGATTCAACGATGGTATTGCAGTGGATCAGAAATGACAAAGCGAGGCATCCACCATTCGTAGGCCCAGCGTTCCTTTACGGCCCTGAAGAAACATGGCCAATAGCAAGCTTCGAGCCACAAGCGCTGACTTTGACCGTAGTCGTAAGGAGAGCCAACAGAAACGATACAGATATAGAAAAATTCTCGCAGTATGAACGGCTGATTAGAGCCACAGCTTACGTACAACTATTTATACGTAAGCTTAAAGATCATAGTGGCCGATTAAGCGTAAGCGATCGGTTACTGCGTGTACGTGTGCGATTAAAAATACAGATAACAGAGGTGACAAGGAATCCCATTCTATTGGATTGGCGTCATACGCTTACAAAAGGACGCCGTAATGAAAAGCCATGGGGCGCGATTTTTACGTGCCTAAGTACTAGAGATGTACATATTGAGATAGTTGCGTTGAAACACGTTACCAAAAGAACGTGGAAAACGGCGCAAGCATTAGCAGATGAATTTTCGTTGTCCTACCTACGGAAAGCTTCACGTCATAGGAAGGTTTCGCTGAGGGGAGACTGTTACGGACAACGAACAATACAGTTTAGAAAGCCGACGAACGAAGCTGCCAGCCAGATGTTCTTCTAGGAAACGGTCGGCGGGACGCAGGTAGCGGAAGGGCCGGTCGGTCCCTTTGACCAGCGTGGTAGTTTTAGGTTTAGTTTTAAGCTATTATTTGTATAACGACCAGATAGATTTACGCAGCCGTGCCGGACGGACGTTAGTTATAAGCTCGCTTCGCTGTATTATTTTGTGTCACCATCGCTAACGTTCGACCAATAAACGGTAACAATTATAACTCCACTCCGAGTTTCATTTCGAGAATAGCGGCGGTGGTTCAGATCGACATCGTACGCTTATAGTTATGTTATCCATTATTCAGGAAAAATGTATAAATAGCTGTTGAATATAAACTAAAATCAATTGTATTAAACTTATATTGCATAATTATATTTACCTCTTTGTGCACGAGCACCTTCAGCTTCAGAAACGATAGCTTCTACTACAATTTCTCTTTCAGAATCATATAATGTTATTTTTCTTCTCGCCATCTTTAAGCTTTGAATATCATATTTCAAAAACAATTTCAAAAATTGCGCCGAATTATTCTCAACGTTCACTTTGACCCACCTCTTTAGATGGGTCGTTGTGAGCCTTGCGTGAGCATTAGTCATGACGTCATGAGTGACGTTTTCGCCGTGACCACAACGACCGCGGTCGGTATGTGGAATGGCTAAAGGAGAATTTTGATCGTCGTGAGCGCTTAGTGGAACGCACACAAAATCACGTTAAGTTTGGAATGCCCACACAAAATAACTTCAAATTCGGAATACAACAGAACAACTTTAAATTTGGAATGTCCCCGCAAAATAATTATCGGTTTGGAATTTCGCCTCAAAATAATAGTCGATTTGGTTTACCTCAACAAAATTATAAATTTGGTTACCAGCCACAACAGGGTCCTAGGTTCGATATACCACATCAAAAAGATAATCCACAACCAGTTAACACAGACGTTTCTGCGAACCGCACCGATAAGACAAAATATGATTAATGACTCTGAATATTATTACGAACCATACTATTACAACGATATAGCGATTATGATAACTATGAATCAAGCGAAACAGCCATATGTGAAAATTTTAATTTGCTAGAAAATTCTAAAGATAACAAGGAAATAGATTCGCAGCAAGTAAATTTTCAGGGAGTAGCCTCGAATCATATTCCGTAATAATAAATCTTAACTATTGTGATAGCATTTTAAAATTACCACACATATTAATTCCGGAACTAAACTCAAAATTTCTTATAGACACTGGTAGTAGTCGTTAGTTTATCAGTCCTTCTAAAGTAAATTAATTTTTTAATGAATATAAAAGCTATAAACCATTTACAGTCGTTAGCACTCATGCTCAAAGTACACATAACGAAGTAGTATATGTGGGCGCAAATTCATATATAATGATTATATTGTTGCAAAATATATTGATATATAATTTAAGTAAATAAATATATATGGGCGTATATATAACGATTATATTGTTAATATACGCCCGCCGCTAATAAATCATATTAAGGATTGATAGTCTGTGGAAAATTCATAGCATTTATTATGTTTAAGGAATGGTGTTGATCAGCTGCTATTGTCATTCATCATCATTTGATAATATCGGGGTTAAATTAGTTCAAAACCGTTATATGGTTTATTTTATTTACCAATATTAATGGATCTGCAAATTAATGACTATTTGATTGTCTGTAGTCTTTATTATTTATATTGAATATTATTATTATTATTATTAAAAGTAATTTATCACTTTAAACATTTAAAACTTATTGATAATAAATGTTAAAGTAATCTTTGACACTCGTTTCTATGACTGCCGTTTGACTCTGTGGTTGGTTCGGGTTCTGTCGTGGAACGAGTACACGAAATGTTACGAAACTTGTTTATCACAAATTCTGGTTGCTATATATATGGGAACTGGCGGGGGCGGCGCTCAGTTCCATTGAGCGGCCGAACCAATCAGAAGCCTTTAAAAAGTGGACTTTAATGTCGAAAGTAAATGGCTGATGCCAACAAACTAATTTATGACGTCAGTATTGCTGACGTCATTATCTTCAAGAATTCATCGTGGAGTCCGGACACAATAATTATGGCGTCTAAACGCCGACATATACATCCGTTTGCTTGTGTATTTTTTAATAGCCCTTTAATGCATAAATTTTATGAATATGATGTAGATGCTAGATATCATGGTTTAATTGGCTCAGATTTATTAAAGGAATTAGAAGCTAGCATTGATATGAAAACTGAAATACTGTATACAACTGGTTCTGCCATACCTATATTATATAGTACTCCATATGAAGTTATAATTGAACCCTGAACGGAATCAAAAATTAAAATCCCTACTAACCTACAAAATGGAGATGCCATAGTAGAACAGGTCAATTTCAGTAATGGCGTTCGTATGTCCAATGCTATCGTTACATGTGAAAACTTCTTTGCAACCACCGTAATACAAAATGTATCCGAGAAACCATTTAAAATTACTTTTAAGGAACCTATTAAAGTCTCAGTTTTTAAATCGAATAATATATAATAATAAATTAAAGAGGGTGGGAGGGACTTCTAAACCAAATAATAAGAAAAATAATTATTAAGTTAGACTAGCTTATGTAAGCATTATGTTTGTATTTCGTTGTTAAATTACAAATAGAGAACTTTCAGTTAGACTCAAGTCAATTCAGTTAGATAAATATGATAGAGATTGAGATATTCAGAGATATACGTTATGTGTTTTTTCAAAATGATTGAAATAAGTTGGTATTAGTTTGTATTTGTTACTATCATATGATACCTTTATAATACTATGTACCTGTTTTGTCTAATAGTTCATTAAAGTAAATAATTAAGAATTACTCATTGTTTTATTCCTAAAACCAACATCTACCAGCTGACAGTGGTAAAACCTAGCATATACTGAATTCGAATGGTAAAAGCTCGAAAAAATCGTCGTATTTTCAGAAAAACTTACATTTACCAACTCATGTCGGTAAATCCTAAGACTTACACTTAAATCTTAAGATTAACCGTAGTTCGACCCGATCGATCGATTTACGATCCCGAAGTTCTGTCACTGTCACATTATTTTAAAATTTCGAACATGATTTTATAAAAAAAATATTGCATTATAATTTTGAATGTTTGTCTATTGTTTTAAAAGAAAAAACAATCACTTTCCGTAATTTTTCACGATGGAGTAGACATTGAAAGAAAACCAAATAGCTGTTATTGCGTTGCACCACTATGGGCACTCGCCGAGTACAATTTTCAAGTTGCTCAAAAGTTTGAATATAACGCTTAGGTTTGTGTGGCGTACTATTGATAGATACAATGAAGTCTCCCGTGTTGAGGACAAGAAAATAACTGGCCGGCCACGCTCCGCAAGAACACCAGCAGTAATCAAAGCTATCAAGTCGCGGATAGCAAGAAATCCTGTCCGAAAACAGATGTTGATGGCTTTGCAGATGGGTGTCAATAGGAAAACAGTAAAAAAGGTTTTAAATGAAGATATTGGTCTACGAGCATACAAAAAAAAGAGTGGGCACTTACTTAATTCTCGTCTTAAGGCAAGATCGCAGGTGTTGTTGAACCGGTACGCGAAAAACCGACACCGTGATATCTTCTTTATGGACGAAAAATTTTTCGATTTTTAAGAGAACTACAATAAACAGAATGATATTGTGTACGCCAGGAGTTCTGAAGAAGCTGTAAATAAAGTTTCAAGGGTGCAACATGGACATCATCCATCATCAGTAATGGTCTGATTGGGAGTGTCCTATTACGGGCCAACTGACGTTCATTTTTGCGAAAAGGGGGTCAAAACCAGTACAAAAGTGTACCAAGAGACGGTTTTGGATCGGCTTGTCAAAAATCTGCCCAGCACGCTATTTGCGGCACAGTACTTCGTGTTCCAGCAGGACTCTGCACCTTCACACACAGCCAAGACCACTCAAGCCTGGTTTGAGCGTCAAAACATCGACTTAATTAGACATGAGGATTGGCTTTCCTCCAGTCCGGACCTTAATCATTTGGACTATAAAATTTGGCAGGTCTTAGAGAGAAAGGTTTGTGCTTTACCACATAAAAATTTGGAGAGTCTGAAGTCATCTTTAAATAAAGCAGTCACTGAAACCGACATGAACATGGTGTGTGCTGCGATAGACGACTGGCCGCGGCGCTTAAGGGCCTGTCTTAAAAATAAGGGAGGTCATTTCGAATAATGTTATGATATTTCAATGACAATTGGCGATAGATCATGGGGATATCGACACGGACGGAATACTGTATAACCGTAATAACAGACTGATCTTGGGGTAAACGAAGTTACGGAACAAATTTCAATTCCTTGTCGAGTGTTGGTTGCATAATGGGGTTTAGGACTAAAAAAATATTATTCATTGGTGTCAGGAACTCTTACTGTTGCATTTGTGCTGTAGCTGCAAAGGGGAAAACTGAAGTTCCTGCTCATAAATGTTATAAAAATTGGTTTGGCCCTTCAACTCAAATGGAAACTGATGCGATCGTAGAGGGATTCAAAATTAGTGTTAGTATGCATGGACTTAAATATACAAAATTGATTGGCGATGGTGATAGCAGCGTGTGTAATGCTTTGAAAGATGCAATTCCCTATGGACCAAATGTCTATATAAGTCTCTATATAAGTAAAATTGAATGCTCCAATCACTTGATGAAGAATTACTCAAATAAGTTGAGGAAAATTGTAAAAAAGTGCGAAAAGAGGAACGGACCAGTACCTGTCACACTACGCAAAACACTGAGATTAGATCTAGATTATCTTCTTAGATCGTCGTATATGTTGACGAATTGTCCTTTCTTTCAGCGATCGGCTAAATAAGGATGAACCGACCACTGTTTCTTTTTTGTCATGAACTCTCTTTTCCTACGTACATACAGCAGTAGTGCTGTCTCTTCAAGGTCCATTATTGGGTCCAATATTTAGTGGGAACTTAGGAGAAAGGCATTTTGTTCAAACGAAACAAACCGATAGAGAACATCGATGCTTACAGCGACTCGGATTATGCTGGAGACCCATTGACGCGAAGAAGCACTTCTGGCTCCGTTCTGAAGCCGAGTACATAGCCGCAGCAGAATGTTGCAAAAAGAGGCATTATATCTCAAATCTCTATTACAAGAAATAACCCGTTTGGACATAAAAATAAATTTGCATGTTGACAATCAAAGTTCGATTCAACTTGTGAAGTCTGGATCCTTCAACAAAAGGTCGAAGCACATAGACGTGCGGTACCATTTTATACATGAACACTTCGTGCATGGATTAATAAATATTAGCTACTGTCCCACAGAAATTCAGTAAGCTGACGTAATGACAAAACCATTGTCAAAAGTAAAGTTAGAAAGACACTGTGCAAGATAAAGGCGGAAAAATACTACCAAAACGCGACGCTACACCACGACATCCGACGCATGTCAGTACTTATCAATCCCATATATTTAATATGGTCAGATGCACATAGACAACACGCCATGTGATCACACGCGGTAACATCCAATCGATTTGGAGCGGCGTGTTGTGGATGTTGTGATGATGACGCCATGCGTCAGTCTTTCGAGTTTTTGACACGAATTTCAATTTATATACTTAGATATTTTTGGATTTATTTGGCGAAATGAACGACGAACAATTAATTGAGTTGAGATAACCTCAATACAAGGACCATACTGTGAGAAATAATGCATGGGACGAAATAGCCGAACAAATGAATACAAACGGTAAGTTTTATTAAAATATTATTTATTACAAGACTTTTGTATGAGTTGCAAGTTTTTAATTTTGTCTACCTTTCCTTACAATATCAAGCTGCCACGGAACGGCACCTTTACTACTAAAATATTCCTAAAATTTGTTTCTGACTGAAAATGCATACTGTGTGGAATTTATACGAATTGGATTTAAGTCGTGAAAGGCTGTAGATTCTGTCAGATTTGTCTGTTGTGAATCACAATAATTATCCGTGCGTAAATAATTATGTAAGCAACATGTAGCTAGAATTATTTTGTCGACCATGTCAGGTTGAACTGACATAGGACCAGCAAAAACACGCCATCTTGAACGTCTTGTACTATTTGTCGTACAGTACTGAATCCCATGCGATAGATGAATCCCAATGGTCTAAATAAACTGTAGCTAAATTAAATTAAATCTGTAGATCTTAAATTAAATTAAAATGATTCATGTGCACTTTTTATTATTATTAGTATAATTTTTTTTTAATGTATCCTTTATTAGTTTAGTTTGTTTTTTTTTTGTTCCTGTTTAGTTTCTTTTTCCTTACAAGTATATGTAATACATGTATTTTTGCACTTTTTGCCTACCTTATGTAATTTAATACATTTTCTTTTTTCTTTTCTCACAGTGGTTGCCTGGAAGAGACCGCTCGAAAGCGATAAGGCCGCCAGTTGCCTTTCCTTTACTTGTAATTTTGTTAAATTTTTATATCATAAAGCAACAAAGTGTAAATAAATAAAATACGCCGCAAGAAAAGTGGACAAGCAGCAGCTAAAGCAGTTCCTTGGAAATTTGAAAAGCAAATGGAGTTTCTGCTCCCACATGTTGATGGGAGATCTACAGTTACAAATTTAAGTAAATCAAATGATGGCGATTCGACAATTCGTCAGCATTGTGCAAAAGCATGTTACAGTAATAGCGACTAAAAACAAGTTGGGAAACTTACGTCAGAAAGAATGTGACAGTGCTTTTTGCAATGAGCGCTGGAGGTCAGTTCTTACCATCTTTCTTCATATTTCCACGAACCCGAATGAATGAAAGACTTATGATCAATGATCCAAATGAGAGTGTAGGTGAATCTCAACCAAACGGCTAGATGAATACCGAATTATTTTTGCAATGGATGCAACATTTTGTGCAATCCTACAGCTGAGAATCCAGTGGTCTTGATTCCTGATGGACATGCCAGTCATGAAGACTAAGGTGTCATTGAATTTGTCAGAAAAAATTATATTAATATGCTGAGCACTCCACCTCACACAACCCGCCAGTTACAGCCCCTAGCTCGTACTGTTACACCCCTATTCTGTTAGCCTTAGAGCTGACTTCATTCTTTCTATTCGTCATATAAACAAACTACATCTTATATAAACAATAGCCGCTCGAGCACTAGTTAGCTCGCTTAGTTAGCGGTTGCTCCGAAATCAAATATCGATTTATTAAAAAGCTATTTCTATATTCAGTTAATAATAATTAGTGGCATCGTAAAAGGATTTGAAATAAATCCTGTGTTCGTCTCTAAGTTCACGCGTGTGAAAATGTTTAAAAAAAAGTGTAAAAGTGCAGGTGCAGGTGCCCAATCAATATAAAGCAATACCACATCCTACAACCAAGAGCAATAAATATTCTGGAGGTAAATCGGGAAACACAATGCTAAAGAGAAAAAAGTAAATAAAATGTAAAATACAACTCAGCTATATTCGAGTGCCCATAAGTCTACAACAACTTTCGCAATCAACATCGAGAAACCACAGTTTGCTACATAACCACGACGGGATGTTTATATTATCCATTCTCAAAGTAATATATTTTCTATAAGTCATTGGTCACATTTATTTTAAATTGTTTTGTTTAATATTCGCTTTTTTAAGTGATGTGTATATTTTATTTGGTGTGTACCTGTGGCGAACAATAATACCACTCCTCTTTCCACCGCGTCGGTGATTTTACCGCTATGTGTAACGACACGGGCGCGGTGGGTGGAGCCTGCAGCCGGTGGCAGCGCGACCAGCAGACAGTGCGATTAGAACTCTCGAACGCGAAACCTTTGCGCGCGATTACGTATTCTCCCTAAGTAACTTATAATTAATTATTTCTTGTCTAAACGACTCTTATCATTTATTAACTTTGTTTCTTCTATGTAAATTATTATTGTATTGTATACATATTTAAGCCGTGAAGAAGTTTCCTTTGTCTTCCTACTACCTAGCCTAGAAACTATAATTATATGGTGCTCGCCTCACGCGCACCTATAAATTGGTGACCCCGACGTGATCATTTGTGTTATTTGACATTTTATTTGTTAAAGATGACAACGACAGTTAAGGACGAAGTTTGCCGCGTGGGCATTAAAGTTCCGCCATTTTGGCCTAATGAACCCGCACTTTGGTTTTTACAACTGGAGAGTTAATTTGCGTTGACCAATATTACCTCAGATGCAACAAAATTCTTCCACGTCACCGTGAATTTGGACTACAAATATATTTGTGAAGTGAAAGACGTAGTATCCAAACCGCCGTCGGAGGGAAAGTATGATAAAATTAAAACGAATTAATATCGTGTCTATCAACTTCTCAGCAGCAACTGGTTCGACAATTATTGTCGCACGAGGAATTGGGCGACCGAAAACCTTAGCAATTTTTACGTCACCTCAAAGCCTGGCGGGAGAAGATGTTCCAGACGAGTTCGTACGATCAATCTGAGTGAGCAGGTTACCCGATCATATTCAGGCGATTATGGCTGCTCAAGGTGACCTACCCTTAGAGTCTATAGCACGAATTGTAGATAAAATTGGATAGGCAAGTTGCCGCGACATCTCAGGCAGGCTTACCGACTTCGGCTATAGACTTGCTAACCCGGCGCATTGATGACCTATCGCGTCAGGTAGCGGCGTTGTCCACAACATCGAGTTCGCGCTCGAGGTAACAAGGGCCTTCAACACGTTGGCGACACGGTCTCGTAGCCGCTCTAATGCTGGCCCGGGCCAGTGTTGGTATCATCAACGTTTTGGTGGTAAGGCAACGAAGTGTCGCGCACCTTGTAGTAATATATAATATTAGAATATCAAAATGGAAAGCCGAACACAAAGCCCCGTTGGTACCAAACCCGAAGTCTGCATCACTGATACGGAAGATGTAAACGTTCTACATCCCCCTTTTGGACCTATCACTAGATCAGAAAGGAAACCCTCACCCACAATTTTACAAACTAGAACTGAATAAGAATTATCAATTTTACTTAAATCCATCAATCCATTCGATGGCTCCAGCAATAGACTTAACTCATTATTATCAAATTGTAATATGAATTAGCCTCATAATATCAACACGAAATCATGTTCAAACTTAAGGCCCATTTACACGAGGCCATTTTCTTGCCTGTAGCATACAATTATATCAACGCAATAAATGAGTTGCATGTTCTATACAAAACGTACGTACGTACGTAACCTAGTGGGAGTGCCATGCTGTTGCCTTCGGGCTTCAGCCAAATGGGCAGGCACGACCGGGGAAGTACCACTGTCTCTCAGAAAACCGGCGTGAAGTGATGCAATAAGTTCACCTTATTGTACTCGCGTTTCGTGCGGTGAGAGAGACTCCCGGAGCCCCCATGAAATATGAAGGTGCAGAAAAAGAGAATCTACCAGAGAGCGCGTACCACACGCGCTCGCGGTGGAGAATCCCCCTCTGGGCGTCCAACACCGGGACATTCAGCACCCGGTGGTGGACGCACAGGCTGCCCTTCGTATTCTGGGGGGGGCAATTCTGCGCTCAACATCAAAAACAGTTATCGTTCTCGGGGCAAACGGAGCAACTCAACAAAGGCACCCCCATCCACGCTCGCTGTGGACTTCACAAATGTTAGGGGCTCAATTCTAATATCAACGCAGTCCACTACCATTTAGAGACTGCGAAGCCGGCCTTGCTCTTTCTTACCGAGACTCAGATTTCCTCCCCGGCTGATACTTCCTACCTCTCCTACCCGGGGTACAAATTGGAACATTCATTTGTGCCGCGGGCGGGAGTTTGCGTGTACGTCAGAGAGGATATCTGTTCTCGTCGCCTCGGGACGCTTGAAGGAAGGGACCTATCTAACCTCTGGCTGCGCGTAGACTGCGATGACCATCCGCGATTCTATGCATGCCTGTATAGGTCCCATAGCGGAAATACCGAAACTGACCGACTCATTGAGCACATCCAAATGGCTACAGATTCCCTGCTCGAAAGGGTTCCTACCGCTGAAATCGTGATACTTGGCGATTTTAACGCCCACCATGCCGATTGGCTCGGCTCAGAAACCACCGATCATGCGGGAAGATCCTTTCACGACTTTGCTTTGGCTTATGACTTGACGCAAATGGTCCCTGCGATTACGCGAATACCAGATGTGGATGGTCATAAACCCTCTTTGTTGGACCTTCTGCTGACTTCACATCCGGAGAACTACCAAGTCTCTGTTGAACCGCCATTGGGTTCATCAGATCATTGTGTGGTCCGGAGCATTGTGCCGTTCACGCGCCCTCTTCGGCCTAGCTTCACGGGCTGTCGCCGCGTGTGGCACTATAAGTCAGCAGATTGGGATGGGATGCGGTCTTTTTGCGTCCTACCCTTGGGGGCCCATTTGCTTTTCGTCGAGTACTCCAGATGCCGTCGCTGACTCTGTCGCCGAGGTGGTCCTGCAGGGTATGGAACTCTTTATTCCATTCTCTGCGGTGCCGGTCGGTGGCAAGTCCCAGCCTTGGTTTAGGCGTTCCTGCAAAGCGGCTTTGCGCCGTAAGCGTGAATGCTTTAAAGCCTGGGCAGAAGCGGTGACATTGTACAACTGACGCCGGTGTCTCCCTAATCAAGAACATTTTTAACGCTTGGGAGGAAGCACAAGATGCTATTGGAATCTTTTGCGACCTTTCGAAGGCGTTCGATTGCGTAAACCATGAGACTCTTCTGCTGAAACTTAATCACTACGGGATTAAGAACAAAGCTCTGGACTTACTAAGATCTTACTTGAAAAACAGACAGGTTAAAGTTCAGGTTAACGGCATAAACTCGTTAGGGCCTGAAATTACAATGGGCGTTCCTCAGGGTTCAATATTGGGTCCATTCCTCTTTTTAGTATACATAAATGATTTACCCCAATTAGTTCAGAATAAACCGAAGATGGTGTTATTTGCAGATGACACATCATTGATTTTTAAAGTAGATCGACGGTCACAAAATCGTGACGACGTGAATAACTCTATTCTTCGGGTCCAAAATTGGTTTACGGTAAACAATTTGGCACTGAATGATAAAAAACTAAATGTATTAGATTTACGTTGCCAAATGTTAAAAGTAAGGAATGTGACATAATGTTGAATGAAGGAAAACTGGAATTTATTAATCAAACGGTTTTCCTAGGCATCACGCTAGACGAGAAGTTACAATGGGGACCTCATATCACATCTCTTGCGGGGCCGTTTATGCGGTTAGAAAGATAAGATATTTAACCAATGTAGAAACTGCGCGTTTGGTCTATTTTAGCTACTTTCACAGCATAATGTCTTACGGCATTTTACTGTGGGGTCGGGCTGCTGACATAGAATCCATTTTTATTTTGCAAAAGAGAGCGGTCAGAGCCATTTATAATCTACGTCGTTGCGAATCTCTCAGGGAACTATTTAAAAAGATTAATATTATGACAGTACCTTGCCAATTCATTTATGAAAATATTATGTATGTAAGAAAGAATCTACATCTTTTTAGTAAAATAAATGAAAGACATAATTTTAGTACTAGAAATAAAGATAAAATAGCTCAACCATCTTTCAGATTAGCCAAAGTTCAAAATTCATTTATGGGGTACTGTGTGAAATGTTACAATAAAATACCTTGTGACATTTTAAAACTAAATGAACGAAAATTTAAATGTTTTATTAAAAGTACACTTTGTAAACAAGCATATTACAAATTAGATGATTATATTCAAGATAAGAATGCTTGGAAACATGCTGGTCCTGCTCCATAGGACAATCCTATGATTGGCTCTATAGCCTGGACAAAATCAAATTGGTTGCTGATTTTTTGCTAAAAAAAAATATGTTAATTTTGTTATTATTATTATTATTATTATTTTTTTTTAATTTATATAATGCTACAAATGTAATTATTTTTTTTGTATCTCACACACTGTTTTGTTGTGTTTTTTTAATATTTTTATTACTCTTTAATGTTAATATTCTAAGGTTTCGATATTTGTAAATATGTGAGGAACATGTATACTAACTTTTTTAGTATAGTAGTTTATTCTAAGAGTACATTGTCTTCACATATAATTATTTAACAAATGTAACAAAATATTGTAAACCTATTTTAAAAGAGTAAGTGTGGAGTTTCTTGCCCATTCTTCTCCACACGAAACTACCTTTTGGAAGGGGCAACTAGAATCATCTTTATATTTTTTTTTTTTTGACGTTCAAAAGTGCCATTTTAGATGGTCTAATTGAAATAAACGATTTGACTTTGACTTTGACTTTGACATCCTGTGATGTGACTATCGGCGAACGTAAAAAAGCATACAATTCAGCCTCCAGGTCCTTCAAGCGAGAAATCGCTAAAGCAAAGTCAGAGCACATTGCCAGATTTGGTGAGAAATTGGCCCACCTCCCTTCGGGAACTCGAGCCTTCTGGTCTCTTGCCAAAGCTGTCCAAGGGAATTTCTGTCAGCCCTCAATTCCACCACTGCATAGGGAGGATGACTCACTTGCCCATACCGCGAAAGAGAAGGCCGATCTTCTAGGCTGTCTCTTTGCGTCGAACTCCACTTTGGATGATCAAGGGAAGGAACCACCGACATTATTGCGGTGTGATACTACGATGCCCGAAGTTATATTCCGGCAACGTGCTATCCGTAAAGCTTTGTCTTCCTTGGACATCCATAAGTCGAGCGGGCCTGATGGCATCCCTCCAATTGTGCTGCGTACTTGTGCTCCTGAGTTGGCTCCGGTCCTAACGCGCCTTTTCCGGTACCTTTACACGCTCGGCACTGTTCCGAAGTGCTGGAAGATCGCTTCGATACATCCGATCCCTAAAAAGGCGATCGCTCTGATCCGTCCAACTATCGCCCAATAGCTATAACCTCCTTGTTCTCCAAAATAATGGAAACCATTATTAACAGCCAGCTCTTGAGGTATCTAGAGGGCCACCAGCTGATTAGCGATTCTCAGTACGGCTTCCGTCGTGGTCGCTCGGCTGGTGACCTCCTTGTATACCTTACACATAGGTGGGCAGAGGCAATTGAGTCCAAGGGGAGGCGCTGGCGGTAAGTTTGGACATAGCGAAAGCCTTCGATCGGGTGTGGCACAGAGCATTGCTCTCGAAGCTTCCAGCCTATGGGCTCCCTGAGAAATTATGCAACTGGATTTCCAGCTTTCTCGCTGATCGGAGCATCAAAGTCGTCATCGACGGAGCATGCTCCGACCTGAAACCTGTGAATGCTGGTGTCCCACAAGGCTGTGTCCTATCCCCGACCCTGTTTATTCTGCATATCAATGATATGTTGCAGCTTAGCAACATTCATTGCTATGCGGACGACAGCACTGGGGATACTTTTTACACTGGCCGGGCAGGTATCTCTCGGGCTGTTGTCGATGAGTACCGGAACAAACTTGTGTCTGAAGTCGAAACTCTTCTACGTGGAGTCTCGGACTGGGGTAGACTAAATCTAGTCCAATTTAACCCCAAGAAGACACAAGTATGCGCGTTTTCCGCTAAAAAAACTCCCTTTGTCGCTACTCCCCTCTTTGAAGACACTCTCCTTAAAGCCTCAGCTAGCATCGGAATACTGGGCGTTGACATATCGAATAACGTTCAGTTTCGCGGTCATCTGGAAGGAAAGGCTAAATTAGCCTCCAAAAAGCTTGGTGTGCTCAGCAAGGCGAGACGGTACTTCACTCCGGGCCACCGCTTGCAACTATATAAAGGGCAAATTCGGCCCCATATGGAGTACTGCTCTCACCTCTGGGCGGGAGCTCCCCAGTACCAGCTCCTTCCACTTGACCGTATTCAACGAAGAGCGGTTCGAATCGTCGACGACCAGTCACTTTCCGTGCGGCTTGATCCCTTGGCGTTGCGTAGAGATGTGGGATCTCTCTGCATCTTCTACCGCATTTACCATGGAGAGTGTTCAGAGGAGTTGTTCGGTCTAATACCTGCAGCTGAGTTTCATCATCGGACGTCAAGGCAAAATACAAAATACCATCCGTATCACCTCGACGTCCGTCGTTCCACAACAGAGCGTTTTCTAAGGCAGTTTTTGCCGCGCACCACCACTATGTGGAACCAGCTGCCCACAGAAGTATTTCCGAACCAATTCGACTTAGGGTCCTTCAAGAAAAGAGCGTACCAATTCCTGAAAGGCCGGCAACGCACTTGCGAGCCTTCTGGCATTGTGAGTGTCCATGGGCGGCGGTATCACTTAACATCAGGTGAGCCTCCTGCCCGTTTGCCTCCTATTACATAAAAAAAAAAAAAAAAAAACGTAACATTCTTGATCAATGGGAAAAGTTTCCTTTCAAAACGTTTATATTATTGATGTAAACAGCACGTAGAATAATTTCTTACGCAATTCTTGTACGCAATTATCTCTTCATTTGCAAACATGAGTGCAGTGAGTGAGAGTGTGTTGACCTTTGCTGCTCTTCTAAGGCAAGAAATATTGAGAAAACCTCGTAAAAAAGGTGTTAGATCAAAAAATGGATAGCAAGAAGAGAGGAGCATCTAACAATCTTTGTTTAGAGTTACAAACAGAAAATGAAGATTACTTTAAGGATATGTTTAGTTTGAAAAGAACCCAATTTTTTTTTTTTTTAGATAAAGTTGGTTCTATACAAAGGCAAAATACAACAATGCGTAATGCTATTCCTGCTCGAACGAAATTAGAAATAACTTAAAAATATTTGGCAACTAGAGAATCATTAGGTATACTGTCAGAATTATTCAGAGTACCTAAATGTACTTATAAGTACTTTCTTGCTTGAAGTACTTGAAGCTATTTACTCAGCATTAGAAGATTTTATAAAGGTACGTACAAAAGGAAACAGTTTTTAGAATATAATTATATATTTTCAGAATAGCAAAGTAACAAGTAATAAGGCAAAAAGTAGACAAAATATTACACGTTCCACCACAAGTCGTCACTGCCTTGTTTCGAATATGGTGATTCTGGCATTGGAGTAGATTTTTTTGGTAATTTTTTTAAGATCTCGCAATTTATATTTTGATAATATTTCTTGTATTTCATCTTGTGGATGTATGCTATTTTTACTAAGAGCCCGGGTCGGAATGGGAAAAAAAGTTCTTCTCCACCAGGTAAGGGAAAACCGTCAAATAAAAAGGCGGCTTCCCATAAGTTTGGTTTGAGGGAGGCGGAGGGAGAGTTACGGCGAATCTCTCTGATTATGGGGCCTCCAGTGGCCTCCAGACCAGTGTTGATCTTAGATTAGTTAGGTCATCAGGGGAGGAAGAGCCTCATGGGGGAGGTGATGCGGGCAGATGGGGGCATGCTGGATGCAAAGCTTGCGGGGATTGGGGACAGGCTCCTCCCTGAGCCTGTGCTACGTCCTCCGCTGGCTACGTCAGCCCGTGGGCCAAGGAGAAGAGGGGCCCCGGAACCTGTGAGGGTTCTGTAGGGGGTCGGGACAATGTGGCTGCTAATTTGGTGGGGCCCCCGGGCCCCGAAGGTTTTGTGGGGAGCAGAGTCCCGGAGGCTCCAAATGTTTCGGGACCACAGGGCTCCTAGTGATGGAAGCTGGGTCACTAAGGGGAAAAAGGGAAAGGGTAAGAGGGGTGGTCCTTCCGCTGTGTCCGTGTCCTTCTTCCTGTTTATGGGGGAAGTGGTCTTATTGGCCGGTTGGAGGACCCTGGAGTGGGTCACGGCTTAGGTCCCTCGGCTGGGCGAGTGGCAGCCGAAAAGAGGCCTGTCAGTGTGCAGCCTTCGCTTACTCCGCCGAAAACGGCCGCAGTGGTAATCACATTGCTGAGAGAGGCGGTGGAGAAGGGGGTGACATATGCAGATGTACTGACCAAGGCCAGACATGGTATGAGCCTTGTATTGCCACGAGGTTTTTGGTGCGGCGTCTTCACCTTGTACTGCCATTTATATTAAAATTTTAAATGCTGAAGAATATCGTAGGGAGTATTCTGAAGCTGCAAATGCAATTTGTCGCAATCACCACATGGATCTCCAAAGTTTTGATTCTGTGGAAGAAGCTAAGCGTATAGCAAAAGAAGTCAGTTTTGTGCACCGTCGAGGTAAATTTTATTTACAAAAATGGGCGAGTAACGAACCTGAAGTTATAGCCGAGATGGAGCCGCAATTCCAGAATAGAAGTAAGGAAGTCGAGCTTCAAAATAGCCCATTAGCTCCGTTGGAAAAGCCTTTGGGTCTAGTTTGGAGAACCAGTGATGATCACCTTACTTTTAATCTAAATATTAAAAAGGCTAATCTGGAAGTACTCGAAGGGACCAAGCGAACCACTAATCGAGGATTCCTAAAAGTTAATATGTCTCTTTTTGATCCCTTCGGTCATAACTTTTCCCGCAAAGGGATATTACAAAAATCGTGGCGCGTCGGTCATGTATGGGACAAGAAACTTTATAGTGCTTTTCATGAAAGAAGTCCCGCGGATATTTTTGGAACTAAATTTGACAGGTCGGCAATGTTGTCATTCGTCGATGTTATCAAGTTCGTTTGTTGTGGTAGATTTTTGTGAATTTTTAACTATCTTAGTGCATTTTAAATATTGATTACAATGCCAAAAGTTGTAAAAAGTTCGGCTCGAGAATTGATATTAAAGGTGAAAGAGTTCTGTGAAGCGGAACAAAAGAATAAAGGTGTTTTAATACCACTAAACAATGTTCGGAAGAGAGTTGCCGCCATAACAGGTACTTTTTAGAGTTGCCATTTAATAATTTTTTGCTGTATTGATGGGAGTTTTATGATAATATAAATTCGTTTTTACGACAAAATTGAACAAATACATAACGTGATGAAACTAGGTAACTGAAATTAAAACATATATTACATAAGCATTATAAACTTAAAGTTACTATTATTTTTAATTGTTCATAATTTAATTGCAGGTGTGTCAGAGAAAACTGTATCAAGAATTACAAACGAAGGTGTAACAGCGGCGTGTACTTCAAAAAAAATTGTAACCCCGGGGAAGAGTCGCCCGCATCCGAAAAAGTTCGACTTAGACGGGTTCGATTTGTGCGCTATCCGGCAAAAAATTTACAGTTTTTACGTCGTACATAAAGAATTACCAACATTGGTTAAATTACGGGCAGCTCTGCGAGAGGACATCAATTATCAGGGAAGCATCACAACATTGCACAGGATATTAAATAGAATTGGTTTCAAGTACAAGCGATGTCAATCCAGACGAAAACTACTTATGGAACGCCACGACATTACCGCATGGCGTGCAAGATATTTGAATAAAATACGAATAAATCGCACTGTGGAAAAACGACCAGTTGTATACTTAGATGAGACCTATATACACAATACTTATCATACAAAACGTTGTTGGCAGAGTGAGGAGGAGCCAGGAATGTTCGTCTCAGAATCATCAGGGAGTCGCTGGATAATCGCTCATGCGGGAACAAAAGATGGATTCATAAATGGTGCATTATTAATGTTCAAATCCCAATCAAAGTCCTCAGATTACCACGATGACATGAACTCAGCAAATTTCTTAAAATGGGTGACGGAAAAACTAATACCTAATCTACCTGAAAGGTCGCTTGTGGTAATGGATAACGCTCCTTACCATTGCACTCAATTAAACAAAGCCCCTTCTATGTCAAATATAAAAAGTAGTATGCAAGAGTGGCTCCGGCAAAAGGGTATATATTTTGAAGACACCTGGACAAAAGTTGTGCTGTATGAGCTAATCAAACAAAATAAAGGTCCACCGATATTTGCAGTGGATGAATTATTAACAGCTCACGGACACGAAGTATTAAGGTTGCCGCCTTACCATTGTGACCTCAACCCGATTGAGAATATCTGGAGCCTTGTAAAAAGAAAGGTGGCGGATAAGAACGTGGCACAAGATCCAAAAGAAATATTAAAATTAACTAAAGAGGCCTTTGAGTCTATTACGGCTGAAGATTGGACAGCTCAGTGCTCGCATGTCGAACATTTAGAGGAGGAATATTTAAAAAATGACGGCCTTATGGATGAAGTGATGGACCGAATAATTATATCAACTGCTAGTGATACTGAAACAGAATCTGATTCTGTTTCAATACACTCTTCGGACAGTGATGTCCCTATGGCCGTTGATCACAATTATGCAATAAAACTCTGAATAAACAATTGTATTGCTTTTCTTTACCCTATTTTCTTATCTTTTCCCTGTAAGTAGGTAGAACACCGCAATATAAGTAAATAAAAATATACTTTTTACATAACAGATATATTGTTTCATCGAAGTACGCAGAAAATAGTATTATTTGATAAATTACATCTGCTAAATGTAAATAAAATAGGTAAATTTTTTACTCATAAATGGCAACATTACGTCATGCGATTGCAGCGCCGCGTCTGGGGGACTTCTTTCGTGAAAAGGACTTTACATTCCTCGTTGTTATCCAGGTTGTTTGGTGGCCGATGATGCCACTAGAAATGTGCCTCGAAATTTCAATAGGGATCATCGATGGTTTCAGGGATCCGATTTCGTATATTCTCCAGAAGAGGCGTGGCCTAAGGAAAAAATAGAAGAAGCGGGAACTGTACAAACTACAGGAGAAGAGCGAGTGACAGTTGTCGATAGTTGAGCAAGAAATCGCCTAATCACTGGCTTGCCTGACGTATCCAGATTTTCGTCCTGGATGCGCCTAATAATAAGAACGACGAGTGGAGTTTTAAAGTTCATCATCTTATCCCGCAGAACTCAAATTATTGCTTCGGTTCCCGGGCGAATTTGGCGGCGTGGCAGCACCTGGCAGGTATGTTTTGGTCACGCTGGACTAAAAAATATTTATTTAACATTTTACAGTCTCGTCGGGGTCCTACAGGTCGAGGGAAGATGCCAGAGCTGGGAGATCTGGTCCTCGTGGTGGACGGAACCCTGCCCAGAAATTCGTGGCCTAGGGGAATGGGTCGTGGCGACTTTCCCGGGCAAAGATGGCGTCACTCGCGCTAAATTTTCTAGCTCATATTGACCTACTGGCAGGTAGAATTCGAAAATTGATTTATATGTTCCAAATTTTGTGGCACATTGCCAATCACACATTAATATAAACTGTCTACCTGTCGCTATGTCAATCCATTCTGACCTATTGCATCTCTTCTTGGAGTGGCTCCGCAAAATCCCACCTTTTAAAAATAGAGAGAGCTCAGAGGGCAATACTCAAGGTTACATGGACTGTAGTAGCCAGAGAATGCATAGATAAATATAATAATACTAACCTCTTGTAACACCAAATATGTCGGTCATAAAGAACAATATTCAGGACTTGCACGTAAGACGTACAAGTGTTGCAGATTTATGTGCAGCAGAGTGTGTAATGGAAAACGGTGTTACCTTAATCATGGCAGTCATATATGTCTCACCAAATAACAAATTAATAGATATTCAGGAGTTCATTCATCGAGCACTGCTAGAGTATTCGAAAGATGTATCTCGAACGCTTAGCAGATACAACAAAAATTTAGATAAAGTTCCACTCATTTTAGCCGGTGATTTTAACATCAACTTCAGTAATGAAAAATCAAAACCATTGCTACAGTTTCTAGAGGAAGAATTTGATTTAAGAATTAACAATAATCCAGCAGAATCAACAACAAAATATAATACTACCATTGATGCAGTTTTTTCAAGACATTTAAATAAAATAGAATCCCAAACATATGTTTCCTACTTCAGTTACCACAAGCCAATTATTACGAAAATTGAGCCTACTGACTAAGTTTCTATAACATTATATTTGTTAATAAACATTTTTTTTTTTTTTGTGTGCGAACTGTCAATACACGGTTTCTCCCAAAATACTAAATTTAATTATTTTTAAGTGTTTTTTATTGTTATTACTTGTTATTTATCTCTTATTTATACATAACTTAGTGTATTAAGTATATTGTTGCAAAATATTACAGTGATATAGTGATTATAAAGTGTAATAAACGGTGTCAGTAACAGCTGTGTACTAGGTAACGTACTTAATTCGAATCGTTGTCATCCAAATTCGGTAATTTGTATTTCTTTTTCAATACGAATAAATAAATAGTGTAAATAAGTAAATTGAAACAAGTATTTATTACAATACTAATAATCTCGCGAGCTTACATTCACACTGCCCCTGTGTAGGTACCTATTCTATCTTTATCAATCTTTGTTAAGTCAAGTAATTTAAATCATAAACAATGACTACTCGTAGTGCTAAGAGTCGCCAGTTGGAAAGCCAACTCCAACTCGCGCTCCAAGAACTCAAAAAGTACAAGGAGCAGTGTGAACAATTAATTGTTGAAAGGAATGACAAAATCGAGACGTTGAAGGTTATTAATAGAAATACTTTACTGAAAACTGAGATGACACAGCTTCACAATCTTTGCTTGGAGGCACAGGAGGAAAGAGACCGTCTTAAAAGACAAACAGGCAACTTTGACCGCTGTGCCATTGAATATGAGGACAATTTAAAAACCATGTCGGAGCTACGGTCTCAACTCTCTTGTGCCTATGAAACAATTGAACAGCTTAAATTAAATATTAACAAATTAGAGTCTTCTCATACACAAAGTCTGTATGAAGAACTGGTCATCTCAAATCTAGGTAAAGACTGTATTAGGTCCACTGCAACAATTGACTTGACAGGTGATGACTCTGTGTCACATACATCAACTCAAGTCAATTGTAACAGCAAAAACAAATTAAAGAAATATAAAGGGTGTCTCATTCCAGAATTTAACTTTAGTAAAATAATAAAAAATCAACCGTTGCATATATATTGTTTTAATTAATACAAAATCCAAGCTCACTAATGCGGATATTATTTACGAAAAATAACGTCGTCGAGATGACTTCCACCACGGCGTATGCACTCCTGCCAACGTAGACGCATATTTGCTATTACGCGTTGCAGCATTCGTGTCGCAGACATCGCGCACCAAACGGTTACCTTAGGACTGTGTAATTTCTTCTGATGGTTTTGCTGTGGGTTGCTCGGCGACCAGTAGCGACAATTCTGTCGATTGACGTAGCCTTCGAGGTGAAAATGGGCTTCATCACTTAAGAAAACCTTATCCAGGTCATTTTCCTGTCCAAAATTCTCTAACATTTGTTCACAGTAAGTTTTTCGCTTTGTGAGGTCTTCAGGTTTGATTTTTTGGACTATTTGAATTTTGTATGGATGGAATTTAAGGTCTAATCGCAAAATTCGGTGAATGCTGGAGCGATGAATATTCAACGATGCCGCAAGTTTTCTGACGGAGCGCCGTGGGTCATTCCGTGCAGCAGCGGCGGTGCGGTCAATGTTTTCAGCTGATCTTACGGGTTTATTCTGTCGACGATTTGCTTTGTTGATTGTTGAACCAGTTAGCCTGAACTTCTCTGTCCACAACTTGATTAGTTGAATACTTGGTGCGTCGCTTAATCGACGAATTTGGAACCGCTGACAAAACGCGCGCCTCGCTTGAGTAAACGAATTGGCGCCTTTAAAATACGCTTCTACCACGAACGCACGGTGTGCTCCATGGCGACAAACCAATCCGCGTTCCCCCGCTATTGAATGACGCCCCCCCTCCCTGCCCTCGCTTGTTTCGAAATTTAAATATTTTACTTTAAAATATGAAGTTTTACGTGAGACACCCTATATTAAATTGCAAAAATTCATTAAAAAAACTAAAAAATTAATTAATGGAAATAATATTTACAAAAATCATATAAACCTATCAAAAAAATATAAAAATGTTTTAAATCAATGTAAAATATTTTCAAGTGAGGTTGAATCAGTAAAGAATAAATATGAAACTGACATTCTCACATTAAATTCTAGGATTACAAGTCTTCATAATTCTCTTGAAGATATGACAGATAAATATAGTTGTGCCCAGCAACAAATAGGGGAGCACATATTGGCCATGGATGAGGTTCTGCTACTGTCTCAATACAATGAACAACGCTTCTTGTCATTTACCAACAATTGCCAGTGTGGTTTTAATGGGACAAATGCGGAGCCTCCATTGTTATCATGTGAGCCCAGTGTGCAGAGTGACAGTTTCATAGAAAAAGTCAGTGTAAATAAGAGTGAAATTCTGTTATTTAGTGATGATATAGGGAAAAATATTGGTACTAATTTATATCAGTCCTCCGGCAAAATTGTAACAAATCATTGTATGCCCGGAGCCACCCCTGTAACCATTTTCAACAAAGTCTTGTGTGGAAATTACACAAATAACACAACTTTAATATTGCTTTTTGGGAGAAGGGGAAATGTAGGACAAAATGAATTGTTGTCATTTATTGATAAAGTAAAATCACTTAATGTAGAGAATATTGTCTTGTATACATTTCCTTACATCAAAGGTGCACCAAAGGAAAATAAAATTAGATATAAGTTAAACATGCTGTTGCACAATACTTTGACTACTAATAATATACAATTAAATTGTGACTTAGGTACACTACCTAATTTAATGGACATAAATTGTATATTTAAAAATAAGTATGTATTGACAAAGGATAGGTTCCGCCTACCTAATTATTATTTACAACAGATAGCTACTATGCTATCTTACTTTTTATTTACAACTAAAGCTAAACATTTAGCTTTTCAGACAACTGCTTCTATTGAGCAGATAGCTTTTCAGACAACTGCTTCTATTGAGCAGCTTAGCTTAAAAGAATGTAGTGATACTTGCAGTAGCACTTCATTAAGTATTAATAATTTAAATTAGATAGTGTGACAATAGAGGCGAACTCTAGCAATAATTTAGTACAACTCCGCTCAACATGTAATATTACTGTAACAACAACTGTTTAAACTTGATGCATCAAAACATGCAAGGTATGTTGGGCAAAGAATTAGAATTGGAGTTGTTTTTAAAATCAAGTAAAATTGATGTCCTATGCATTACCGAACATTGGCTTAGAGAATGCCAAATCATCTTTAACTTTGATCAGCACCAAGTTGCAAGTTCGTTTTGCAGATTGTCGGCGATTCATTCTTATTTTATTATTGTTAATAAAAATTTAAAGTATAAAGAGCGTAATGACATCGTGTGTCTGTCTGTAGAACACTCTTTGGAAGTAGCCTGTATAGAGATTGAGAATTGCATTATTCTAAGTGTTTACAGACCACCAAGTGCATCTTACGATTTTTTTGAAGAAAAGTTGGAGGAAATTTTGTGTAAAGTTAGTTTTAAGAACAATAAGTATATTATTGTATGTGGTGACTTCAATGTAAATTTATTAGAAAATACCTCCATTAGTAAAAAATTCAATCTGTTATTAAAATCTTACAATCTTGTTAACTTGTTTCTTGAGCCCACTAGAATTACAAGCTCCACTGCTACATGTATAATGTATTTACAGATGCAGAGGCAATGCAAACCTCAATTACAACTGATCTTAGCTCAGATCATTGTGGACAGTTAGTGGCGCTAAAATGTAAAGTGGTGAAACAAGTAAATAAGACCAGTGTGTTTGTTCCAGTAAATAAAAAGCGATTGGTGAGATTTAGACATAATATAGGTAAACACCTACCTTTATTACCGGTAGGTACTACCGTTGATACACAATACAACAATCTAAGTGATTGTATTAATAAAGAGTTTAACACCATCTTTACCCCAAAGAAAGTCTCTCATTCGCAGTGTAAATCGTTTAGTGATTGGGCGACAGCGGGAATTTATAAAAGTAGACAACGGTTGTATGACCTTTACGCTGAAAAGTCATACAATCATAATGAAGAATTTATTATTTATGTTCGAAATTATTCGAAATTATTTAAGAAAGTTTGTTACGCGGCCAAGTTCTTAAATATCAAAAACAAGATTAAAAATAGTACCAATAAAACTAAAATGACTTGGAAGATAATTGATAGTGAAACTGGAAGAGTCAGGGATCGCAATCAAGACATCGAACTATGTGTCGATAACACTATAATCAAATCTAACGAAGAGATAGCGATTGTTTTTGATAAGTACTTTTCTGACATTCCAATTTCGACTACTAAGTCTCTTGAATCATCTCCCGCCCTCGCTGAATCGCTGCTCAAAGATAATGTAAACGAGTGCAAGGTCAGTTTTACATTCCGACCCATTGGTGCCGACGATATAGTGAGGATATTTAGAACCATAGATATTAAGAACACTACCGATCTTTGGGGTATTTCTGTAAAAATAATTAGTAGCATAATTGATGTAATTGCTCCCCATCTAGCTATAATTTTCAACAATTGTATTAAAAGTGGCGAGTTTCCCGATCTAATGAAACATAGTAAAGTTATTCCATTATCTAAAGCAGGTAGTATGTCCGACCCCAGTAACTTTAGACCAATTTCCGTACTACCTACTTGTAGTAAAACATTTGAAAAAATTATATTAAATCAACTGGTAAGTCATTTAAACGTAAACAAATTATTACATAATAATCAGTTCGGTTTTACCAAGGGTCGCTCGACAGCCGATGCCGGTGTTGAGTTATATATATATAGATATATAGTTAAGGCTTGGGAGGAGTCGCATAACGCTTTAGGTGTTTTCTGCGATTTATCCAAAGCATTTGATTGTGTCCAACACGAGACCTTAATCGGGAAACTCCGCCACTATGGCATCAAGAATACCGCACTTCTGACTTCCTATTTACACGGAAGAACTCAGAAGGTTGAAGTGAATGGTAAGAGGTCCTCTGGGTCGGCAGTAGATATGGGGGTACCACAGGGCTCAATTCTTGGCCCTTTCCTCTTTCTTGTTTATATAAATGATCTACCTTTCATGGTAGAGAGAAAACATCAGATAGTTTTGTTTGCTGATGACACGTCCTTGATTTTTAAAATCAAACGACAAATAACAAATTTTGACGATGTGAACAATGCTCTGTCTTCGATTGTCCATTGGTTTAGTATGAATAACCTTCTACTTAATGCAAAAAAAGACGAAATGCATTAAATTTTGTGCAAAAAAATGCAAGGGTTATGGATACTAGACCAATTATAAACGATGAGGAATTGAATCTGGATGATACAACTGTATTCCTCGGAATCACCATGGATTCAAAACTTCAGTGGTCCCCTCATATTAACGGATTGGCGAAGAGACTTAGTTCTGCAGCCTACGCGGTTAAAAAAATTCGCTCACTAACTGATGTCGATACAGCTAGACTTGTTTATTTTAGTTACTTTCATAGCTTAATGACTTATGGCTTATTATTATGGGGTCATGCTGCTGATGTCGAAACTATTTTCATCCTGCAGAAGAGGGCTATTCGTGCAATCTATAATTTAAAATGTAGGGAATCTCTTAGAGATAAATTCAAGGAAATTAATATACTTACCTTTCCCTCGCAATATATTTATGAAAATATTATGTATGTATACAAAAATAGTGATAAGTTTACTAGAATAGAACATACGCACAATGTTAATACACGGAACAAACGCAGGCTGCAATTTCCCCGTACTAGACTATCTAAAGTTAGTAATTCTTTTTTGGGGAAAGGGATACTCTTCTTTAATAAAATCCCAGAGGCTCTTTTATCACTGCCTTTCAATAAATTTAAGAAATGTATTAAAGAAAAGCTGTGTAAAAAGGCTTACTATAAAGTCAACGATTATCTAGTTGATAAAAGGGCCTGGGACTAGTGCTAGACAGGCTACTTCTAATTAATTTGCGATATTTGTTTTAAATAAGTGTTGTTTGATGATTTGCTGTTTTAAAAGAGTACCGAGAGTTTTTTACGCCGGCTTTTTCTCTCGGCCTACACCCTCTGTCTTCTTTGCCGATGAGTAGGGATGCCTTCAAATTTAATGACGTGGAATAAGTGATACATGTATCTTATGTTCCATAATAAACATATTTTATTTTATTTTTATTTTAATAATAAAAAATATATTATTATAACTTAAAAAAAATTTTTTTATTACAATTCCTTCACTAATTAATCAAAAGGAACTTCGTTCCATCCGGGTGTCCCTTGACACCTCTCAAGTTCTATTTATTATTATATTGCATGAATTGTATATGCGCAAAGTATGTATATTATATTGAGGAGATATAGTTAGAAGTGTATTTATTTACGTGACTCATTGACTTTCAGAGAACGTTCGGTAAATTTTGGAAAAGAAGAGAAGGACAGATTTAGAAATGTAATAGAAAAACATAAACACCTATTATTTAATAAAAAGACAAACTTGTATGAAAAATCCTCCACTTATTTGAAAGAATGCCGAAAGCACATTCAACACAACTATTCGTCGAGCTCGACTCAATCGATAGTTAAAGATTCGACGTTGATTATTGAGGTTCTGTCTTGGATAAGGTTTCAAAAAATTATTGTTCAGTGGAAAGGCCTCATCACCTAAAAACACAAATGGTAGAGGTGGGCCATTACTTCCTGGCAGAGGTTTGGCTTCAGGCAAATTAAGGCGATTTTCTTGTAACATTTTCCCAAAAGCCAAATTTTTAAAGATATTACTGTCACTGTCTCTCCCAAAAGCACCCACGTCAATAGCTATGAACCTTAAGTCTGCATCTACAACTGCCATCAAAACAATAGAGAAATAGTTTTTATAGTTATAAAAAGCAGACCCACTGCGCTGGGGATAAATCAAACGAATATGTTTCCCATCAACTGCCCCTACACAATTTGGGAAGTTGGCATTTCTATAATAACTGTCCGCAATTTCAATCCAACGTTCTTTTGATGACGGTGGCCTCACTTCTAAACGTTGGTGCACCTCCCAAATAGCTTCACAGGTTTCATTAACTAGTGCAGACACAGTTCGGCTTCCCACCAGAAAATCTGTTTTCATTTCTTTAAAATTGCAACCAGTTGCCAGAAATCTGAAACAAAAAGCATTATAGTTTTATTTTTAACTTATTTCAGGTGCCGAATTGAAGAAGAAATGGAACAACATTAGCGACTATTATCGCAAAGAAATTCAGAAAACCAAAAATCTTCCTACTGGCAGTGCTGCTAAAAAGCCCAAAACTTATGTTTATAGTTCCTTGCTTTACTTCCTTACACCAGTGTTTGCTAGTAGAACATCAGAAGGGAACCATCCGACCGAAGATGCAGAATCTACTCAGCCACAACAACAATCAGAAACTAAAGAACAAAATATTGAACCGGAAGATATCAATCGTGTGGAGTCACCCGTACCTACTTTACCTATAGTCAGTCAAAAAAAAAAGAAAGATGTCCCCAATCAAATACTAAGAATGTTGCAACAAAAACAGAAAAAACCTTCTGCTAATATTGACGAAGATGACGACACGAAATATCTTCTTAGTTTCAGAAGCTATATGAAAACAATGAATGCTCATGAAAAAATTAATTTTATAGTCGGTATGCTTCAATTGGTAAAAAAGATTATCATGGGAAACGAATGTTGAGATATCTATACCAAATATTAGTGTTGAAGACAATGAGGCTACACAGTTTATAGTTCTCCAGCCTCAAGATTCACACGAGGGCACAATGCAAGAATTCTTAAACTTTAAGTAAATTTAAAGCGTAACGTTTGTACAATATCTTAATTTTTATTACAATAAATACATATATACCTTAATGTTATGGTCAATTTTTCTTCTGTATCCAAACACAATCTCATGTGCGTATTTTGCTTTTTTATTTTATCTCGTATGCTATTATGAAGCTCATCAAAGGATTTCATTGACATCCTGTAATATTTGAAGAATTCTTCTGGGTATGCCCGTAACTTTGCTCTTTTGACATAGAATTGACTCTCAGTTAATCTTTGGGTATTCAGTGGATGCACCCAAGAACGACGTTTTATGCCCTTTTTGTCTAGCGCCAATAAAAGAGCAATGAGCATCAATTCGTCTTCGTCGTCCATACTCGTGCGTTATCAGAAGCGTCTATGATGAAACTGATCCTTTAAATTCCGAATGCAAAAAACAGAATGTGTGCGCTCTCCACACGGAATTCTTGATTAGGAAACCTGATCAGGATTTCTGATCAGGAATCAGTATGTATGCGCCCGGCAACCCTTAATTTGATTATGTTTACTGTGATAAACACTCATAAAAAATAAATATTGAGCGACTATTTTCTACTATTTTTCGGTTTTTATTTTAGTTATAGCAAGTTTAATTTGTATTAATCGGTACAAAAAATAATTCTACAAATGGCAACATCCATTATCGAGACAAGATGTCAGCGAGACGCGGGCACTCGATTCTTCGCAAGGTAAATATTTTTTTAAATTATGTTATATTTGACTAAACAAACTTTTTATGGGTTATATTTGCTAAACAATACTTATGCTTTGGTTTGGAATGGGTTTTACGTAGTGTTTTTGGTAACTTTTATTTGGAGGCAAACTTGGTTGTTCATCACAGTGAACACTGCCAAATACTCGAATAAGTACTGTCAATTTGATATGTTTATTGTGATGAACATTGCCAAATTAGGGATAACTTTTATTTACAAATAATGTGCTTTGTGTGGTGGGCTTCTTTTGGGCTTATTTGGTTTTTTTTTGCTTGTTAACAGAATAAAATACATAACCGCACGCATAGAATACTAGCACTTGTCCCTGTCGAGCATGCGCCATCCGATACTAGTGACAAATCCGAAAATAACAGTGATAAGTTATCAGTAAGTAGGTGGCAGTCATTCGTTATCAGTGATAAATACTCCAAGCCCTGTTTCATCTTCTGCACCTTCCATTAATTTTTCTTTAGAACGCTGAGACATCAATAGTAGTCCCGAACCAGTACATGCTCAAAATGACGATGAACAGCCCATAGAACCATCAGACTTATACCACTCAGAAGCTCTCCAAATAACTCCAGTTTTGCAAGAAATTTGCCGTAATACACCATCCAGAGAACCAAATTATGATAACATTCCATCACTATCTTCAATAATTTCTGTTCCATCTGAGATACCAACACCTAGGACTTCTTATACTAGAAAAATTAGGACAAAAAAGCAAATGCTCCAGTTGCCAAGAAAGCTAAGAAAATTTCAAAATTTTCTCTTTCTTACAAATGGAAAAAAGGCATTTTTCGTCACCGTGCTATAATTGAAGAAAGAACCGAAACTTATGTCGATTTTCCAGATGATGACCCCCTTAACTATTTGTATTTATTTTTTTCTGAAGATATTTTTACTGATTTAGTAGACCAGACCAATCTTTACTCCGTCCAACAAACCGGAAGATCCATACAAGTATCGGAGAATGAGATGAGGGATTTTATAAGCATTCATATTCTGATGGGCATTGTTGAAATGCCATGTTATCTGGATTATTGGAGCAACAGATTTCGATACGGACAGATAGCAGACATAATGACCTTGAAACGTTACCAACAAATCCGCAGATTTTTACACTTTACTGACAATAATCTGCAGGACTCTGGTAGATACTATAAAGTACGACCGATAGCTGAAAAAATTCGAAGAAATTGTTTGCGTCAAGAAAATGAAAATAAATTTAGTATAGACGAGATGATGATTCCCTACAAGGGCAGGAAAGCTGGAAACCGAAAGCAATATATGAAAGATAAACCAAGTAAATGGGGTTTTAAAAACTATGTACGTGCTGGTGTAAGTGGAATGATTTACGATTTCATTTTATATGCAGGTGAAGATACCTTTCGTTCACATAAGTTTACAGAGCAATAATCTTCACTTGGGTTTGGAGCACAAATAGTTATAGCCTTGACTCAGACTATACAAAAAAAACCAGCAACTATATTTTGTGATAATTTTTTCTCATCGTCAGAGCTTTTACCTACTGAAAGAAAACTACGGTGTCTTTGGTCTTGGTACAATACGAAGCAACCGGATTAGAGGAGCTGAAAAGTTGCTACCGGATGAAAAAGTGATGAAGAAAAAACAGAGGGGAGCGTTTTTACAAGTTGTCTGTGATGCAAACAAATTAGTTATAGTACGCTGGAATGATAATAAACCTGTAACTCTTATAAGCTCATTAATTATTGGATCTGAACCAGTACTAAAAAGAAAAAGTTATTGCAAAGAACAGAAAAAAAAATAGAAGTGGATTGCCCGCAAGTAGTTCGCGAGTATAATAAACATATGGGGGGGTGTAGACCTGGCTGATATGCTGATATCACTATATAAAGTTCCATTCAAAACTAGAACGTGGTACATAGGAATATTTAGCCAACTTCTAGATGTGTGTATAAATAATGCATGGCTATTGTATAAACGTAACTGTCAGGGAAGTCAACGAAAATCAAAGTCATTGAAAGTTTTCCGATATAAAATTTACTTAAGTTTAACAAAGAAAAATAGATCTATACCTCGTGAAAATATACAAGAATGTAAAATTATAAACCCAAGATCAGCCAGGCCTACAAGCCCCATCAGATTCGATAATACAGGACATTTTCCCAGCACAAAAGAAGACATGGGGCGATGCAAGTTTTGCCAGAAAAACACAACTGTATATTGTATAAAATGCAATGTGAGACTTTGTTTTGTTACGGGAAAAAATCCTCGCAATTGTTTTTTACATTTTCATAATAAATAAGTTGATTTAATTATATGTATAATGTTTTTAATTTACCTGTTTATATGACACTAATTTGACAACGTTTACCACAGTGAACATTACAAATTACTTGTTATCCTCAACATATTTCGCAGTGTTCACTGTGATGAACGTCGATTTCCTGAAAATCTGAAAGGAAAAAATTTTTTTTGTCTATTTTTCCTAAGTTGTATTTAACCCTAGGATTACAGATATACATCTTATTTCATAAAATAAAACAACTCGTATCTCCGCCAAATTAAGGGTTAAAACGGAGGGTGGTGGTGGCGGAGGACTGTGATGCCAGATTCAATGGATGGACTGGCTAGTACAGTTGATGATGATTCTGAATTGGTAAGAATATTTTATTACACTGCTCTTTTATAAAAACCTATAATCCTACTAATAATATAAATTCCTGATGTTGGAAGTGTGTTTATTTAATATTATTTCACAGCTCAACTGCTGGATTGATTATTATTTGTTATCTGTTTGTATTTATAGATTACTGTCCAAGAAACTGAAGATATCCCTAAAGTTTTATTAATATTAAATAAGACTTGTGAATACTTACAGAAAGTATGTTTTATGTGAAATATATTATTATATAGTGTAGGTTTTACAAAAGTATTTTTTTTTAACTTTCTATTTTTATTTTTAGATTGAGTCAAAGATAGAGATGGCTAGTGAAAAACCTGTTATTGACCAAAAAGAGGTATGCGCGTGTAGGAAGTACGAACTACGAAGTTACAAACCAAAATTTAACAATTACCAATGGCTCAAGAACTCGTTAACGTAAGCGTAACTTTTAAACGAACGTAAGCGTTCATAGATGGTGAATCAACACTTTTTTTGTCTAACGTTCCTTAGCGACATATTTAAAGGTAGTCCGTCAAAATTTGTTGATGCAGCCCACCCTTAGTATATGTCACTAAAACTATAACTGTCATTTGTTTATGTACTAAGTTTTTGTGAGAAATGAATAAAGATTATTATTATTATTATATATGAACTTTTGATAAAGTTTGTTAGACACGGCCAGCATTCTTTCCGAATAGAAGAAGAACAGGAGTTTGTATGATTTTTATCAGCAGTTAATAACACGTATCGATTACCAAGTCGATTTCAAATTACATCTTCTATTCAAATAATTCAAATTCATAAACGATCTTATGCTTTGATTACTTACACTTTAAAACATCATGCTGTGTGTAGAATGATGGATGGCAAAACATGCAACGCATTGACAGAAACAGCCTCATCGCAGGCGTGCAATGTATGCAAGGCTACACCTAAGGAGCTTAACAACCATGACTTACTTCTGGGGAAACAATACCCCAAGACTGCTTCCTTTAAGTTTAGAATATCTGTACTTCACTCATATCTGAGTAGTAGTACTAAGAGTACCTTTAACACATATCATATAAAATGGAATAACGTCGGTGGCAAGCTAGGGGCAGCAAAAGAAAATATAAAAAAGAGGAAACAAGAAATAACCACAAAATTCTATTAGGAAATGGGATTAGTGGTAGACCAACCGAAGCAAGGAGGAGGGAACTCGAACGATGGCAATACAGCCAGGAGGTTTTTTGTTGAGCGTTCAAAATCTGCGTCTATAACGGGCCTAGATCCTGACATCATAAAAAGATTTGCCAATATACTTAGAGTAATATCTTGCGAATTTAGTGTAAACTACGCTAATTTAAAAAAATACTGCATCGAAGCTGCAAAAATGTGCATACAACTGTATGACTGGTATAAAATGAGTGCATCTGTGCACAAACTGCTAATACACGGAGCAGACATAATCAAGGAGCTGCCTTTACCTGTAGGATTATTTTCTGAAGATGTGTTGGTGACTAATCAGAAGGAATCAAAAGTGTACGACTTTTCCATGCTAGGAAAATCTCCAGAATCCATACAAATACAGACATTGTGCACTGGATGCTAATAGCATCCGATCCAATTATTGCATCTAAGAAGAGGAGCCATTGTTGATGACGAGGCGAAGAATTAAAAGACTATTTTCGAAAAAGTGTGCAGCTGCGGAAGCAGTGTCGAGCGGCGTGTAGTGTGGTCAGTGACCTCAGGCGAATGAACGAGACGATAGCACACCACACGCTCGCCCGGCCCCCGCCCCCTGCAGTTGCGTCACACTATTTATTAACAAACTAAACAAAGAGCAATTTTATCGTGCACAGCCATAATAGTAAAAGAAAACCTTTTCCTATAGAGGTCTTGGAAATGTTAGATGTATGTTAGAACCACCTGTTGATGATGGGGCCGAAGAAGCAATTTCGTCTTTACAGTGATTAATGCATCTGCTTAGTATGAATCGAACAATTATATTATGTCATCAATGTATATATTATTTTTATAAATTTGGCCGCCAAAATGGGTCAGATTGCCGTATGTGCGACTGTTCAATGTATGGATACGACAGGTATAACACTGAGCAAGCTATGGGCATAAAAGTAACACAGACGAATTTAAAGGAAATAATTTTCAGTATTAGGTTAAGAGGCATCTTTTTAGGATTTGCTATAAGGGTCATACAAAAAGTTGTTAAAAGAAATAGGTAGTAGTGTTTAATCATTCGGGTTACCAATACCATTTATTATCTAGAAAACATTAATTTTAAAAAAATATATAGGCTTAACGCATCAACATTTTGGTAGGCGTCGACAGCCGCGGTCAGCGATGACCCAAATATTGTTGCGTAAGTTTTAGAAAGAGCTAAGGCTTTTTACACAATATAAATAATAAATATGATACATACAGTTTATACCATATTGTTATAATTTTTATATAAAAAATTGAGTGAAGAGCATGAATTAAGAACAAAGTCATAAAAGTTTTCAAGATCTACAGCGAAGAATTGAAATAATGCAACAGACTTTAAAAAATATTAACAATTCTTGAATTGCGGACTTTAGTCAAGTCCCAATAAACTCTCCCCGACGCCTCATAAGCTCTATAGCACAGACGAGAAAGAGTTAGGGGCTGTCTCCACGAGCGGGGAAATCGCGATGATACAACGTCCTGCCACGCATTTCTATACAATCTCATAGAACGTGTCTCCACACGGCGATGCGACGGGTGGTTCAGTGCGCGCGAAACGTCATTACATCGCTGCGAGCCTGTCGCTACTAGCGAGTAGCGGCGGGCATTTGCAGCGGAACGTGGCGCTCTCGTAGTGAGCGCGCTGTTATCTATTTAATACCCTAGAAATAACCCTATTTTAACCTTTATTTTAGCAAGCTTGCATTTTCCGATTCAACTGCCATTAGCATTATCTTTCAGCCTTTAGTCAGCCCCATTCTACGATTCAAACCGAGCAGTTGCCTTTCTAAAATCTATATTTCTAAATAAATCCTATATACATTATTTTTAAATTTAACTTTAAGATAATGTAATTAGTATAGTGTGTAAGTGCTAAAATAAAAATCTAAATCAACACAATAGTTTATATGAATTTCATAAATTACAAATAAGATATATAATCTTTTACTCGTATATCAGTGTGTTGTGTGAAACAATCAGTGAACTCTAAAGTGCTATAAATAGAAAGGTCGTTTTATAAAATTACAATCCCATACTTGGTTACAATTCCAATTAGAAATCAGTGCAGCGCCTTATCAGTTCTTAGTAACGCTAGCCGTCGACGCGTCGTCATCGCTATTGTTTTGTCTAAGCCATATACTATATGATAATGCCTAAAGAAGATATTATTGTACGTGAATCTAAGAATAGGTCAGCCACAGACGTCGACTTAAATATACTGATTAAATTTGATGGTAACCGCGAAATTAAGAGCATTTTTAAATAATTGTAGAAATGCAGTAGAGCTTCCTACTCAAAACCAACAGGAAATTTTACTAAAATATATTGTAAGCCAATTAGAAGGACGCGCAGAGACTGCTTGTTGTGTAAAAGAATTTGAAAATTGGCAATAGCTTGAAGATTTCTTAAAATCTCAATTTGGTGATAAAAAGCACTATGCTGCGCTGCTTTCTGATTTACAACAATGTCGTTAATTAGGCAACGAAACGGTCAACCTGTTTGCATTACGAATAGTCTAGCTTGTCAAAATTATATCTGAAATATAACTATCCCTGCGAAGAAAAAGGACGAACTGGCAGGCCAAGTCGCAGCTATGGAAAGGCTTAGCGTTACACACATTTGTAGTCTAAATCCAAGATTGTCTACTGTAGTTCGATGCCGTGACCCTCAACCAAAATCAATGCTTTGACACGAAGAAACACTAATTACGCGCAAACTCCAAACAACAATTATTAATAAAACAACATCTGCTGCGTTTAGGCCCTCTAATCCTATAGTGTGCCGATATTGCAAGGCCCCAGGGCATAACGAAGTTTGTCGCAAACGAGAATACAATAATAAGAAATTTGGAAATAATCAACATTCTACAACCTCACAAACCCTTCTACATGCTTTCAAAATCGGAACCAACCGTTTCATGCAACAGCTTCATATGAAGATTATAGTGTCTATGAGACAGACAATACGTTAAACGAATAAAGGACTCCCGACGGTGTATCCCAAGTCCGAAATTTCGACGTCCTCTGTTGCTATTTCCAAATGACACCGCCAATTCTATATCCTATTACAATTCCAAGCTCACACAACGGGGTAACCAGCCCCAAAATGAAGACCATACTCCTATTTCAATGTCCAAAGTCACACAGCAGGGTAAATATCAAAACTTCAAAAGAAAAATCAAAAACCTACTATGATGAACACACGCGGTCTACGAGTTTCTAAAGACAAATATATTGTTTAATATAAAATCTTCAAATCTTATCTATCTTAATCTTCATAATTTTTTATTATTAACAGTCAAGTGAGGTTGAATTACAAAAAGAAGAAAAAATCAGATTTGACGTTTAGTTTTTTAAGGCAAAATTATTCTCTTGTTTTTTTTCTTTTCGTTCAATAAATGTTTTTGGGTTAAAAGTGTAGTTTCAAACATACATATTATTACTTCCCTTATGAAGTATATCTCAAAGGCGTACATAATATGAAATGAGGTTGATTGAGCCGTATACGCATTGAATGTAAATTAATCCCGTGCAGTGCGGAATGAGGATTAAAGTATCTCAAAAATTACAGGCCTCACTCCCGCACGGAACGGCGCGTCTTCACTTAGTGAGGTGACACGTTTTAATTCGGAAGTACGTTGCCACCACGCTGACGTGCTCGTATTTTTACGATATTAAAATAAGTGAAAACTGTTGTGTATTTGTTCTTCTAGGTGGCTTAAAAATATCTGCGAGCGCCAATTCAGGATTGAGATCAGGGATAGGTAATTTTGATGTTCAGCAAGGGATAGACAACACTTATATCACTAATCAAGTTGTTACCTTCATATTAACGAAGCAACAATAGGAAAGTGCAACAAAATATAATAAGCTTTATTTGGTGCAGACCAGTTCTGATGATTCTATTCGCAATAAATTTGGAACTTCGAATAATTTAACGCCATTAGAATGTGTTTCGAACTTCGATTCATCGGTCAAGGAGCCTATTAATCTTAATCATAGCGAAATTAGTCACATAAGCGGTTCTCCATGTAGTGTATTTGTAGAAAGGAAACTTCTTCAATCTTATAAAGCAGATGAATTCGTACCAAATCAAGGAATACCTCTCGATGTTAATAATTCCTTGTCTAATGTATTTTTCAAGCCACCTAATAACATAAGTTTAAGTGAAGTTAGTTGTAAAAGCAGTTCTCCTTGCAATGTAATTGTAAGTAGGGAATTTCCACAGCCTTACAATGAATCAGAACCAAATGAAGAGATTATTTACGATATTAATAGTGAATCTCAAATAGAAGATAATTCTAATGATAGTACAACAATTATCCAAAGGCAAAATCCTAAAAGCTCAAAGGTTCGAGATAAAGATTATTGCTTTTACTGTGAGTCATTCGTTTTAAATTTTGCTTGTCATTTACTCTGACACCATATTTATGAAACTAAAGTCCAAAAAATTGTGTCAAAACCCAAAAAAAGTCTTGGTAGAAAACAATTCATTGCAGCTCTACGTAAAAAGTAAACTACCTTGTAAATTCAAAAGAGGTCACTAAACCAATGCGAAAATTCAAATTTACAGATTATTTGCCGTGTACAGAGTGTCTGGGATTCTATTCTAAAAAAACTATTGTGGAAACATAAAAATAAATTTAGTGGTAAATCAGGAAGTAAAAACATTCAATCTGAGACTCAAAATCTACTGATACGTCATCTTAAAATCGACGAAAACCTTAAGGAAACTGTATTTCCCCGAATGCGGGCAGACTAAATATCACTTATTGCAAAAAAAAGTGTGCTTTCGGATCTCAATATTTAAAAACTCACCGAGAAAAACATTTCGTTAACGTAGTGTCTAGAAAAATGAGTGAGCTTGCGAAATTATAACTAGAATTAAAAATGATTGATCCATCCATAAATGACTTCTTTTCTGCCTTAAAACCAATTCATTGTGATATCATTGTAAAAGCAACCAATGTCTTATGAATCTACGTCTGAATATATTAATAATTCAACTGCATCTTAAAATTCTGTCTTATCGCCCCAAAATTTACGTATGTGCTCCGTTGCTGCTCCTTTTGGAATCACCCAGATCTTTTGACACAAGTAGACGACTTAATCAACATTAGCTTAGAATCGATTCTTAATATGCTTGTTATGCTTATCTCGTAAGTAAAATTTAAGGGTATCCCCTTCAAACTTAGAGATTGCAGGCTTGGAAGAAGCTAGAAACGCTTCCTTAATTGCATGGTCAAAATTTTCCAGATTCTCCAAATTCAGAGAGGAGCTGGGACGAAATAAACTGCAAATTGACTTATGACAATCTTTTGATCTGTATTACAGACAAAATACACAATCCAAATCGAAACCTATCTACGGCTTGGGGTTACGGTCTGCGCTCCTCATAAATGTCAAAAATTAACTCACAAAATTAATCAAATACTGTTTATTTTCAGATCGATAAATTATTTAAAAGGAAAGGACCCATATCTGAAGAAGTAAGAAAAGCAGAGCATAGGCTCAAAATATAGATTTTGTGCAGCGTTGGCAGAACATAACATACCATTTCGGGCCATGGATCATCTCAGCGATTTATTCAACAAAATGTTTTACGATTCGGAAATTGCAAAGATTTTTCCTGCAAACGCACTAAATCTGCTGAGTCTACGACGCAATTATGATTTGAAAAGCAGTTATTAACCGATATCAAAATACGTCAAGTTTATCAGGTTATGCCGCTACTTTTTCATTCATTTAAGATAAAAGCACAGACTCACAACAGAAAAATTACTTGCCATTGCAATAAAGTTTTATAGCGTTCAGGATAAAGTACAAAAACAATTTTTTATGTTCTGTGAATCTATCAAGTGAAATTGCCGAAAATAATTTTATCTCAAAGTTTGCTAGAATTAAATTTAAACATTGAAAATATTAAAAGGATTTGCAGCTGATACAACAAATTTAATACATAGGCTGCACTAAAAGTATCGGGAATGGAATGATACCACTGTTCCTGTCATATTTAAACCTTTTTAATTGAAAACTCCTTTTTTTTTAAAATCGAACCACCATACCATTTATTATTTTTAAAAAAGATTCTCGGACTTTTCACAAAGTCTTGTCAAACTTGTTTAGTCGTTGACTCGAGAAAATTCGTCGATGGAATTGACTCCAGAAAATTCAAGAACGATGATTTATTACGACTTTCGAAGTGGTTTATCACAAAAACAGTGTGTTGACCGGATGATTTCTGCATTTGGTGATGAAGCCCCATCCAAAATGACAATTTATCGCTGGTTTGCTGAATTTCAACGTGGACGTGTCAAGCTCAGTGATGATCCCCGTCAACGTCGTCCAAAAACTGCAGTCACCCAAGAAAACGTTGATGCTGTGCGTAAGCTGATTGAGGAAGAACGACATGCGTCAGAACTCTCGAAAGATTCCACGCAGGATCCTCAAATGCAGTATACAACATCGTATCAGGTGACGAATCCTGGATATACGCGTACTGTTATACCCTTAATATGTAGGAGTAATGGCTAACCACTTGATTATCTAATATGCTAAGTAATCAAAAGGAAAGCATATAAGCATAGCAAGCGGGAGCAGAGTCAGTCTTTGTTCGGTATCCATTAAGGTTACACCTCTGTATTCTATTACTATTTCTAAATAAAATCATTTTGTTTTTTAAAAATATTATTTTAAGTATCCGTATAACATTAAATGGTGGCAGCGGTGGGACACGAAAATCCCTCTACCCGAATACGACTCCGAAGTTCCGTATATAATTATCTCGTGTGTGTTTCAAGTGGTAATTAAACAATAATTTTATTTGGCCTGTTAAGTGAGTGTAGTAAAGTGATACAAGTTATATATATCCAGTGAAGTTGAAACAAAAAACCAGTCACGAGTTTGGGTGTTCGAAAATGAGTTAAAGCCAACGAAAATTTTTCGTCCACGGAGTGTTGCAAAAAAATGCCCACGTTTGTCTCCAAAACCGGCCATGTTGCGACTATTCCTCTTGAGGGACAAAGAACGGTTAATGCAGAATGGTATGCTAGCATTTGTTTGCCACAGGTCATTTCTAAACTCCGTAAAGAGAACTGCAACCGCCGCATCATCCTCCATCACGACAATGCGAGTTCTCACACCGCGCACAGAACAAAAGAGTTTTTAGAGCAAGAAAACATAGAATTATTAGACCATCCGCCGTACAGCCCCGACCTAAGCCCTAATGATTTATATACTTTCCCTAAAATAAAGAATAAATTGCGTGGTCAGAGATTTTCATCACCTGAAAAAGCTGTGGACGCCTACAAAACGGCCATTTTGGAGACCCCAACTTCGGAATGGAATGGTTGCTTCAATGATTGGTTCCATCATATGAAAAATGTGTTAAATTTCGCGGAGAATACTTCGATAAGCAATAAATACATTTTTAAATAGTAATGTTGTGTCACTTCCTTGACTCCCGAAATTTTCAGTGTCGCCCTCGTATTTGGCAGAAATAATAGTGTGGTTGCAAAGATTAAGTTTGACATGAATAAATGATTTTGAATTTTGGATCAAATTGTGAAAGAAGTCTATAATTTGGCCACAGTAGCAAACGGAGAAGAGAATTTGCAGATACTCACACTTTTGTAGAATCAGAGCATCACAATATTTTACGTCACTACGACATACGTTGGCTCTCCCTACACGGCTGTGTAAATCGCATAGTAAAACTGGAATGAACTACAGCTGCATTTTTAGCAAGAAAGTCGCGTGGAACATAACCTTAACCAATCGGCGATTTTTTTATTTGAAAGTTTCGAAAATAAACAAATAAAGCTCTACTTTTTGTTTTTAGATTATATTTTGCATATAGTCAACAAGTTTAACATAAATTTTCAAGGTAATGCATGTGTTGTTCATACTTTGTATCGGGATTTGACTGACATGTTGAAAATAATATTAAGGTGCTAAATGAAAAGCAGCTACATTCGTGCCAATGCTATTGAGGACATAGATCCTAATAGTAATATAAATTTTGTAGAATTACAAGAGATATACTTAGGTATAAAAGAAAAAGCGTTGTTGAGTAACAGCAGTATCGTTATTAGAGACTTTTTAATGCGTCAAAGCTTTTTCATTGAGTTATGTACTCAACTTAAATGTCGAATTCCCATTAATGAAAAAAATGGTAAAATGTCTAATGTCCATACCCATTTCAAACGCTAAATGCGAAAGAATTTTTTAAAAGTTTATCATATATAAACGAAATACAGAAACAGTTGTTGTTCTTTAAGGGAAAAGGGGAAAAAATGTTATCTCTCATTATATATTTTTTCTTTGATTTTTGTTATTATGAGTGTGTATGTGTTTGTTAGTAATAAATGATATGTCTACAATCATACAAACATTTTCTAACTAAACATATTGCGTGCCTGTTGCATGTAAAGCAAGGTCTAAGTGAAGGGAGTGTAGGTTGTGTCTCATTTGACCCATCGGAAGATATGGTAAAAAATAATCCGTCGAATACTGACTATTTGTAATAAAACTTATTTTAAATATTTATTATTATTATATGAATGTCTAAATACTAAAAGGGCACATGTCACATTTTAACCCAATTTTTTTATGCTTCAATCACTAGTCAACACATATCTACACCATTTTCTGTCAAAGCAGCACTTCTCCGCCCTTTACACGAACAGTAAGCGACTTGTCTATTCTTACTAAATACTAAAACGGCACTTGTCCAGGGACATGTGCTCTTTTAACAATAAATTCAGAGACTGATGGAGCTAAAAGGTGTGGAAAGGAAAAGAGGTACAGAGTCCACTTTGATAACCAAAAGAAAGCCAAAATCAAAAACTGTTCAGTACTATTTGCTCCTAAACCGTAAGCGGATTAATGTATGGAAGAAAGCATTTATAAATGCTCATAAAATCACCCCAAGAAGGATCTGCCACATTCCCAATTTATTGGAGAAAGGTGAAATTCCATAAGATAAACGTGGCAAGCATCCTTGTGCAAATTCAATCTCTGGTTAAGTGTGGTGAAACATACATGAGCACATAGCTTCGTTCCCCACTAAAGAATCACACTTCACATCAGAGACTCGATATTATTTATCAGCTGACCTGTCAGTTAGAGAAATGCATAGGCTCTTTAAACAGAAATATCCTGAGATGGACGTATAATATCAGTTTTACTGGCAATACTTCAGAACAAACTTCAGCCTGTCTTTTGGTAGACCTGTTGTAGATGCCTGCTCTCAATGTGAATCGCTGAAAGCCAAATTACGAGACAACGCATTGAATGAAAGTGCTAAAAGAGCTTGTGTAATAAGTTTTATAAAAAAATTCAATACATTATAACCTTTTTTGATTAACTTTGTGTTTGATTTTATTTAAATATTACTTAGATTGATTACTAATTAAGTGGTAAAAGGGAACATGTCCATGGTAATACAAATCTAATTACTAAAAGGTCACTTGTCCATGATATTTTTATGGCTGTTTTTAAGTATTCACAGAGAAATATGCAACTTTTTAATATGGATTATGTTGTCATGTACATTCTGAATAGCATACTTAAAAGAAGGCCTAGGTTATTTGCGATACCAAGGGCAAGAACCAGTATGTTGCCAGATCCCCGTTATCAAAGACGTTGCGCCTACTGAATGCTGTCTCCGACACTATCGACATATTTATATGTTCGCAGAGTGAATTCACAGTAGCGATGTTGTGTATATTATGTGTTTAATATTATATATGTACCTACTTTATTATATTTTATTTAATGTTTCACGACATTATCGTATTGGCATAGTCTGTAAGGATCATGTATGTATTTCTATAACAAATAAATAAATAAAAACCAAGTTTGTATCTTCATTGTTTCAAAAACTATACAGTTATTTCTATCTCCTATAAAATTGAGAAATAAATGACAAGTGCCCTTTTCGTATGTAGACATTCATATATGTCTGTACAATGAAGGTGTTTCCGCTAAATCGGTGTCAGTCAAAGAAGAATGACAATTGTCCATTTTGACTTTGACACACGAGCAGAAATGGTGGATGGCGTTCCGGCGTAATGGCGCAAGAATGTATAGTTAAATTATAACCTATGTCGCGTGCGCACTTAGTATAGACCGCACACCGTAACGCATTTCCTTACCATAATTATTTAAGGATCCAGTGCTTAGAGTGGGACACACCACCGTCGACCGTAAGTGCTAGTCTTAGTCAGCCGAACCAGCGTATAGTATTTTACCGAGGGAAGGGAGCATCCTGGATATAGCTTCCGGATACCAAGGCCCACACAGTTGTGTAATTGGTAAAAGTAAAAAAAGTTACTGATAATAAGTGTTTTAATTAAATTTTTCCTCTTCTACTTTGTATTTTAGTATAATTCAGTATGTGTTTTGGTATTATTTAGTATGGCGCCTTGTAGTTTTAGTAGATCACCATTACTTAAAACGGTCACACTGACTAGCGTTGCGGGCACCGCGCGATTTTCACGTCACAACAAGAGCACGCGCGAGCTCGCTATGGATCGCTTCGACACTGAGTTATTTATTGATGAAGTGGATAAAAGACCTACAATATGGAATCTTTAGTGTGCTGATTATACGGATAAAATTGCAAAGAACCGAGCACGGCAAGAGTTGGTGAAGATATTTGGAATTGTTAAGACACTTTGGACAAAAAGGGTATTTTAGGTTCTTACCTAAAATACCCTTTTTGTCCAAAGTGTCTTAACAATTCCAATTACCATCTTGGTAATTCATTCACCAAAAAATAAATGATAGAATTATATTTTTGAATCTTGCCATAGAACACTCCCTTCGTTCACTAAGTAATGAGCGAATTTAACTGTGATATGTGTGATGACGGTGGCCTTCTTCCTGCATGCAAAGTATTGAGACTAGTCATTAGTGCAGTATACGTATATCGTATATACGTATCTTTATATTTTATACCATCTCTAGTCCTCACATAGTTGTGCCGAACGCAACAGGCTTTTATTACGTCTTCGGCAAAGTCTATGTTAACATTTACCTATAGGTTTATGAAAGATACGCCATTAATCATCCTCTAACAATACATGAGTGCAAGAAGACGGTTGCTACTGGACGTCAACTATGAGGAAACAGAAAAAATGCTTACCATAATTAAATAGTTGAGTATAAAGTTGATGCTAATCTATGTTAATAATAGGGAATAATTTTTTAGTATAATAGTATTAGCTTTATTAGATTAACACTTAAGTAATAAAACATACACAGACACACACCCAGACACATACACATAATTTACGCATACACACATACCCCATGTGGTTTCCTTATATGAGGGGTATAAAAGCAAAGGCGCTTCAGTCCATTATAGCTTTTTTTTATCTGGTCATACCAAATTGTAGCCCTCGAAAGCAGCGACAATAACTTAAAAACCATTTAGTGCAAATCCGCCTCAATTCGATTAAAATACACTTCGAAAAAAGCGTTTACATGCAAAACAGCTTAGATCCTAAATTAGTTAGAAGCAAATCCGCCTGTGTCTCAATCGACCAATCCGAAGCCGCTATTTCATATTTTCTAAGATGGCGATTCTGTTACTTTTTCATAGTAAGGTGTAGGTGGCTTGCGTCTTATTATTTTGTGTTTTCGCGATATATTTTGTGTAATGGAAGAAAATATTCAACCTGCTCGTGCAGGACGAGTAAACGAGTGAGAAATGAAAATAAGTGGCGACGCGTACGAGATAAGGCAAAAAGGTAACTACCAATTCACTAGCATTTCGCCCGTTAGTAGGGTCTGCAGAAGCTTTCTCTAAGACATTTTTTTGCAATTATTTATTTGTTGATGTCAATAACAAAATTCCTACGCTTTAGTTGCAAGTGACTGTGTGTCCTTTTTAATTTACTATTGGTAATGGTTCTTTTTTCATTTGCTCAAGGTATTCTGCAAAAAGTCTGCCGCAATTACCTGCATGGCAGCATAATAAAAAAGCTATTTATGAATGCAAAAACGTTACTTTGGTTGATGCTAAAAAATTTCATGATGCTTTCTACTCTAACAAAACTAAACAAACCCAAGATGCTTTTTTGCCAAAATTTTGTCATGTTACTGAAGTTCAACGGCGTCGTCCTAGAACGGGAACACAAGGTACACGCCAGGCCAATTACTCGACAAAGTTGATCATAAAAAAACGGAATTCCAGCACATTACTTCACGTTTGCCAATCATCATTTTTGGGAATATTGCAAATACCACGAAATAGAATCCGTAGAGTAGCAGAAACTTTCAAAAAAACTGGTGGTCTCGTTAAAGAAAATAGAGGTGGAGATCATACATCCCTCAAAAATGTCTATAAACTGCAGGAAGTTAAATCCTTTATAGAATCTTTGCAGTGCATCGAGTCACATTATTGTCCGTCTACCACAGAAAGAAAATACTTGGATTCGACGTTAAATATAAAAAAACTGTGGCAAATGTACAATGAACAAGCAGTTAATACCGTCAAACAATGCTATTTTCGCAGAATTTTCACCATTCAATACAATATTGGGTTTGGTAATCCAAGAACGGATGTTTGTTCCAAATGCACGGAATTAGAAGAACAAATTAAAAATGAAAAAAACGAATCAGTGAAAGCAAAATATATGATTGAAAAGACCATTCATAAACGCAAAGCAAAATTTTTTTACCAACTACTAAATCAAAGACAAGATGGAATGATAACACTATCATTTAACTGCCAAAAGAACCAGGTTCTTCCAAAACTACCGGATCAAATTACCTATTACAGCAGACAACTTTATATTTATAATTTCGCAGTTGTACTAGCAGTGGAAGGAAAAAGGCTTAACAAAGATACAGTTACTTTATACATGTGGAACGAAAATGAATATAGAAAAGGAGCTAATGAAATTGCTTCTGGAGTTTATCACCGATTAAAATCACTAGATTTTAATGGAATTCAGACGTTGCGATTAGTGGCTGATGGTTGCGGGGCTCAAAACAAAAACTCAATTTTTATTGGAATGTGCTGCGTGCGGTTATGCAATGCCCCTAATAACATAAAAAACATTGAACTTGTTTTTCCAATACCAGGTCACTCTTTTCTACCTGCTGACCAGAGTGTTTGGTAATGTTGAAAGGGAGTTAAAAAGGAAGGAAGTAATTGTACAACCAGAGGAGTACCACAATATTTTTAACAAATATGGCCTAGTTGTGCAAATGGAGATGGTGTACGATTGGAAAAATGCTCTGCACGATGTCATTAAGCCGCCTGGTCTATGGCATTTTCAATTCCCTAAAAGTAAGCGGTTTTTTATCAGTAAAAATGGTAATAAGGTGAAAGTAAAAGGTGAAACTCATTATACATCGGACTTTACCCAATACAAATCTATTTTAAAAAGAGGAAAATCTTTTAAAGATGTACTGCCACTGCCAGTTGCAAAAAACAATGTCATCATCAAAAAAGACAAAATCAGTGACGTGAGGAAGTTGTTGGAAAAACATTATGGATCGCAATGGGAAAGTCATCCAGAACTGGAATATTACAAAATTTTTTTAAAGAGGCTATTGATGATGATATTCAAGAAAATGAGCCATCTTGCGATCCACCGACAGTTGACTCATCTATATATATAAAAATGAAACCCGTTTTCCGTTGTCACGGCATAACATGAAAACGGCTTGACCGATTTGTCTGATTTTTTTGTACTTACAACAATTAGTAATGAAAACGAACCAAAAATGCCCTCAACGAGTAACGCAGTTACATGGACTAGAGTTCAGGCTCCAGACTATCTTATTTGCGATGATAGTATGGACAGAAAAATTGTAACATATTCAGAGAGCTCTGACAGTTCGACAGAAGACAAGAGAGTAAAACGAAAAAAGTTAGTAACGAAATAGTAAGACAATTTGGCTATCCATACAAAAGCAAGAAGCGGGAAAAAACCACCTGCAAGTATGATGTTAAAAAGAATGGAAGAGTTTTAAAGCCTAGATGCAAATGCAGAGTAAAAGAGAAAACAAGTAAATTGAGTAACAGATAGAGACAGAGAATACACTTTTAATTCATTCATTTTATGACGATAAGTAAAGCAAGCTTTTTTTTTTCAGAAATCTTCAGTTGGTTCGTGGACAATACCTGTAATCGTAAATTTTCCAAGGCGATAGTCGAAGCTTAGTTGTCTAAATGAACAATCTGTACCAAGATACATAAAACAAGAAAATTAATAGCCGCGTACTGACTGAGCGAGCAGCCTCGCGAGGCAAATCCTCGGTCGGTCAAGACGTGCCTCGCCCGAGGCAAACGCACGCGCTGCCTCGCCCGAGCGTGCCGCGGCCCGAGCCGAACGTTGTCGGTTTTTGTCGATGTTCAAAGGCGCCTCAGTACGTTTGCCGCGCTCACTCAAGACGGTAGTGTTTTGCCTCGCTTATTCGTTGCGTGTTAGTTGTGCGTCATGGATAAAGAACAGTGTCTTAAATTAATACGACTATATGGTGAATATAGACGACTTTGGGATGCGCAATGTCCTGATTACACAAATAGAGGACTAAGGGAAGATGCATGGAGAAAAATAAGCCAGGAAATGAACCTTCCAATAGCTGAATTAAAGAAAAAAATGGACTCTTTACTAGGGTCTTACAGGAGGGAAAAGTCGAGAGAAAAAAAAAGCCGAATCACAGGATCAGGTATTTATTATTTAATGTTTATGATTAGGGTTAACAACATTCATTTTATTATATTCAAAGTTACATCGGTTTTTATATTATTTCTAATATTATTTCTAATATTATTTTTTTTATTTTATACTGCAGGTCGTGGTGAAATATATGTTTCGAATTGGTATGCCTATGAAGCCTTCAGTTTTCTAGGAGATAGAAATCACCCAGGAAATACACAAGATACTTTAGGTGAAGAAGTGAGTACCTATTATTTACTGATAATTATTCTGCCAAGAAATTGCTCCGTTTGTTATGAAATGTCTCCCTAAATGTGAACGTATTTCTTTTATATTTGTTGATCCTCGCCGTGGTATGGCTTGAATAGATAGCATTGATGACATTTCTGTATCCTGTCGCCATCGGCCGGGTATTACTGTCCCTTCAACTTCGGCATCGAATGATCCTGGGGGAGTGAACTTTTGTGAGGAAGCTAAATCTCTACGCAAGTAGTTATATAAGCATATGGTAGTCAATACGACTTTCGTAGCTTTTTCTGGTTCTAATAGTAGCGGCTTCCTCAGTACTCTAAAAACGGAGCTTAAAATGCCAAAGGCATTCTCCACAACTCTTCTTGCTCTGGACAGCCTGTAATTGAAAATCCTTTCCATTGAACCTCTTTCTGGAGTACCTTCATAAGGTTTCAATGTGTAATCATTGAGAGCAAAAGCTTTATCGCCTAGAATAAAATAGGGCACTGCAATTTTATACGGTATTTGTAATATTTCTGGTGAAGGAATGTTCAATTCCTTCTTTTCGACCTTTTTATATAAATTGGTATTTTTAAACACACCGCCATCTGATATACGTCCTTTGCTGCCAACGTCTACGTACAGAAATTTATAGTTAGCGTCAACTAAAGCAAACAGCACTATACTTGGAAACATTTTGTAACAGTCATAATCATTGCCACTATTTATCGGCGACTGTAATATAACATGCTTCCCATCCATTGCTCCTATGACATGTGGGAAATTCCATTTGCTCTCAAACTCTTTCGCTATGGTAAGCCACTCTTCTTCGGATGATGGTATCTGTAAATAAAATTAAGTAATAATTTCTATCTTTACAGAATGCAAGTCTGGATAATACTCGAAATGATGACGGTTATAACGAAGAAAAAAATGAAACTTCAAACTCGACGACAACGGAAGGACCTAAACAAAAGTCAACTAGACCTAAAAAGAGATCCAAAATGAACGAAAGTGATGATCTTACTGATAACGCCATACTGAAGCATTAACACTCTTACAACAGTGTGCAAGCGATAATATATCAGAAAAAAATGATCCCTATAATGTGTATGGCCAATATATAGGAAATGAGTTGAGAAAGTATGATAAAATTACATTAGCATACGTAAAAAATGCAATAAATAAAATTATCTTTGATGCAGACATGGGAGCATACAGTGGTTATAGTTATTATACTCAATCATATGGTGAACATGATAATTTAAGATATATGTCTCATCCCTCTTCCTCATCGACGCCATCTACATATTCGATGCCTGCTGCCTCACCAATGCCTTCTACCTCACCGATGCCTCCTACTTCACCGATGCCTCCTACTTCACCGATGCCTCCTGCCTCATCGATGCCTTCTACTTCACCGATGCCTGCTGCCTCACCAATGCCTCCTATCTCACCAATTTCGATGCCTCCCCCTCCTCCTTCTCCAGCTCCTCATCATTAAATATTTGTTTGTTTAATTTTCTTATATTATTTGTCCAATTTTCTAATCAGATTAATAAAAAAATAATAAAAATATGTAATTTTATTTTACCTTAACATAATCCTTTAACACCTCAATTATAGCATCACAGACTTCAGGAACTATAACCGATATCCTTTGTTTTGATATACGAAATAGATACTGTAGACTGGTATAAGAATCTCCTGTGGCCAAAAATCTCAACGTCACTAATAATCTTTCCCTAGCGGATATTGCTTCTCGAAAATTTGTGTCCTTCTTGCTTATTTTGGCGTTTATGAGAGAATACACATTGTCAAATTCGATTTTACTCATTCGAGTGAAATTTTTTTCTTCGTCATCGAAGCACAACTCTTCAAATAATCTGTTCCCAGCCTGTAATCTATTTTTGTATAAGAGCTAGTTCAGACATGGCGGAATCCGTGCGGATGCAAATCGCGCGGTTAGACCGCGCGGATCTTATTTACATTAGCGCCTATAAATTCGTTCATACCTGTCCGCGCGGATTGACAAACCGCGCGGCTACCGCCACTCAACCGCTAGAAAATGAATTCGCGCGGTTGCCGCTCGGATCTATTTACTTGACGTACCTAGAGCGCGTTCAGTTGCTCTGCGGAAGCCGCGCGTATCGGACGGTGACAATGGATCGCTTCGACACCGAGCTATTCATCGATGAGGTGGAAAAGAGACCTGCTTTGTGGGACATCCAATGTGCAGAATATTCCAATAAAATTATTAGAAACGGAGCTTGGCAGGAGCTGGTGGATATTTTTGGAGAAAATGAGGATTCTTTGGAAAAAAAGGTTCTTTTTGGTCAGTATGTATTTAATTTTACATTTATCAGGGTAGTTTACATATTTTGTAATTGACAGTCCACCCCAAATAACTAAACTATATAAAAATGTTGTTATTGTGATTGGAGGTAAGTATCGGGCGCGGGAAAAATATCACGTTAGCATAGTAACGGAGTAGCTAGTGACTATGTGCAACCGACGCGACGCCATCTTGAGTTTAGTTATTTGGCGCGAACTGTAACAAATTTTAATTTTGGAACGAAGTTCCTTATCGCGCGTTGTGAAAGGGGGCTAGACGGAAAAAAATCTCACGATTCTCACGCACGCAAACACCACGCCTCGCTACTCGCCTCTAGTACTCGCCTCCAGTGAGGTCAACTTCGTTCTATCCGGGTGTCCCTTGACACCTCTCAAGTTTTTATATTTTTGTGTCTTGCCATTCTACACGACCCTCATTTACAAAGTAATTAGCATATTTGTCTCTAATATTTAATGATGACGGTGTACCCCTTCCTGCATGTAATGTATTAAGATTACTCATTGGCCCAGTATATAAAGTATCTTCAAACTGTATACCATCTCTAGTTCTAACAAAATTGTGTAGCACACAACAGGCCTTTATTATGTCTTCGGCAAAGTCTATATTAACGTTTATAGGCCTATGAAAAATGCGCCACTTGTTTGCCAGAATTCCAAAAGTGCATTCAATATAACGTCGAGCTCTTGATAACCTGTAATTAAATATATTTTTTTCGTATGATAGCCCTCTACCTGCATAGGGTCGCATTACAGTTTCGGATAAACCAAACGCTTCATCGCCAACTATGACGTATGGCAATGGCGTAGGATCTGTGTTAGATATTGGTTTAGGTTTTGGTATGTGTAATGACTTTTCTATTAATCTTTTATAAAATACCGAATTTTTAAAAATTGCAGAATCACTACTTTTTCCATATGATCCAATATCTATGAAAGAAAAACAATAGTTACTATCACAAAGTGCCAACAGCACTATGGAAAAAAAGTTTTGTAATTATAATACAAAGATCCAGAATCATTGGGTTTTGTAATCCTTATATGCTTGCCATCTATGGCGCCAATGCAATTGGGGAAAATTGCATATTTTTCAAAATCTGTAGCTATTTTCTTCCATATATCTTCGCTGGGTTCAGGCATGACATTTTTTGCGACTTTTTCCCACAGAGCTTCACATACTTCACGGACAATTCCTGTAATTGTAGATTTGCCAAGACGAAAGTTGTAATGCAGTTCTCCAAAGGAACAACCAGTACCCAGATATCTGAAACAATATAATCTTGATCTGTATCGTTTTGTTAACAAAGTTGCAAACTTTTCATTTATTAATTATAAGTCGCGGGCACCAGCTAGTTTAAAATAATGAGTGTCAATTATTTTATTTTAAATTTTTCAAATTTTTGAGTGTCTTCAATTATTTGACCGCTCCTGTATTTATAAGTCTACAATTTTGTTAAAAATACTGATTTCTGTTCCAGGTGTAACTTTACAAAAAAAGTGGAAGAATATACGGGATGCTTATAATAAGGAATTCAAGAAAGGCAAATCAATTCCTTCTGGTTCTGGTGCATGTAAAGGTTCAAAATACATGTATTTTGACCGGCTTTCTTTTCTTCAGAAGACAGTAGAAAACAAAGAAACGACATCAAACATACATGAAGCCAAAAATGAAGGAATTCAAAACATTGACCAAAACCAAGATAATTTTGTTAATGCACGTGAAATACAACCAGTACCCAATAAAAGGAAGAAGACTAAAATTACTTCAGAAGAGCGATTGGCTGACATATTAGAAAATAGCATTGAATCAAGGGATAAAATACAGAGACAATTACAAGAAAGTATGTCAAAGCAAGATGATGATGATAAGCTTTTTTGTATGTCATTGTATAAAGAGTTAAAAAAAGTTCCAGAAAATAAGCGTTTGGCTACTAAAATTGAATTACTCCAGGTAATACAGAAAGGGCAGAAATTACCAGCGCCTATTCATATCACGAGCCAGCAGAACACGCCTAATGAAGTATTTTGGCAAAACCAACAATATTCAAACCCACAAGGATATTTTACAGGATATTCTACAATCGTACCAGGAGAGTCTCCATCGCCTTTATCATGCAATAGCACTGACGACTCACAGTCTTCTATAGTACAAAACATATATTCTGATGTATAAAATAAATATCTTACCTTAATGTAATCACGAGTTTTTCTTCTGGGGCCACGCTTGACCTCATATGGGTATCATTAGATGCAATTTGTTCACTGATCATTTCTAATAATTCATCAAATGAATTTATCGACATTCTCAAATAATTAAAGAATTTTGGTTCAAAACTTCTTAATTTTGGATATAAAGTCAGAAACTGACCATGGGTGAGCCGATCACGTAATATTGGATGCACCCAATACTGCCGTTTCTTCTTTCTTTCTTTTTTACGGAGCAACAAGTACACACATATTGCTTCTTCGACTTCCATGATTGGACTAGAACGCTGTCACTCTATGCGGATTACGGCACTCCGCATTTACATCCGCGTCTGTCTGAACACTTGCGTTTAGAACCGCGCGATTTGCATCCGCACGGATTCCGCCATGTCTGAACTAGCTCTAAGAGTTTAATCCAAAAACGTTTAGTTTTCTGTTTTCTTTTTTTTGCAAGCCTTAGAATTATTAAAAGGCAGTGGTAGCGACAGCTTTCCGAATGTGCGGCCTCATGGTGGTCTCGGGCAAACTATACGGGCACGCGCGGTCTCTATTCGACTTCAAGTTAAACTGAGCGTCGATGCTCACGATGGCTCGGACTTGCCGCGCGAGGCAGCCTCGGATTAGAAAACTTACAGACCGAGGCTGCCTCGCGCGGCAAACGTTGCGAAGCAAACGTCCGAGGCTGCTTCGCGAGGCTGCTCGCTCAGTCAGTACGCGGCTAATAATGAATTTTATTCAGGTACGACACTCCAAAAAAATGGAAAAACATACGGGACTGTTACAATAAAGAATCGAAAAAATTGAAACCAAGTTCTTCCGGTTCAGGTGCTCGTAAAGGAGCCCAATATATGTATTTTTCAAGGCTTTCTTTCTGCCGAAGAGTGTAGACAACGATGAAACTACTACTAATGAATGAACAGTCAAATGTAAGTCAGCAAAAGCAAGGAGAAGACAATAATGAGACTGATCAAGTAAACGCCAAGGCATCCAAAGCCACTGAAGAACGTCCCCTAAACGAAATAAAAGAAATATACCAGAAGAACAAGTGATTTAATAGAAAAAAGCATTGAGTTACGACAAAGTTTTTAAAATGAACTTCAAGAAAACAGTATATCCAGACAAAAAACTCAAAAAAGTACCAGAAAATCGACCGAAGTGTATTATTTTCTCTCGGGAATTCTCTGCTCGCGGAACCAGGCCATGACAAAGGTGCTCCTGGTGGCACATTAAAAAGAACATCTGATAAAGCGATGGCTGAAGGCAAGGACATCGTAAATTTGAAATTTTTCAATGAAATCTTGTTGGCAAGATGTTCTGCAATAAAGCTATTTGAGGTTACCACTGCTAATATCGCGAATATAGAAGACTTAGTCAATTATTATTTTATAGTTAAAGATGTTTTTATGAATTGAGTAGTCAAAAGGAGATAAAGTTTTTTGGAGTTTACTCCTTAAGAAACGATTTGAGTTATAAGGCCCGGTACGGAAATTTTATGAGGAGTAAAATCAAGTGTAACACGAAAAGTTGAGGCGTTATGTGTAACACGAAAAGTTGAGGCGTTATGTAGAAAGAGACAAACATATAGAGTTTACTACTTAAGAAACGATTTGAGTTATAAGGCCCGGTACGGAAATTTTATGAGGAGTAAAATCAAGTGTAACACGAAAAGTTGAGGCGTTATGTAGAAAGAGACAAACATAGTTTACTCCTTAAGAAACGATTTGAGTTATAAGGCCCGGTACGGAAATTTTATGAGGAGTAAAATCAAGTGTAACACGAAAAGTTGAGGCGTTATGTAGAAAGAGACAAACATATATATCAGTAGGATTGAACGAGTAAAAGAATGAGATGGAATACATTACACAGACTTTTCTATTTTGAATTCACGTTTTGACAGCCAAGTTACAACATTGTCAGTGTTGACAGGTGTAAAAAATAAAAGTAGATTGTCTAGCGTGCCATAGAGTTTTGTCAATAGTAATGGTCAGTGAAATTAAAACTAAAAAGATTGTTCATTCTTATTCTTCTCTTACTATAAAGGTAACTTTGGTCACAGAAAGAAAATCTTATTTGGGCATAGATGATGTAGGTACGTTTTATTACTACTACAAACATTTATATTATAAAAACATATATTCTTAGCACCTTTAGTATGAAAATATGGTCGACAGCCACAGAACATTATCGCCATTTTATCGTTCGTAAGGAGTAAACTCCAATCGTGCGTCGTAGCTGACACACACACACTTTTTTAAATAAACTTGAAGAGATTATTGTAGGGAGACGAGAAGGCATTATTAAAAATTATTATTTTCTACGTTGAGTGAGTTGGGCATCGCTGAAATACTCGCCGCAGAAGCCTTCGTTTCAGGATACGAAAGATTTGGGTATGTCAGCGAGGCTTTCTACAGTGACAGTGGACAAGAGCAGTTCGTCCATGACGATGGTGGAAGAGGGCCCAACGACGAGTCGTAAAAGGTCTTGCAGTTGCACTTCAGTAACATTAATCATAATAATGAAATAACTCAAAATATAAGATACATTAATATTCAATTTATAAGTATATTAATTAGTATTTGCTTAGAAAATTACTTTAATTTTTCACATAAAAATTAGTCAAAATTTGTTTAAGATGAGCTACCTAAATAGGAGAACTATTTGAAATATTATTAAATCTCTTTACAACAGGAATCATCAGACCAGAGAGTAAGTGACGAGTTTTTACATGCACTGGACCCTGTTGAAAATACTGTGCTATTATTAAATATTTAAAGATTTTCATTTTTATTTATTTTGGTTAGTAATAATAGTGTAAGGGTGCGTCCACATCTGGCGTTTAAGACTATTACAGTTAATTATGTTTTATGTAGCTAGTCAAGAGGGAGGTTAAGTTTCTTAACGTTATAATATAGTTGAAAGAAAGTACATGTTTAGTCGAGTAGGATTTGGACAAGTGAGATATTGCTCCTGTGTTGAGGCATACTTGTTTAAGCGATCATGTGGCATCTGTGGTCTATATTTTGCATCATACAAGGCTAATCTAAATCAACTTAATAAACAAATCAACACAAGTAACAGTCAAAAAGAAGTTTTGCCCATCGCGAAGATACATCCTCAAAAAATTGCTCCTAGACGTGCCAGAGAAATTTTTTGTTTGAGTGATGACGATGATGCTGTATGGTGGTTGGATGCAATACATGTTGACCCAACAAATGTTCCCGACATCAACAATCCAAACAAGAACGAAATGTTTAACAATAAAAAAAAATGAAATAAATAGTAGAACAATAATTAACGATGTAGATCTAAGCGCTATTACGCACTGTCGACTAGTCGCCGGCGACTCGGTCGCTGGCGACTGTGAGTTTCTACAGTTTAAATAGATGTCTACGCACTTGATCGTCGGTCGCCCAAGCGACTGGGCGACTCGCCGCGTCGTGGCGACACACAAGCGACCGCCGGTCGCTGGCGACCAATAGGAGCACGGCTTCAAATGGAAGCATTCACACTGCGAGCAACTGTCGTAACGACCGGACGTCGCGCACAAAAATGGCTCAGGCTTTCGATACCGAGAAATTTATAATAGAAATACAATCCCGAAAAGCTATTTGGGACTTACTAAGTGACGAATATTCGAATCGGGATTTGAAGAAAACACAGTGGGAAGAAATAGTGGAGTTATTTGGAGGTGAAGGATTACTAGACGAAGAAAAAAAAAACATAGGTAAGTTATAAATGTCATTTATTTTTTAATGAATTCTGCTCATCTGCCAAGGTAATTGACCCTCAGTCATAAAATAATCAGCAAACATATCTCTGTATGACATGCCACGTCGCGTAGCTCTTTGAATACCTGTTGGCACTTCTTCTAAGCCAGGAATGCACAGGGTATCTTCAAATTTATATCCGTCTCTTTCCCGAACATAGTTGTGAAGAACACAACATGTTTTGGTGATGCTTGTTACTAGATCTAAATTTACATTAATAGGTCTGTGAAAAATCTGCCACTTATTTGCTAATATGCCGAATGAACATTCTATGTAGCGTCGAGCACGAGAAAGCCTATAATTAAATATTTTTTTCTTTGTTGTTAAATTTGATCCACCAAATGGTCGCATAACTTTATCAGATTGTCCAAATTCTTCGTCACCAACAATGACAAACGGTACTGGTATTGGATTTATCGATGAAATAGGCTGATGTTCCGGAACTTGTAAATCATTATTCATTAGCTTTTGATAAAATGTTGAATGTGTAAATATAGTAGAATCGCTATCCTTTCCATAGGAACCAACATCTATGTATACGAACTTGTAGTCAGCGTCACAAATGGCAAGCAAAATGATAGAAAAGAAGTGTTTATAATTATAACACACTGATCCACTATTGTAAGGTTTTATAGTCCTTATATGTTTACCATCTATGGCACCTATACAATTTGGAAAATTGGCTCGTAAATGAAAATCTTTTGCGATTTTTAACCAATTTTCTGTTGTATGTTGTGGCAAACACATGTCTTTCAGTAAAACCCATATAAAATGACAAACTTCTCTTATTATCTCAGCAATAGTTGAAATCCCAAGTCTATATGAGTAATGCAGATCTACAAATTTGCAGCCACTTCCAAGATATCTGAAATAAAAAAAATACAATTTATTTACAGGTCAATCACTTCAAAAAAAATGGAAAAATATAAGAAGCTGCTTTGCTCGAGAAATACGAAGAATGAAAAATACCAAAAGTGGGTCTTCTGCTTCTCATCATTTTGAAAAATACTGTTGGTAATTTAAACACGGAGAGTAGCATTACGGAAGAAGAAAAGTCGACAACTGATCAAGAACCTTTAGGACCGTACTCTAGGGAAAATATAGTGGGAAGAAAGAAGAAAAAACCTTCAGATGATGGCACAAGAGAATTATTGGAAACACTGAACAAATGAATTGATACTCGTAAAAATAACGCGGACATTTTGGAACAAGATGAGGACAGAATGTTTCTGCTGTCCCTTTTATCGTCTTTTAGGAAAATTCCCGATCACAAAAAACCAGCAGCGAAAATTCAATTAATCACAATGATCGATTCATTCGGAACCAATACGCCAAATAACGTATATCCAAACTCCGTTTGGCGTAATTATAACGAGTTCGAGTATGAGCGTGGCTATTTCACAGCGGAGACCGGGTCTTCTACAGCACGAAGTCAAACAGCACGGTTACGCTCTGAGGCACCAACAAAACAGAATTACTATACTCTACCGACTTCAGTTCCTTCACCGCAAGAATGCTCAGAGTCGCGAGTTTCTACTGCCACTTCAAGTGCCTCGCAAGATTCTGATTACTTGGACTTATTTTGAATCTTTATTTTATTTTTTGTGCTTTGAATTTAAAATTAGTTTATATAGTATTGATTTAGTTAAACAATAATTTCGATGATGTCAAATTATTTTATTTTATTTATTTACTGAAATAACAGCATCAATGTTCTGTGAGGAACTGCTGCCGATATACAAAATATTTTCGTATTACAAAAAAGAGCCATACGTGCTATATATGGTCTCAAACCGCGTGACTCCCTTAGGGAATTATTTAAAGAAATTAATATATTAACAGTACCATGTCAGTACATATTTAATTGCATTATATATGTTCATAAGAATATAAAAATCCCAAAAAAATCCCACAACATGTAAGTGACTTACCAATTTAAAGGTTTAAGTTGCATGTTAAAACTTTATTAATAAAAAAGAGTTACTATAAAATGGAAGACTATTTGAATGATAATAATTTGTATTATTGTTTGGAATCCTGAAATTTACATTTATTTTACATCTTATATATAAAATTCTCGTGTCACAATGTTAGTCTGCATACTCCTCCGAAACGGCTTGACCGATTCCTCTGAAATTTGGTAAGCATATTGGGTAGGTCTGAGAATCGGCTAACATCTATTTTTCACACCCCTAAATAATAAGGGTGGTCCACCCCTCAATTTTTTTTTTTCATTTTTTTGACAAAAATTTTTTTTTAATTTTTTTATGATACGATATTCAAAAATACATACAACCCTAAGTTTTTGCCCTTCTATCACCAACCCCTATTTTTTAATAATTATTTTAAAATTTTCCGCGCTTTTACTCTGGATACTCATTGGCCAGACTATATCGGTGTAACTACCCAGTGAACAACGCGGAGTAGGGATGAGACCGAAGCCGGTCTCCTGTTTCTCTCACTCCCTCCACTGTTGTCGGCCATCATTAATGTAAATGTGTGTTTATGTATCAAACTTAGTATAGTGACGTTTAGAATTGTTATTTTTTTATGTCAGTGTAACTCTCATTATTAATTATAATAACTCTCTTAAATTAATCATACAATTAATTAATTAATAGTAAATTAATAATATAAGATAATATTAATAATATCTGTTATTATTAATTATAACCTAAAAATACTCAACGCGTGTCAGGGGCTCCTACCAACAACGACTTTTGTGTTGTTGTAAGTATATTTTTTTTTATACTCAAATTGTTGTTAATAACAATATAATTACGATGTTTTTCACTCTAAAGTAATTTTGTTAGTTCTAATTATGTGTATTTTGTACAGCGAACAATGCCACGAAAACGCAAAGGGGCTAATTTGAGCCGTAATACAAGTGAAACCAGAAGCAAGAGAAATTTAAGATCCGAAAGAACTGAAGAAGAAATCCAGCAAGAAAATACTGATGCGCGTGTGAGCATGGCGCAATTGCGTCAAGAACAATCTGAAGATTCACGAGCTGAACGCAATGAAGTGATAAGATTACAACAACGACAATCACGCCGATTCACAGCCAATAGACGCAGAACAAACAACCAGCAACGCCAACAGGTACACCGAGCATTTACATATGATTCATTCCTGCGGCTAGCATTCCAGTATGAGCCTGATGTGGAATATTATGCCCATACAAAAGTGGTGATTGGTGCTATGGACAAAGAATTTTGTCGGCGATTCATGGGGGCTCTTTGATTATTGTTAATAAAAATTTAAAGTATAAAGAGCGTAATGACATCGTGTGTCTGTCTGTAGAACACTCTTTGGAAGTAGCCTGTATAGAGATTGAGAATTGCATTATTTTAAGTGTTTACAGACCACCAAGTGCATCTTACGATTTTTTTGAAGAAAAGTTGGAGGAAATTTTGTGTAAAGTTAGTTTTAAGAACAATAAGTATATTATTGTATGTGGTGACTTCAATATAAATTTACTAGAAAATACCTCCATTAGTAAAAAATTCAATCTGTTATTAAAATCTTACAATCTTGTTAACTTGTTTCTTGAGCCCACTAGAATTACAAGCTCCACTGCTACATGTATAGATAATGTATTTACAGATGCAGAGGCAATGCAAACCTCAATTACAACTGATCTTAGCTCAGATCATTGTGGACAGTTAGTGGCGCTAAAATGTAAAGTGGTGAAACAAGTAAATAAGAGCAGTGTGTTTGTTCCAGTGAATAAAAAGCGAATGGTGAGATTTAGACATAATATAGGTAAACGCCTACCTTTATTACCGGTAGGTACTACCGTTGATACACAATACAACAATCTAAGTGATTGTATTAATAAAGAGTTTAACACCATCTTTACCCCAAAGAAAGTCTCTCATTCGCAGTGTAAATCGTTTAGTGATTGGGCGACAGCGGGAATTTATAAAAGTAGACAACGGTTGTATGACCTTTACGCTGAAAAGTCATACAATCATACTGAAGAATTTATTCTTTATGTTCGAAATTATTCGAAATTATTTAAGAAAGTTTGTTACGCGGCCAAGTCTTTAAATATCAAAAACAAGATTAAAAATAGTACCAATAAAACTAAAATGACTTGGAAGATAATTGATAGTGAAACTGGAAGAGTCAGGGATCGCAATCAAGACATCGAACTATGTGTCGATAACACTATAATCAAATCTAACGAAGAGATAGCGATTGTTTTTGATAAGTACTTTTCTGACATTCCAATTTCGACTACTAAGTCTCTTCAATCATCTCCCGCCCTCGCCGAATCGCTGCTCAAAGATAATGTAAACGAGTGCAAGGTCAGTTTTTCATTCCGACCCATTGGTGCCGACGATATAGTGAGGATATTTAGAACCATAGATATTAAGAACACTACCGATCTTTGGGGTATTTCTGTAAAAATAATTAGTAGCATAATTGATGTAATTGCTCCCCATCTAGCTATAATTTTCAACAATTGTATTAAAAGTGGCGAGTTTCCCGATCTAATGAAACATAGTAAAGTTATTCCTTTATTTAAAGCAGGTAGTATGTCCGACCCCAGTAACTTTAGACCAATTTCCGTACTACCTACTTGTAGTAAAATATTTGAAAAAATTATATTAAATCAACTGGTAAGTCATTTTAACGTAAACAAATTATTACATAATAATCAGTTCGGTTTTACCAAGGGTCGCTCGACAGCCGATGCCGGTGTTGAGTTATATAGATATATAGTTAAGGCTTGGGAGGAGTCGCATGACGCTTTAGGTGTTTTCTGCGACTTATCCAAAGCATTTGATTGTGTCCAACACGAGACCTTAATCGGGAAACTCCGCCACTATGGCATCAAGAATACCGCACTGAATCTTCTGACTTCCTATTTACACGGAAGAACTCAGAAGGTTGAAGTGAATGGTAAGAGGTCCTCTGGGTCGGCAGTAGATATGGGGGTACCACAGGGCTCAATTCTTGGCCCTTTCCTCTTTCTTGTTTATATAAATGATCTACCTTTCATGGTAGAGAGAAAACATCAGAAAGTTTTGTTTGCTGATGACACGTCCTTGATTTTTAAAATCAAACGACAAATAACAAATTTTGACGATGTGAACAATGCTCTGTCTTCGATTGTCCATTGGTTTAGTATGAATAACCTTCTACTTAATGCAAAAAAGACAAAATGCATTAAATTTTGTGCAAAAAATGCAAGGGTTACGGATACTAGACCAATTATAAACGGTGAGGAATTGAATCTGGATGATACAACTGTATTTCTCGGAATCACCATGGATTCAAAACTTCAGTGGTCCCCTCATATTAACGGATTGGCGAAGAGACTTAGTTCTGCAGCCTACGCGGTTACAAAAATTCGCTCACTAACTGATGTCGATACAGCTAGACTTGTTTATTTTAGTTACTTTCATAGCTTAATGACTTATGGCTTATTATTATGGGGTCATGCTGCTGATGTCGAAACTATTTTCATCCTGCAGAAGAGGGCTATTCGTGCAATCTATAATTTAAAATGTAGGGAATCTCTTAGAGATAAATTCAAGGAAATTAATATACTTACCTTTCCCTCGCAATATATTTATGAAAATATTATGTATGTATACAAAAACAGTGATAAGTTTACTAGAATAGAACATACGCACAATGTTAATACACGGAACAAACGCAGGCTGCAATTTCCCCGTACTAGACTATCTAAAGTTAGTAATTCTTTTTTGGGAAAGGGATACTCTTCTTTAATAAAATCCCAGAGGCTCTTTTATCACTGCCTTTCAATAAATTTAAGAAATGTATTAAAGAAAAGCTGTGTAAAAAGGCTTACTATAAAGTCAACGATTATCTAGTTGATAAAAGGGCCTGGGACTAGTGCTAGACAGGCTACTTCTAATCAATTTGCGATATTTGTTTTAAATAAGTGTTGTTTGATGATTTGCTGTTTTAAAAGAGTACCGAGAGTTTTTTACGCCGGCTTTTTCTCTCGGCCTACACCCTCTGTCTTCTTTGCCGATGAGTAGGGATGCCTTCAAATTTAATGACGTGGAATAAGTGATACATGTATCTTATGTTCCATAATAAACATATTTTTTTTTTTTTTTTTTTATTTTGAATGTTCAAATTGTCATGCTCTTAAATTTAAAAACGAGCCAGCTGGGATGTGTTGCGCGTCAGGAAAAGTTCAACTACCCGACATTGAAACACCACCGGAACCATTGAACGGTTTACTTATCGGCACGGATCCAGATTCTAACGTGTTCTTGAAGTCCATTCGAACATTCAATTCATGCTTTCAAATGACATCGTTCGGAGCAACAGAAATAGTTCGAAATACTAATTCACTTGGTCAACAATACAATTCTACATTTAAAATTAGAGGCCAAGTTTATCATAAAATAGGCTCATTACTGCCAATGCCAAACGAAGCACATAAATTTTTACAAATCTACTTTATGGGCGGCGAGGATTCCGGAAGCGCACTTGCCAATCGTGTGAATGCACGTTGTGACTATAACAACCTTGATTCATTTTTTGCCAAACGCATCGTGAGCGAACTGGACGCTTTACCGAATGAGCACAATGAATTGTTGAAAATATTCAAATCACACATGCATAAATTACAAAACGATAACCACGCTATTGTCATTAATCCTGATAAAACACCAGCTGGAGAGCATATTCGTAGATTTAATGCACCTGTTGTTGACGACGTTGCGGGAATCATGGTTGGCGATTGTACAGGTGCACGAGAAATTGTGGTTCGTAGAAGGAGTAATAATCTTCAGTTCATTGCTGATACACATCGTTCATATGATGCTCTCCAATATCCGCTAATGTTCTGGAAGGGACAAGACGGATACTGCATAAATATCAAACAACGCGATCCCGTATCAGGTACTTCATTCATTTTAAACTTGATTACTAATTAAAAAAAAATTAAATTATTTATCGTAATTGATTTAATCTAATATTTAAAAATATATTATTACAGGAGCCGAAACAAACAAGAACGTTAGCTCGAAAGATTATTATGCGTACCGATTGATGATTCGACGCGGCCGGGACAACGTCATTCTACGATGTCGCGAGCTTTGTCAACAATTCATGGTCGACATGTACGCCAAGATAGAAGGCGAACGACTACGATACTTACGATATAATCAACTCAAGCTGCGTGCGGAAGAGTACATTCACTTGCGGGACGCTATTAACAACAACGCTGACGCTGCCGAAATTGGTAACTCTGTCATTCTACCATCATCGTATGTGGGCAGTCCACGTCATATGCAAGAATATATACAGGATGCTCTGACTTTCGTGCGCGAATATGGACGACCGTGTTTATTTATCACGATTACATGTAATCCAAAATGGCCAGAGATTGAATCTTTGCTATTGCCTGGCCAAAATTCAATCCATCGTCATGACGTTACAGCACGTGTGTTCAAACAAAAGTTGAAAAGTCTTTAATAAGTTTCATTACTAAATTACATGTATTCGGCCGCACACGTTGCTGGCTGTATTCAGTTGAGTGGCAAAAGCGAGGATTACCTCATGCTCACATTTTGGTTTGGTTAATCGATAAAATCCGTCCTGAAGAAATCGATAGTATCATTTCTGCAGAACTTCCAGATCCGTCTACTGACCAACTGCTGTTTGATATTGTTACAGCGAACATGATTCATGGTCCATGCGGTACTCTTAATCGTACATCGCCTTGCATGGCAGATGGAAAATGCACTAAAAATTTCCCTAAAGATTTCACGAACGATACGATCACAAATGTCGACGGATATCCAATATATCGTCGAAGAAGTCCCGATAATGGCGGACGATCATTTATTAAAAACATCAACAACACAGACATTGACATTGATAATCGTTGACCATATTCACCTCTGTTGAGCAAGACATACAATGCTCATATTAATGTTGAGTTCTGCAGTTCTGTGAAGAGCATCAAATACATTTGCAAGTATGTCCATAAAGGCAGTGATATGGCTGTGTTTAGAGTGGAAAATACTAACGTGAATGCTCAACCAGTGAATAAAAACGATGAAATAACACTTTATCAAATTGGTCGGTACATCAGCTCCAATGAAGCTGCTTGGCATATCTTTGGTTTCCCGATTCATGAACGGGATCCAGCAGTTGTTCAGTTAGCCGTCCATCTCGAAAACGGCCAGCGTGTATTTTTCACGAACGAGACAGCAATTGATCGTGCTGTAAATCCACCTAAAACTACACTCACTGAATTTTTCGAATTGTGTAATCGTGTGGATGATTTTGGTGCCTTTGCACGAACGTTACTCTATTCACAAGTACCATGCTATTTCACATGGGCTCAAACAAAAAAATGGATGCCCCGCAAGCAAGGCTCCCAGTTGATGCATGTCCCAATTTATTTAAATCAAACGCTCTGGGGCGAGTATTTACAGTCAATCCAAAGCAAACTGAATGCTTTTATCTTCGATTGTTGTTGGTTAATGTTACTGGCCCATTGTCGTTTCAAGATATACGGAAAGTGAATGGGCAACAGTATTCAACGTATAAAGATGCGTGCCTTGCACTCGGCTTGCTGGAAGACGACAACCAGTGGGAATGTATGTTTGCTGAAGCAGCATTAAATTGTACAGCAATACAAATTCGTCTACTATTCGCTATAGTGTTAACTACATGTTTTCCAGCTCGAGCACAGATATTGTGGGATAATCACAAAGATTCAATGACTGATGATATATTGCATCAACATCGTACACGATGCAACGATGTAACGATAACGTTCAGCGACGCTATGTACAATGAAGCATTGATTGCTATTGAAGATCTCTGCATTATAATTGCTAATTTATCACTCAGTCATTTCGGTATGAATTCGCCAGATCGAGCTGTATCTGATTTCATGAACACGGAAATGAATCGTGAAATGCAGTACAACACTGTAGAAATGGCGGCGATTGTTACTCGCAATGTCCCATTAATGAATGAGGAACAAAAAATCATTTACGACCGCATTATGCTCGCAGTTTCAGCAGGACAAGGTGGATTCTTCTTTTGGATGCACCAGGTGGAACTGGAAAAACATTCCTTATTTCGCTAATTCTTGCTGAAATACGATCAAATAATGGCATCGCATTGGCCGTTGCATCGTCAGGCATTGCTGCAACTTTATTGGATGGAGGCAGAACAGCTCATTCAGTATTTAAGCTGCCATTAAATATTCAAAATAACCCTGACGGAGTGTGCAACATAAAAAAACAATCGTCCATGGCCACCGTGCTGAAACAATGTAAAATTATCATCTGGGATGAATGTACTATGGCGCACAAACATTCACTTGAGACGTTGAACAGGACGTTAAAAGATATCAAAAACAACGACAAACTATTTGGCGGCACTCTATTAGTCCTTTCAGGTGATTTCAGGCAAACACTTCCCGTCATTCCACGTTCAACATACGCTGATGAGATTAATGCTTGCTTAAAATCATCTACACTGTGGCGTAATGTTGAAAAAGTACAGCTGAAAGTAAATATGCGCGTTCAAATGCTTCAAGATCCATCCGCTGAAACATTCTCAAAACAACTCCTAGATATCGGTGATGGAAAAGTAACTATAGATGAGACTGGATGCGTAAAATTACCGACAGATTTTTGCACAATCGTTGACTCGCAAGACACTCTCATTGAAAAAATATTTCCCGATGTACACACACAGTACTTAAATCATGAGTGGCTTGCAGAAAGAGCAATTTTAGCGGCAAAAAATGTAGACGTTGACAATTTGAATCTGAAGATACAACAGTTATTGCCAGGGAACTTGGAATCATATAAATCTATTGACACAGTTTGCGATGCGAGCGAAACTGTAAATTTTCCGACAGAGTTTTTGAACTCACTGGATTTGCCAGGTGTGCCACCGCATAATTTACAATTAAAGGTTGGATCTCCGATTATCATGCTTCGCAATTTGAACCCGCCACGGCTGTGCAACGGTACGCGATTGGTCATTCGAAAATTAATGAAGAACGTCATCGAAGCTAGCATTTTAAATGGAAAGTTCCGAGGTGAAAACATATTAATACCACGGATTCCTATAATACCTACGGATGTGCCAATTCAATTAAAGCGTGTTCAGTTTCCAATTCGATTGGCATTTGCCATGACCATCAATAAATCCCAAGGCCAAACGATGTCGGTTTGTGGCTTAGATTTAAGCACGCCATGTTTTTCACACGGACAATTATACGTGGCATGCTCTCGAGTGGGTAAACCATCAAGTTTGTTTGTGTTAGCTAAAGATGGGCTAACAAAAAATATTGTTCACGCTGCATTAAGAGACTGATATTTTTTGATAGTGTTGCCGCTCTTATCGAATAATGATACGTATATATATATTACAGAAATAAATTATGATGAATTATTAATAAATATAGTGCTTGGCGTTTGTTATTTCTATATTCCCTTATCGTTCACAGCATTACACACCTATTTCGTGCATATACCACATCCTTACACACTTAAAATAGGTTAGTTATTTTCTGTCGGCACTAGAAAGTACATAGAAATTATTTATATGGCAAAACAACGTTTGCCGGGTCAGCTAGTCTAACTATATAAAATTCTCGTGTCGCGGTGTTTGTGGTTAAACTCCTCCGAAACGGTTCGACCGATTCTCATGAAATTTTGTGTGCAAATTGGGTATGTCTGAGAATCAGACAACATCTATTTTTCATCCCCTCAATGTTAAGGGTAGTCCACCCCTAATTTTTTTTATTTTTAGATATTTTTTTCTGTTTTTATTTTTTTATGATACAGCATTAAAAAATACATACAACCCGTAACTTTCACCCCTCTACGATCAACCCCTATTTTTTTATTATAAATTATATACATGGCAAAACGACGTTTGCCCGGTCAGCTAGTATTATATATAATAACTTCAAATATTTTTATTGTAGACTTATATTTTTATTTAAACAACGCTTTTACGGTAGTGCCACTGCAAGTCGAGCAAGCACTGTTACTTAAACGCTCTGGTTTTAAAATAATGAAGTTTACACTTACCTTAGAGTTATACATAATTTTTCTTCCGGAGAAACACATGGTCGCAAATTTGTATCTGTGCCAGTTATATGTGGTTTCAAAAGACACAATAGCTCATCAAACGAACGCACAGACATTCTTGCGTAGTTGAAAAATTTATGAGGGTATTTTCTCACGTCTTCATAAAATAGTTTAAACATTCCTTTTGATCTTCGTTCTTGTAACAAAGGATGTACCCAATACTCTCTTGATTTTCTTTTATTTTTCTTTCTCTTGATTAGTAGCGCTACTATAGCAGCTTCTTCGACATCCATTCTGCACGAATGTACTTGGAATACTGTCGCTCGACTTGGTCTCCTGCCTTGTTGCCTATGTTTTGGTCGCCCGAGCGACCGAGTCGCCGGCGACAAGTCGACAGTGCGTAATAGATCTAAAGGGGGCCTCGCAAGACTTCTAAACCTATTATTACTTCTTAACCTATTATTGACTATTTTCTGGATGCCCCAAAACACAACCATCATTATGAGTTACCAACGTGGATTTGATTCGCGGACCACCCGCAGTCACCTGGTCGTCACCCTCAACAGAATTGGCATGAACCGCCGCCTGAAGAAGGCAGCCAGGCACCCCGGCAATTATGGTGATGCTTTAACAGCTGAAAAGGCAGTTGAATTTTCAACACAGAAATGCCGTTGCCGGCAGCCGTTATCCCAGTTACGACTCGGGCAGTGGGTTCGTATACTCAGTGGAGTTTTAAAAAGATCTATAAACTGTATGGACGTCGTCCAGACCGTATCCCTGATTGTACTCCTTATGCATTTTATCGCGAGTATCGACTGCTCTGCGGACGATCATCCCAGATAAATACAATGGCAATTCCAGCCGGTGAATTCTACCGCCCACGTCTTAGTATTGAAGAGAGCTACATAGTAAAATAAATGGCAGTTAAACCAGGTTCAGCTGCAGGCTTGGATGGGCTGCCACCACAACATCTAAAAGATTTAACATCATTCAGTGTTGGTGAAACAGGTACTCGTCTTTTAGAAGCACTCAAAAAACTTATTAATAAAATGCTTTGCGGGGAGATAAACAAAGATATTGCCCCTACTTTGGGGAGAGTCGGGGGGTATTGTACCGCAGGATAAATCGTACCACCTCCAGATTCCTTCTAAACGGCAGTATTTTTTAAAAAATGATAAAATATGTCATTTTGTAATTGCGTGCAGCTGTTTATTCTTACTACAGTCAAAAATTCTATTGCGGTTGTTTTTGATCAAAATTTTACAGTGGCCACTGGCAGAGGGGCAAAAAAAGCTGGATGTTTTGGGTAGGGCTAAGCAGTATTTCTGGCACACTTTTGGACCCTGAACCACTTCGCATTGCCTTCAGCTTCCGCTTAGGGGTGCCCATATGTACTCCCCATTAGTGTCCCTGTGGCTTTGAAGTAAGTAGCCTTGAACACCATGGCCTACATTGCCGAAAGAGTGCAGGTCGTTTTTCTCGCCATGCCGCGCTCAACGACATTATACGCCGCTCTCTTGCCTCCGTCAATGTTCTAGAAATTTTGGAGCCAACAGGCATCGCAAGAGACGATGGCAAGGGCGGATGGAATGTCGTTGATCTCTTGGAAAATGGGACGGGCTTTAGTATGGGATGCTACTTGTGCGGACACGTTTGCCCCGTCTCACCTCCTTCAGACAAGCAAAGAAGCTGGGGCGGCCGCAGAGCAGGCAGAAAATAATAAACGCCACAAATATAAGTCCTTCCTCCAACTTCAATTTTGTTTCCTTTGGAGTAGAGACTCCTTGGGCCGTAGGGTTCAAGTGCACAGGCGCGACGCTTACTAAAGATTTAAGTTGGCGCCTGGCAGATAGTACCGGTGACCCCAGAGCTGGCACTTCCCTGGCTCAACGAATAAGTATCGCAATACAGCGAGGACCTGCTGCCAGCGTTAAAGGTACACTGCCACAGGGGCCAAACTTTTAAGTTTGTTTTGATTTTCTTTTTTAAATATTTTTAATTATTTTAATTATTACTTTGTAGATTAGTGAATATCTTGCGGATTTAGTGTACACTCCGCTTATTTTAAACATTATTGCATCGAATCATATGCAAAATATGTGTGACTGGTATAAAATGAATGCATCTGTGCACAAACTGTTAATATACACGGAGCAGACATAATCAAGGACCTGCCTTTGCCTGTAGGATTATTTTCTGATGATGTGCTGAAGACTAGTCAAAAGGAATTCAAAAGTGTACAACTTTTCCATGATACGAAAACCTCCAGAATCCATACTACGTAATACAGACATTGTGCACTGGATGCCAATAGCATCCCATCCAATTATTTCATCGTAAGAAGAGAAGCCATAATAGGAAATGAAAACCTTTTCCTATAGAGGTGTTTAAAAGGTTAGATGTATCTCTCAAAGAACCAGCTGTTGATGATGGGGACGAAGAAACAATTAATGACAATGACGAAATTGACAGTGATTAATTACGAGGCCATATGAGCGTTGGCGATCTAATTTTTCAATTTCTTGGATACGCGTGGCGCGGGGCAGCGGGGAATATTTTGTTGTCCTGGAAATTTAGTCGCCGTTCACGGGAAAGCAGCGTGCACTTTGTGTCCGAGCGTATTACGAAAACAATAAATCATTGATTACGGCACGACGTTTGTATCGATATTAACACGCGATGTAAGTGAAGTTCCAAGCGCCAATGTGATACGGAAATGGATCTGAATGTTCGAAACAACCGGGTCAACAGTACTAATTACGGCTCGTGGTCGCCCAGTTTCTGCAAGATCAGCCGACATTGTGGAGCGAGTTCATGTTTCAGTTTAGCGAAATCCGCAACAGTCAACACGTAAGAGAACTTTGGACACCAAAAGAACGACTTTGGGACGAATCGTGAAGCGTGATTTGCTTATAAGATTCAGGTAGTCCAAGAATTAAAACCAGATGATGCCAATAACAGACTTAACTCTGTCAATGCTTGATGCTCGAGCGGTTAAACAATTTCAACAACGTGATGTTTAGTGATGAGGCCAATTTTCACCTTAATGGTCATGTGAACAAGCAAAATTGTCGGTTCTGGTCCGCGACTTATCCCCGACGCATGCATGAACGCCTACTTCACAGCCCTATGCTTGTCATGTGGGCTGGGATAACGTCAACCGGTATTGTTGGGCCATACTTATTTGAGGACGAAACAGGGCAAGCGATGACGGTTAGGTTAGGTAATTCTTGCTACATGATAACAGCCTTTTTGTGTCAGCTTTACAAGAACAATACCAATACCTCGAAGGTGTGGTTTCAACAGGCCACATGTCATACGGCTAGAGTATCCATAGAGCTGCTGAAAAATGTTTCCCGCAAAACTCAATTCGACAAGGGGGGATATTGAATGGCCACCACGTACTCATACCGATCTCTTTCCATGCGATTATTTTCTATAGGGCTACCTCAAATCGGTAGTCTACGAAAATCCGACTAATTAAGAGCAGCTGAAGAGGAATATTATTCAGGAAAATAACAAAATACCGAGAACAACTTATCAACGAGTTTTCTAAAATTTGCGACTTCGGTTCCAAGAGTGCCAAGCAGCCGAGGGAAATCATTTCGTTTATTTTTAGGGCTTAAAAATTCCTGTTTCTACTTTTTAAAAATACAAATATATTTTTGTTATGTTTCGCAGTTCTTTTTTAATTGAATATTGAAACCGCCAACCCCCTTATGGCCCATCCTGTATAACACCGAAAAATATCTACAGTACAATCGTAAACAGCTTATTTTTATTTGCCGACTCCTGGTCATAAAACCATAATACGAGTGTAAATTGATATATCACTAATTAAAAACTTATCAGTACTTTAGTTTTATCATTATTTCCATTTATGACAGAACTTTGGGACCGACTACGTGTTGATTATTTTTGATAAACGAGTGATTTTAAAAGAAAAATTTGTAAAAAATCTATTTATCTTGGTGAGGTTTCTAACAAAAAATCAACGCCGGATTATACTGCTGCATCGTCCAGTAAAATATATTTTTTGGTAAATGTTCAAATTTCCCCCCATTGGCTAATAATGACAGATTGATTATGGAATATTTGACATATCTAAAAAGAAAACGATAAACCTTTCTACGTCGGAGCACACGCAGGTAAGTAATGAAAATGCCCATGTACTGGGAAACGATTTAGTGTGAATACTTCAGAATACGATACCCAGTCCAAAAAATTGTAAATATAATACCACATTATCGATGACGAATACTATACCGACTATACCTACTAATCCTATGACACCTACTCGTAGATTTTGTGGTACTGTTTCTCCTAACTCGTGCATTCAAATGCTAACAGAAACAACCAACACAAATGCTAAAGCTTCTCCTGCCTCATTGAATGCTTTATGTACCTACATCAAGCAGGTGCTCGTCTTTGAATAATATTTTATGTTCGTGCTTATTACCTTTAGAATTTAATCAGAGCAGTATGCAAACATTGATTAAAATAACTATAAACGAAAGGACCACAGGTAATACAAACAATATTCTATTTTCTTTTGAGAATGATGCGCTCACTTATCACGAAAAAACAGATAGAAAAACGTCGAAATGCAACTTGAACAATAATTCACAAAAACATTTAGAAGAGAGATACATTTAAAAGCAACAAGAAATTAACAACATAGATAGGACAAGAAAAAGACCAGAATAAGCAAAATGGAAGTCTATAAATACAGAATTAAAAAGAAGAACTAGAACAGGACATAGAAAACGAAGAAATACAAGAAGATGATACGGAGACGCAGACTGATGAAGCAACCAATACTAAATAGAAGATATCGTTTCAAATAGAAGTGTTGATGATATTGGGTAATTCTGGGGTAGGCTAGAAGGGATCAATGAAACTCAGATGGCAGGATATGGCTAGTTACAAATGTTTTTAAGCAGAAATACAGATATCACATTACGGAAATCAGAAGTTGTCTCCTTGGCTCGAGCGATGAATAAAACAGAAGTAAACGAATATTTCCGACTTTTTGAATGCGTACCTAAGTAGGTATGCATGACAATAAGGTATTACCACCAAATTGCGTATTTAACATAGATGAGTCAGGTGTGCGGTTAAATAGCCGCCCAAGACATGTGCTGGCTCTAAAGGGTGCTAAGGCGGTTTCCACAATTACTTGCACTGAAAAGGGGAGACGATAACCTAATGGTTAACCTTTAGCTAATTATAGCTTGCTGCAATGCTAAAGGCACTTTTCCGCCACCTGCTGGTATCATTAAGGGCAAAACCAAAAATCTGAGTTTGAAGACGGGATCAAAACTGTTCATGTCAGCATCTGTTCAAAAATCAGCATATATTATATAACTTCAGAGATATTCTTTAAGTGGTTTAAAACACACTTTGTTCCAAAAAAAAAAAAAGGAGTTAAATGAAAGAGATACTTGTGAAAATTATTATGAAACTCCTTTCTGCGAGTACTGGCTACAATGCACGGTGTGCCAGTTTTGGGTACACGAAAATTGCACTGATTTTGAAGACATGTGCTCTAAATGTGGTATACAGAAAAAACGTTGTTAAAAAATAGGAAATAGGACCAAAAACTACGTTCCGCTGGGTTTAATAAACAGGCTGTTGAACCATTTTTTAACTTCCTTGCTGATAAACAAACTTTCAACAGACAGAGTTTATAACTGTGATGAAACAGGTGTTTCAGTTATTTAGGAGGTCATAATAATTGCATGAAAAGGATGGAATTAAGTGGTATCCATTACTTCTACGGATTGAGGTACTACAACAACTATTGAAATATGTTTCAGTGCTAGTGGCCACTATATGCCCCAAACAATATGGAAGATGAAATTGTACAACTAACATTGCCAACTTTGAATGGTCTAAAAATCAATCTTTTTAAAGAACTGATTCACTTCACAAGCAAGGGGAATTATGACGATACACTAAAATTCAATGTGAACCACAGTGTGCGTTCATGCAACAGAAGGGTTCACTACAGGCTAAAATTATGTTTTGTTAAATAAACATATCTGAGGCCCTTTGGAAATTATTGTAACAATCTGACTGATTTTAACTGAAAGAAAATGAAGGTTTTCAACATGTGTTGGAAAGACATACATAGCATGGTCTGCAAAACTAGTTAATTCTCAAGGAACTTGACAAACAATTAAGTGTGTCAACATTCTAAGTGCCCAGCCACATCATCAGTCAGGGCAGTAGGGATGACAACGAATAAGGATAGTTAATAAAAAGATGATCATTACGAAATATTTAAGAAAACATACCATAGTAGAACGCACAACGGACCAACCTCGAGTCTAATTGCGGAGAAAGGAGTCCTTCAACCCTAACCATAGTAGAAAACTGGGGTATTCATATTTTTATGCTTAGGTTAGGTTAGATTATATGTAATTAATATAATATTTTATTATATATTATATTAAGTTTAATATTATTATACTATGTATTTTTTTTTACTTTTACTCAATACCGAAATCCTAGACAGATCCAAATTTCAAGTTCCACTTGAAAATTAAAACTTGATGGTCAAACTAAAAAACATTAGTCCAAGTATTTCACAACTAAAATCAGATACTTCTGATGATCTCAATAGAAGGTTAAGCACAGGAAGTACCAACAATGAAGACAATAACAAAAAACAAGACAACTATAAATGAATGACAATTCCAGAAGATGAATGAAATTGGAGAAGACTTTCCATTACTTAATTTGTTATAGCCAATGCCATACTTGCTTAAGTTTAGTAACTTAAAGATTAAAACTTTTATTTCATATCATACCAAGTTTCAAAATATTTGGGTTCTTCAAATAAACCAAAGACTTTTTATCCATCACCTCCTAACTAGACCAAATGTCTTTTAAAATTTATCTATAAATATATATAATATCCTAACTCCTGAAAAGGCGATAAAATCACAATTATTTGGCAATATTAACTAGTAAAGCACAAAATACAGACCACAATATTAAGACAAGGAATGGACATGAGAGAATAGACATGGAGTCAACAGTTACAACACCAATAAAATTAGTTAATAGGCAAAATTTGGAATTATTTATGATTAAAATAAATACGAATCACTACGTATCAACTACAAACAAAAATGGCGATTATAAAGTATAATACTTTATAGTTGTGACATGAAAACAAAAGATCTCGAACTTGACACATAGTTTGTTTTTAAATATGGCAGTAGCCAGTAACCAGTTAAATGATATATAAAAGGACAATAGTTGCAGGCCAAGAAAGGGGAAAAGAAAGGGACAATAGTGATGTGACGATCCGATTCTCATAAAAAGTGGATGAATCGATTTTCGATAGAATACAGACTACCCGACCGGTGGAACGATTCCTATACTTTTTCAAGTATCGAATCGTGGTCTATAAATTTTTGTATGTAATAGCTAAAAATATTAATACAGTAATACTTAGCTTAATTTCCTTCTTTGTGTTTGTGTAGTAGGGAAAGGAGTAAAAATTACCAACTGGGCACTTTGTGATTCCATCTTTTCATAATATTTAACTACATGAGGCAGAGTGCGAGTGAATGAATAATTATTAATTTAGAGTCAACAAAATTTATTTACAAATTTATGCCATTTTACCAAACGGTTAGGCCGAGACCACCAACCTCCACTTGCTATGGTTCTGACATACCTTTCTCGATTTATCTCCATTCATAACATTCACCATACATGCTCGGCAGATATGAGTACTTTTAACTTGTACCTTTTCTAGTACTTCCTGCCTTTAATCCAGATATGTGCGACAATGCCTACCTAACTCGACTTCACCATCCACGGTTGCCTTGTATATCCTACTTGTTAACCACTTTTCATTTATCCGTTCTACGTGTCAAAACCACCGAAGCATTCCCTTTAGTATCCTTGTCATTATGACGTCCTCATCTAACCTACCGCGCATTGTTATTGCTCAAAATATATTTCTTAACGCTCAAATTTCCACGACATATATTCTACTTTCATTCCTTCTCTGCCACACCCAACATTCACTACCGTATGGTATGGTCGGGATAAGTACATAGCTATAAGTATGTACGGTCAAAAAGGCTGTCATCAAAGCAGTATATCGAAGACCTTTTTGATATAAAGAAGCCTGACGCAAGCCCTGCTATATATATCTATGCTATATGATAATGTGAATATAAACTTTATAATATGTCTTATGCATTTATTTAATAATGCAAAATGCCATATTGTAATAGACGAGTCTATCCATTGTTCGGACAATTGAATTCAAACCGAACGTCGAATGATTCTCATACCATTCGAACTCTGTATCGGGCCCAGAAGCGAAACGATACATCACTAAAGCAAAGAAGCCATTTTGTGGTGTCGTTGTAGCGTTGAATAATGTTGACGAAATTTCGTCTATTTTACATGGGGGTATAACTTTTTGTTATGTTTTGGAAAAGTAATCAAAATAAGCATTGTGTATTTCGTTAATTGTGTCAAATAATTTATAACTACTATGGAGCTTATTGTTCCTGATTCTTGTTATAAAGTGGTCTGCAGTGGTTGCTTAAGCATAGATAGAAATTTTACTCAAGTAAATCAATCTACAACCCTTTTTAAGTTGTTTCGATCGCTTTTAGCAGATTACGCGGGAGAAAATGTAAGTTGTAAAAAATTTACGTTTACAGTTTACCCATTTCATTAAAATGTTTTCACGTCTAATTACATAACTTAAGTAGAGTAATAAGTATATAGATAGTATTTTAACAAAACATGAATATATATTATTTTTAATATTCTTAACCTACATAGTAATAATAAAAATAATTTAAATGGATAATTAGAACACAAATTTAAATTTAAAAAACAGTGATAATATTATTTACACACCTTTGTTACACCACTAGTTCTTATTTTATATATTATGTTTATTATAACAAAAGTAAGAAAGACATTAAGACACAAGATTTATTTTAATCCTTTTAATAATGTACAAAAAAATATACATTTAAATTAATTACAAGTTCTTTAATATTCTTACTCATACTACATGTAATTCCTAAACTTTTTAGCTTTTTATTTATTTTTATGTTAACAAATTGGTATTGATTTTACTAGATTCGTCTTATTAGTCATAGTTTTTAAAATTATTATTCAATTTATTCTTCAAGATTATATTTTCCGATATTAAAGGTCTCATAGATTTTATCTAGTTTCAAATTCTTGAAAAACAGTGATCCAAACTTCAATATTTAGTTTTTGTCACTCTCGGGAGGGGTCTTCCAATATCTGGAAGATAACATTATATTGTAATAGAAATCAGTATTGGTATTAAACATTACAAGAACTGGCCCTGGTAAAATATAATAAAATTAATTCACTCTAGAAATCAACTTTTTATTAAAAACATGTTTAATTTAAAAAAATACTCACTAAAACAAAAACAATAAGTTTTGCAATCTAATAAAGTTTTCTTTTTAATTTCAGCTTGAAGACTCTCTTAGCTATTTTTATAAAATACAAGTAACACTGTGCTGGGAATGTGTTGCCATGTTAACCAAATTTAAAAAGTTCAAACAGCAAGTTCAAACCGCGTATGAGCATTTAAAAGTATTGTCCTTGACTCAAGCACAAGAGGTCTGTAGAGTTATCGATAATTAAGACAAAATTTTGTATTCAATTAAATAACAAAAAAAAGCTTTAACATTAATTGTAAATCTAAATACACTTGAACACATTAAAAAATTCATTAAAATTGGTCCGGCCAAGGAGTTTAATTACAAACACATAATCTAAAGATTTATATATACAGTTTGGATTCTTGAGCTATTATAGCCTATATATCATATGGTATATTGTTGGGTGCCTTAGTTCTTACATAAAATGCGTAAAACGGATAGTTGTTGAACTACATTTCTAGGAAATAGTACTTATTTTTATATAAAGAATACTAATTATTGTTATATAAATAAAGTATTTAATAGTCTACCTTATTGACAGGGGAAACATTACAATAATAGAGTAATTTTTTATTTTCAGTGAAAAAAACCTGTACTAATATTCCATATACTTCTATGATTTCATTTGCAGACTCTGGACCACACATATATGGCCCAATCTCTGTCTCCACTAGAGTATTCAATAAAAAATGATTATGATAGAGTCTACATTGATTACCAGGAGCATACAGAAATCTGGCCTCAGCCATACATTACAATAACTACTCAGGATGTTAAAAATGAGTCATTTGAGGTATCACAAGCACTTAGGGATCACATTACCTTGGGAACTGATGATCCAGTTTTAGAAGGTTAGTCAACTACAAGCTGAGGTTACTGAGGTTTCCCTCGCATCTATGTCATGTTTTTTTTTTAGTTTTTCTCTTTAACTAGGGTTGCTTGGAAGAGATCGCTTATTAGCGATAAGGCCGCCCGTTGCATCTCTTATAATTTTTATGTATTGTGTTTCTTTTATTTTTATTGCAACGAAGTGTAAATAAATAAATTTGTTTATTTATAATATATATAATCTTGTCCTAGCAGTTGACCCCAAATCAACAAGATACATACACAATAAAACTTAAGATACTATTTAGGCAAACAAACTAAAAAATAATAACTAATTATTATAGGCACTAACAAATAGTAGAACTTTTGTCTGGTCACTCAACATACTATTTAAAATGTTAACCTATGTAATTCGTTGACTAATGTAATACAGCTAATAATATGCGCCCTTAGAATGTTAGGTGTAAATTCTTACATTCTGGAATCCACTTGAACACACATATTTTGTCAACATCGATCCAGCCATTTAGGAGTAGTTAATAAACATATGCACAGAAATTTTTTATGTATTTACTAGCTGATCCGGCAAACATCGTATTGCCATGCATATTTATAATAAAAAATAGGGGTTTATCGTTGAGGGGTGAAAATTAGGGGTTGTATGTGTTTTTTTAATGCTGTATCACAAAAAAAATTAAAAATTATGTATAAATTTAAAAAAAAAATTTGGGAGATGAAAAATAGATGTCCGATTCTCAGACATACCCAATATGCACACAAAATTTCATGAGAATCGGTCTAGCCGTTTCGGAGGAGTTTAACTACAAACACCGCGACACGAGAATTTTATATATTAGATGAGTAGTAATTGACTGGAATTTCTTATGTATTTACTACATTATCTGCCATTTTTTCTAACTCCTAATAGGGTTTTGTTTATAAATATAAACAAATGAATATCAAATGTCAACAAAATCTATCATTTGTATTTCAGTACCTGAGCTCGTACTAAAAAACCCGGTCACCGGTGCCTTATCGCATATAGTTGTGGGGACAGATGCTCTGGTCTCATCAGTGGACTATAATGTCAAGGGGGAAATGACGGAACTGATTGTTCAGTGAGTAACGTATTAGTTAATTAAATTTAATTACCTGAAGTAGTCTGTATAAGTATGCAACGTGTAAATTAATACGCGTCATGTAAATTCTGGCAATTTTTTAATAAATTTTTGATGGAATCTGTAAAACCGATGATCACGGCCACAATAAGAAGTTGTCGGAAAAAATGATATGAAGATGTTTTTGCTTTTTTTATTAAATAAAGTTACAATTAATATCGTTTTGCAAAGAGTTTATATACAAGGAGAAAGAATACATATTTTGTGCCATAAAAAATATTATTATTGCTGGTGATTATGCAATTGAGGTAAGGGATTAAAGTCTAGTCTAGGTATTGTCAACCTTAATGTCGTGCAATAGAGTCTCAGCTGCAAAGCAAGGCATGTCACACAAAAATTGTCGACGCGTCATACAGAAGCCAATACTTTCTTATAAAGAACCAAAATTCTGTATCTTTTGTTATTTTTGTTCTTAAGGCCTGTATTCACTTTGATTAGTGATTTGGAGAAAACAAGTGTGGACAGCGACTGATTAGTTCAGGTGATTAGTTGGCTGCGTAGTAAAGTGATTAGAAGCGTGTTCTATTTTTTTGCGAGTGAACTGCGAGTAGTGACGTCGCCCTCCCTTCCGCCTCACTCGCAGCGTGCCTGCCAAACTATTGACAACTGAATTTACTTAACAGAGCCACTAAACAATAATTGGACACTAGTTACACTACACACCTGCACTAATCATCCTCAATTACTAATCACTTGCACTCGCATTTTAGGTCTAACGCATTTCGGTTTCCTCAAGATGTTTTCCTTCACAGAACATAAAATCTCATCAGGGTTGAAGCCAAGAACATTGAATTGAAAAAAAAATTTTATATCTTTTGCAGGCCCCAAGAAAATCTGCAATCTATTAAACCCGAATCGAAGTCCAAAGATGAGGCGATGGAAGGAAAATCTGGATTTATTACTGAGTATATGTCGCAAGAGGACATGTTGGCATCTCGGTAAGTTATCAATACACGTTCCAGAGGGTTTTGGTGTCATAGGGGTCATGGCATGGCAATATGTAAACATAGCAGAAAATGAAAGTGACAATAATAAAAAAGGACACGAAAAAGAAAACTAGCGTATGATTAGTTGTTGACCAATCAAAATCAATGAAACGCGTCGTCGCTTCTTTCGTTTTATCTTATCCCCAGCCACAATCTCGTGATGTTAAAAACAATGAATTACAATTAGACAAATTAATCAAATATTAAATCTTTTAAACATTTTTACAAGGCCCCTTGTTCTTCGTGAAATGTATATAATGCGAAAGTAGGTCTGGATGTTTGGTTTAGATATTTGTCATGGTACTACATAATGAATTTTTCAATTATGTTTTGAGTGAATGAATTAGTTAACTAACTTTATTTTAATTTACCGTTATGTTATAACTTTAATAAGTAATGAAGGATCAAATTCCAAAGTTTGAAATATAAAAAAAAGGGTGCGTGTACTTATGTACGCGCGTAAGAAGTTATACTTCTTTGGCATTATTAAAAATAGTTTTTGATTGCATATAAATAATTATTTGCAATTAAATAATCAAAGAATGGAAAAGGAGTTATTATAGTCAATAAAGCTAGTTTACATTTGAAAAATTAAATAAATAAATATTATTATTCTCTTACATTAAATGTAACAGAAATTCTATTATTATTCGAATGTTGTTTTTAAATTATGTCCAATGCCGTAGCATCTTCCGTGGGCAACTTCATTGTTAATTTTGTGTCACGATGCGCGCGCATCGTAAAATTTCACTCTCATAAATTTTTCATAACGCGCCTAAAGAAGTATAACTTCAAAAAGTTTAAAAATCGATATTTTTTAAATTTGCTTGGGTTGTTGCGCGAGGCAGGGGCAAGAGCGAGGCCCCGGGCGATTGCCCTGTTCGCCACCCCCTAAGGCCACTGGTGCCACGTAAATAAATTTCACTCACTCACTTCGCTGACTTTGTGACCCAAAACGAAAAACTTTCAGCGCCAAGTTTCCCATCAATGGCTGGCCGGGCAGGAGGCTTATCTGATGTTAAGTGATCGCCCATGGACACACTGCTAGAAGACTCGCTGTTATATTAGAAAATAAGATGTTTTTTGTTTTAGGGAGGAATTAAAGAAGAAAGTCCGCTACGTAAGCTCGGTGTATAAGTGTGAATTGTGTATATTAGAATTTTACCTGCAACAACAGGTAGAGGAACATTTCGATGCGGCTCATAGTGAGGTAAGAATTAAAATTTTGTTTTAATTAGCCGCGCACTTCGTTTAATATGATTTATTAGTAGCTACATACATATGAAACATTTTGCTATGCTATCCCATAGAGACTGTTCGATATTCCGAAATTAAATAAAAGCTTTCAATTTTTTTTAAACTTTCGCTCCAAAACCTTCCTCAGAGTTCAAAGAATAAATAAAAAGAATAAACGAATTGGTCCAGCTGTCTTCGATTTTTGAACTTAGCAACATACTTTGCGATTTATGTAGCTAGATTAATAATTTTGGGTTCAAATCGCTTAAAATTACAGTCTTTACGCGACATTTAAAGAAAACTTTAGTAGAATTTAACCTAAAAATAATTTTAGTGTATAAAATCACGTTTATATCTGTTAAGCATTTTTATGATTATTCAAAGTTGAGCTTAAAACTAAGATTTCAGTAGGAAAAAACCAAAAATAATTTGAAATACGGGAGTCATACTTAGCCTAAGCTCCGATTCTGACAATTTCTGACAAGATCAAGAGATTCTGACTTGCGATACGAATTAGAAAATGGACCTTAATTCACAGTGGATGCTTAGCGCTAAGTAAGACTTTCATGTGTCAACTATGGCTTATGATTTTATTCTTTACAATTTAAAACTTTTCAGCGACCCGGCTGCACACCATGCAAAATTTGCTACGTATATGTCGAGTCGTCGAAACTGCAGGCACATATAGACAAGCACTACATACGATATATATGTAAACTATGTTCGCGAGTTGAATATAGTATAAAATTAATATCTCTTCACGTTAAAACACATTTGGATAAGAAATTGCCTAATAGTGTTATACAAATTGGAGATAGCGACGGTGTGAAAAAGGTAATACATAGAGAGGGTAGGATCACTCATTAATTAATGGTGTCACTTTTTCACCGGATTTGAAGTTATGTTTTATTATAAATTTACAATTATTTTACATAATTTTAAATTTAACCGACGTTTCGCGTGCTCTACAGCGTGCGTGGTCACGACTCTAAAACAAATACAATTAGTTTTGCAATCTAATTTTTCTTTTTAATTTTATAAAATACAAGTACATATTATGTACAAAATAAAAACAAAAATGTTTAACTAAAAAATAAAATTTTAGGGGTGGACCCACCCTTAACATTTAGAGGTTTGAAAGATATGCCGATTCTCAGACTTACTGAATATGCATAAAAAAATTTCATAAGAATCGGTCGAGCCTTTTCGGAGGAGTATGGGAACGAACATTGTGACACGAAAATTTAATATATATAGAGATTTATGTATATATATCAAGCTAGTCAAAATGTTTACAGCGCCGAAAGAAAAAGTCTCAAGCAGTAGAAGAAATAACAAATCCGAAACCAGGTGACCTCAGAAAGTTATTATCAAAAACTACTATTGTTGGCTACAAGTGTTTGGAATGTGATCTATTTTTCAAGTAAGTACATTTTTTCAACCCTCGTTTTTCTATAAGCACAGGTGCTAAGTAGACATATTTATTCTGGACTTTTCTGTTAGGGGGGTAATCACCCTATAAATTCAAATTTTGCGACGTTATTGTATTTCGATGTAGTTCTCAATCCGTAGTCCTAAGCACATCTAAGAACACATTTTTGAGTCAAATAAGAAATGTATTTTAAAGGGACTATAAAAGATTTGTGTTTTACAAATAATATGTATTGTGAGACGGCAAAAATACCAACTTAGTGTGTCATTTGATAAGATTTAAAAAATCATTTCAGATTAGTGATTATAGCCCCTACACAAATTGTTATTTTTAATTCTTTTTAAATTCCAGTTAATCATTCGTAATTTCAAGAACCCGCTAAAACCCCTTTCTATGCCAGTAAATTTTTGTATGTGTATCACTCTTAAATAACATATTATTACACATATAACACAGGCGGATACATGTTATTAACAGGAATGCTACTCGTACGTCATCGTCGATTCGACTAATATGTGACCGTTTTGTGTCACCTGACTGACATATTAGGTCCTTACATATGAAATTGGCGTATTTCGTACTGGCCACTTTAATCACGATGTTCTCCTCTTTGGTAAGGAATTCCAAATTCAAATTTGTACAGCTATTTACTCATGTATTTGTGCTTCGATGACCGTCAATCATTTGTTTTTTTCTGTTTGCGTCACTCATTTTACAAAATGGAAAACTTAAAGTATCGCATTATTTACGAGTACGAGTTCCGCCGTGGCACTAGTGCTGCGGAAACGACTCGAAGGGTGAATGATGTGTATGGCGGTCATGTTGCAAAAGAAAACACAGTTCGTTTTTGGTTCCAACGTTTTCGTTCTGGAAATTTCGACCTGCAGAACAAGCCCCGTGGACGGCCTGAGACCCAAGTTTATAATTAAGTATTGAAGGCTATTGTGGAAGCGGATCCATCGCAAACCACGTCCGAGGTAGCTGCAGGCTGCGGTGTTAGTGATAAAACTGTTTTCATTCACTTGAAGCAAATTGGGAAGATTGGGAAGACCTCACGATGTGACTGAAGCAAACCGGCAAACGCGCGTCGACTGCTGCGTTACATTACTGAATCGGCACAATAATGAAGGTATTTTAAACCGAATCATTACCTGTGATGAAAAATGGATTCTTTACGATAATCGGAAGCGCTCAGCGCAATGGTTGGATCCTGGCCAGCCAGCCAAATCCTGCCCCAAGCGAAAATTAAACCTTGTAAGCGTTTGGTGGACTAGTGCCGGTATTGTTCATTGCAGTTTTCTCAAATCTGGCCAGACTATTACGGCTGATGTCTATTGTCAGCAATTGCAAACCACGATGGAAAAGCTAGCGGCTAAACAACCTAGGCTGGTCAATCGCTCCACGCCACTGCTACTTCACGACAACGCTAGACCACACACTGCACAACAGACGGCTACCAAATTAGAAGAGCTTCAATTGGAATGTCTAAGACATCCTCCGTACTCCCCGGACCTTGCTCCAACAGATTACCATTTTTTTTCGAAGTTTGGACAACTTCTTGCAAGGGAAAAAATTTTACTCTGATGGGGTAGTCCAAATCGCCTTCACAGATTTTATTGATTCCCGTCCGACTGGTTTTTTTAGTAAAGGGATCAATGAACTACCTATGAGATGGCAAAAGTGCATAGAAAACAATGGTTCATACTTTGATTAATTAAATACACTCGGCGTCAAAAAATCGCACCTTTCCTAAAATTCGTGTCAAGCGATTATACCTCCGAAGATCCTTCCTGTACCCTATCATTATTAGTATCATTTGAAAGCTAATTAAATCCCTTATTTGAAAACGGTAGGAAATTGGCCACCACCCCCATAAAAAAAGAAAATTCTGGGAAAATGTGAAACAATGTGTATTCTGATCCAAATTACAAAAAAAGTGAACAATACAAAAATTAAAAATAAACAATGACAATCCTTAAAAATTAGTCTTAAAACCTAGTCAGTCATGGACCTGATGAGCGTCACGACGTGTTCCTGGGGAATGTTGTCCCACTCCTCGATGACGGCACCTCGAAGCTCATCGAGAGTGGCAGGAGCTGGATTACGGGCCCAAACTTTCAACTGACAACTGACAAAACCTGCACATGGGACCACATGCTCCTCCAAAACCTTGGTGATATACCGATGGGCAGTCAAAGACCCCTGGACGCGACCATCTCCAGCTCTGGAGACGCACACGAGGTTTGTCTTGCCGTCTATAGAAATACCGCCCTAGAACATGCAGGATCCTCCTCCATACCCGACGGTTTCCACGATGCAGGCTGGTGTGAAACGCTCCCCTGGCCGACTGTAGACTCTCTTACGCATGTTGTTAGTGTACAGGTACACTCGGGTTTCGTCGGAGAACAGGACATTCCTCCACTGGTCGAATGTCCACGGCACGTGCGTTTCGTAAAATCGCTTCCTTTTCGTCCGATGGATGGTAGTCAATAGGGGGCCTGTAGCAGCTCTCCGGGGCAGCAAATTCTTCTCTCACAGCCTTCTTCTGATAGTGGAGACGCTGTCAGCTGTCCTTCGAGTAGCTCAAAGCCGCTGATGCAGCTCCACAGCGTTGAAAAAGCGGTTCCGCAAAGACGTCGACACAATGGAGCGATCACCTCTGACGGTAGTGCAGCGATGTCTCCCGGATCCATGTCTCCTGATGTAACCTCCAGTCTCTTGGAACCGTTGGTATACCCGTTGCACTCGAAATCAGCTGATTTTCAGTTGCCGAGCAACTTCAACCTGCCGTAGTCCGATTTGCAGTAGGGCCACCACTTGAGCTGCCATGGTATCCATTTTCACTGGGTTTTTTCTTGTTGAAGCTCTTCAGGAGTGACCTCTGTGACGTCTGAATAGCGAATAACCCATCATTGGCTTTTACCCCCTCTTTATATACGCGTCCAGGGTGGTACAATTAGTGAGCCTCCAAACGCGTACATCGCCACTTTTCAATCAAAGCGCTGATGATTTGTGGTTTTTGATTTTCCGTAAACAAATGATTATTTTTTTGAAAGCTTATTAATTGAGCTTTTAAATGATACTAATAATGATAGGGTACAGAAAGGATCTTAGAAGTTATAATCGCTTGACACGAATTTTAAGAAAGGTGCGATTTTTTTGACGCCAAGTGTATATTATATTTAAAAATATTCGACTTTTTGGTAAGGACCTAATATTAAAATCAAAATGATGAATTATGGATTTGATAAATTAATGATTACTAGTTATATAACCGTAAAGTCTTTGAATGTTTTATGCAGATTACTCTAAATATTTCATACTGTCATTATGAAGATACAATTTCGAATCTTCAATTCTAACATTTTAAATATTATTTCCATGAAATTCGTATTTTACATATTTAATTATTCACAAATTTGTCGAAGCAATTAAGTTACTATCAGATGTTAGAAGTTTTTTTTTGGTACAAGAGGCAAAGATTTTACCGCAACATCAGGTTTGCAAGTGCACTGTCGGCTAAAGGCCGGTAGTTTAAACGGTACCCTTTTTTAAACGTTTCCATAAAGAGGTGGGCAAATATATTGTTAAATAACATGTGCAGACCATAGCCCGGTCTCCGTCACCCACCGTTCTCAGCGGACTTTCGAAAGTGGGAAAAAATTCAACAACATTCAACACCCAACAGCCAACCCAGCAACATTCAACCCTTTCGCTGCCTTCATCACCTCGTCCGGCAGACTTCTAAATAAAATGCATCAAAATGGCAAAATTTTATAGATAACTAGCAGACGGGCCAAGCGTTGCTGTGGCTAAGGTTTTAGTTATATTACATAGTAGTAACCTATTCAAGGGAAACGGTAGGAGAACACCATTCATGGGGACCACCATGCTTTTTTGGTGGTTATGCCATTAAATTGTAGCTTATTTGAAACGTTGGTACTTCCAACACAGCGCCATCTGTTAGAATTGTGATTATCTAATACTAAACAAATGTTTTGCAATAAAATAATAATGCGGGTATAAATAGAGATGTAAGCTATCCTATCTTTTAAGTTAGATAAGTTAAATAACAAACTGCACACGGTGTGCAAATTTGATTGAAATCAGTTCGGTAGTTTAGGAGTCCATAGCGGACAAACAACGTGACACGTAATTTATATATATTAAGATTTTGGCCGGCATAGCTAGCTTATCTAAGTACATATAGTTAAAATAAATAAAAACTAAATTCTATTAAAAATATTCTAATTTATTTTATATATTATTATTATTATATTTTTAAAATTGAGGCATCATATTCAACCTCTACCTATATTTATCATATGCAAATATCTCGACGGCAAACAGTAAGACTGGTGGCAAAATCTATGGGTTAGAACGCACGACCTCGTACCTGAATGTTTAGCCTAGTCGTACTTGTTTCATAGAAATATATTATTTTACAGAAACTCCCGCGCAAGAAAAAATCACGTCGCGAGATGCCATAGAGAAGGATTGCAGTGTGATCACTGTAAAAAACGATTTGTGAACAGAACTACTCTGGTTACTCATTTGAGGTAAAAACAAATGTGCGTGAACACAACCGCGACTATTAACCGACAAAATTACCGAAGTTAAAAAAAAGGTGATCAGGCAATGTACACACTTTTTGGATGGGGTGTTTAAATAGTTTGATCGAATCTATGACTTTTTTTTAATTGTATTATTTTAAACGAATTTATATTCTACGTGAGTGCTTTTCAGAATCTTGGTCAGTAGCAGACTATAAATAACGCGTTTAATTTCGGTTAAGTATAAATGTACCAAAAATTAATCTTGAAATTTCAGACTTCACGAAGGGCCCTTGCCGCGCGAGAAATGTCCCATATGTAATAAAATGGTGCGCGTGATTCAACTAAAATATCACATACAGAGACATCAAAATTCCAGTCGATACGAGTGCTCGGATTGCAATAAAGTGTTCTCACATCTTGCTACGTATCAAGCGCATCTTAAATATTCGCGTGCGCACGCGTCGGATACAGTGTTTAAGTAAGTATTTTACCATACCGTTTTAAGTGTATTTTTCTGACCATACTTTGAGGATTTTTTTAGTATATGAGTTTTTTTAACCGACTTTAATGAAAAGAGGTTATCATTTTATGTTGTTAAGAAGTTATATTTTGGACTAAACTATGCTTTAAATTAAACTTAGATGTATCCATTGTACTTCAGATTTCAATGTCCAATGTGCCACAAGGGTTATCCGACGAAAGACGCGATGCAGGACCACTTCAACTACCAACATTTGGGGAAAACGACGCATAAATGTCCGATATGTAGTAAGGTAATGTGATTTTATTAAAAATATTTTGTTTCTAACAAGTACTTTAATTAATAATCCAGTGGCGCTAGAACACTAAATGAGTTTTGGCCTCCGACTACAACCCTTTCCCATATTTGATTATTTTTTAATTAATAGACAAAATCAGCCTACTGTCTGACACATATCATAGATTTTTGGATTTGAAATGCCGGTTTTCTCATAGTACTAGATCCGGCTGCAGGATTAATTTCGTTCACTTTTTTTTATGTGGTAGGAGGCAAACGGGCAGGAACCCGATGTTAAGTGATACCGCCATGGACACTCACACTGCCAGAAGGCTCGCAAGAGCGTTGCCGGAATTTCAAGAATTGATACGCTCTTTTCTTTGGGGAAGGACCCTAAGTCGAATTGGTTCGGATTGTTTTTTAATAAAATCAATTTAAAATACTAGCGGCCAAATTTTGATAGACAACTTAGTAGATATATATTCTCCTAATTTTTTATGTATGTAATTTTATTCACAATCAAGTATACATTATTTACAATTTTCTTAACCTACAAAGTAATCATAAAAATTATTAAAAAGAAAATTTAATTTAATTCTCCTAATTATATATACAATTTGGTTTTTAGCAAATAACCGATGAACGCACTAATCCTAGAAAATCACGATATTTTGTACGAACGAATGTTAGATCGGAACGTAGAATGTCCATTGATGCACAGCCAGGATTCCTACTACCTCAGTGATGAGAGTTGCTCGCTGAGGTCTACATTACTCTTTAACTAAGATTCCATAGTATTCAAAGTGAAATGCATTTTAAGTCTGACATTTATAGAAAACTTGATGCCCCGTTCTGTTTAAACCGCATAATTTGACCTTTACTCAAAAAAGCACTATTTTATCAATGTATTTAAGACCTTACATTTCTGTCTAATTTACTAAGGGATTTCAAGTATTACGTCACGCAATTTTTGGAGATTATTGACCCCCCTCCCCATGTAACGCGCCGTAACGTTGTTCTGTACCCAATAGTAAAACGTTTCGTGACCACCCAGTGACTCTTTATACCTAAAAGTTACCATTATGTGGTGTAAAGTACTGGAAAGTCGAAAATAATATTAACAATAACGCGTAATTTAATCCCCGCCCCGCATCGTAACGTTTTACATGAGAACCAAAAAATTCGTTACGTAATAGTAGAACGCTTCCTAACTCACTTTTAACACAAATCTATTTTTAATTCTCCCATACGAACGAATCATGTCCAAACTAATTGTTTGCCTCCAGGGTTCAATAAAATTGAATGTTCATGAATGGTTAAATTTCAGCCGATCGCATCAAAGGCCAATGTTGAAAAGCACATAATGAGGGTACATCGCGAGAAAAAGGAGAAACCGAAGAATCATATGTGTAATCTTTGCGGGAAGAAATTTTCGGTTGGTAGATCATTTTTAATCAAGTTTGTTGCAATGTAGTTTATTTTTTCCTATTTTTATTTTCTATTTCTTTTTTTGTACGTCTGTTTGTCCTAATTTTGTGGTCCAAATAAAGAAAAGTATGTAACGATGAAAGACGTAAATTTACTGCGTGAAATTATAAATCTATGTATTGCAAAGTACTGGCACTTTAAGTTACAGTAAATAAATGGACCAAATAAAAAAAACACAATCTAAAAGATTAAAACTTAAGGTGAGATTACATCCGTATGTCCACAACGTTTTGTATTGATATTCAAGAGTTTTATTAGCTTTAACTCTTGACTTATTATTAAAATTTATGTGTTTACTACATATATATTTACTTCTTATTACATATTATTTATATATAATTGCATAGAATTTACTCCAGTTTTAATGATAAAATTCAGCGAGTAGAAGAACTATACATTTTTGAGGAAGGAAGAAACTTAAATACAGAAACATTTTTTTTTAATATTGGCTTTTTATAATTGTATCAATATAAATTTAATAAATTTTTTGGCTCGCTGCGCTCAAAATAAGTCATAAATTCACGATAAGGTTGAAATTTTGTATAAAAAATAATTTATATATTTCAGGACAAAAAGGCCCTAAACCAACATGAGGTGATCCACTCAATGGACAGACCGCTGACATGCGAGATCTGCTCACAATCGTTCAAGCAAAAGGCATCCTTATATACACATAAGAAACGTGTACATAAAGTGCAACCTCAGAAACGAGTCGTAGAATTTATGGATAGAGAAGTGTCCTAATTCAGATCAAGGTGCGTTTGAACCAATACAGTTACTTTTAACTAGTGTGAGCTAATCGGCTCAAGGCGAGCAAGAAATCTATGAAATTTAACATTTGAGACTAGAATAACCACTTCGACCGGCCAATATTCACAGAAAATTGCAGTTAAATTTTACTCATTGTTTTTGTATAAAAATCCTTCGTATTACGCGTATAAAAAAATGCGTTCAGCTTGATGGTGGTAATCGTTTGATAAGCACTCGAAAAGTCGAGTTATGTAAATAATGTAAATAAACTAAAATATATTTATATTACATTGAATTAATTAAAATACCGTTTGTGGCTTAATTGATAACGTACAATGGTAAGCCGGACATTTTAAAACGTCAGTGAAACCTATGCAAATATGTGGTTTGTATAACAATTATTTAGGATATTTGGCTGTATTTTAGATTATTTATTACCGACTATAGAAACTGCACAATTTTTATTTTAAATTCCGTTAAGGTTAATTCAAATTAAATATTCATAATTTTAAGAACCTACCATAACGCTTTTCTATGCAAAATGGCGTCGCACCTATGACGTACCATGCTTGTAAACACGTAAACAAACGTTTTGATCATTCTTATATCACACAAATTCTTATAGATTTCTCGAAGGTGAAGATATAATTTACGAGCATGCTACGTCATCAATCTGTGACCGGTTTGTGTCACGTGATGTATGTATATCAATATTTAGAATTTTTTATATATATATATATATGATTATTTACTAGTAATTTTCCTCCATAACGCTCATTTTTTGATACTGCCAAATAGTCTTATGTAATATAAAATTTAAATTAGGTCACGTGACCATCTCCATACGAATTCGCAAAGAACTTTTTGTGGGATATATATGAAAAATTTCAAATTTACCTTTCGCTATCACATAGCATATGCAGTATTTAAACTGAGTTTTTATTTAAATTAATTATTTGTAAATAAGAATCCTATATTCTATTAATGTAGAAGACAATCCTGTAAGAATAACCTATTATTTTCTCTTAAACGTAAATCTCAACATCAGTCAAAACCGTTTTATTTTCAAGTTTGAAGCTTTTGACAAGCGCCCGTACATATTGTTTCCAATAATGTATTTAATTCTTAATAAATGGCAGAATTACATCGGACCGGTATTTATAATAATTGGAAACATACGCTCTATATATCTATATGTCTAAAGCTAAAGAAAGATAGCGCGATTTGCATATTAATTAAAATTGTAATCATTATTGGTTTTACTATAGAAGTTACTGTGTACGGGCACAGTTTGACTTGAGACACGTGTTTTATTTAGAGCCTCAATGCAATATTCTTAACTGTTTTATTGATGATAATAATCATTATGAATTTATATAAGTTCCAAGATTTTATTTAATAGTATAAGGTAAAACGCTTATATAAATGTATTTTTAATAAAAAGGTGTTTTATTTAACGTATTTATGCCCAGTTTTCAAAACCCACTGCGGAATTAAAATGTGTAGTGTGTACTCGTGAACGGATGCTGTTTGTGTTGACTAGTCGGACTTCGATCGGTATATACAGCTGTGTATTAATTGTTTGCTGCTTTGACACTGTGTTTGCGCGTGTGTGTGTGACACTGTTCCTTGCTAATAGAGGTGAAACGTTCGATTCTTTTGTTTTTATTCAAACCTGCATCTAATTTAAACTCTAACTTCATACTGTTTACCTGTGAATGTTATTAAATCCAAAAAAAATATTTTACATCTTGGTAGGATATTTATAAACAATGTATTTATTGTTTAAAAAAAGGTTTATATTTTTATCAAAACGTTTAATTTATATTTTTACATAAGTAGAAATTTACTACTAGGTATATATTATTTTAAACGCCATTGAGAACTGTCCTGAGGATTTAGTGTAATTTTTTTAAACATGTGGCATATGGGCAGGACATTTAATGTTAAGTGATACCATTAAACTTCGCCGCCTACACTGTCAGAAGGCTCGCAAGTGTGTTGCCGGCCTTTTAAGAATTGGTACGCTCTTTTCTTGAAGGATATTTATTTTATTTATTTATGCACGAAAAAAGTAGACACTAATACAAGCATGTAACACAAACACAAGCCAAGTGCTACCCCAATTATAGGCGCATACAACATTCTAAATTTTTATACATTAAAAAAAAATATTAAGTCAAGATGAAATAAAATAAAAACATTACAAAATTAATTGAATATCCCTGATAAAATCCTAATTACTAATCAGCTGAGCCGCTAACTTTTTGAGAATTGATGAGGATTAGTCGCATTACTATACTTCTGTGGACAGCTGCTTCCACATAGTGGTAAAAATTGTTTTTGCAGACTATTGTGTGTAGCACTGGTGAAATAAGTGACCACTTATACAATGAGGGAAGTTTTAATTTCATACAGTGAACACATTGTCTGGTAGTGCCATGTATTGTATAACGGCTATGGGCAAGACGGGATCTTCAGTGCTTTCGTGATCATTTTTCTTCATTGCGGGTAATTTCTTTTTTCTTATCCTTATACTTTGATGGACCTGGTAAACACAACAATATTTAAATATAAAAATGAAGTACCGTCCATTCAAATAGGGCAGATATATTAGAGAGGAATAACAAAATGAAAATAATCGCATGAAAAATGTTCCTAATAGTTCTTATCATTTTGAAAAGTTAAATTTAATAATTTGAGTTTAAAATGGCGGCTACCCACCTTAAAAACTGCGTCGCCATTTTGAATTTATTCATTCAAAGTATTTTTTCATCTTACCCGCCCATCTATGTATGTGCATCTGTTATGATTGTTTTTTTTAAATAAGTGATTTTATGAAACACGTGATTGAGTTACCCATAGTAGTGTCGTCAGACCCTAGGTTAGATTGCATCCGGTAGAAGTGCATTTTTAAACGTATGACAGGTCTCAAAACTACGTAAAATTTGATATTCTGGAATAGACGAAAAGACTTACCTGCCGATGATGCTTATACAAGTTCGATTGTTGTGAGAAGGTCGTAGGACAATATTCGCAGATAAATGGCCTCTCGCCTGTGTGTGTTCGGATGTGGGATTCGAGCTGGACTTTTGTCTGAAAAATAAATGCGTTTTATGTCTTTAACAATTAGGTAGTTGTTATTTATCTAATATATAAAATTCTTGTGTCACAATGATCGACTCCTCCGAAACGGCTCTGCCGATTCTTATGAAAATTTTAATGCATATTCAGTAAGTCTGAGAATCGGCTACTATCTTTCAAACCCCTATGTGAAACGGGGTGTCCACCTATAATAATTATTTAATAATTGCAAGAAAATTACGATTCTTTAAAGATTTGCTTAAGAATCGATATATGAAGATTTGTTTCTAATCTTGTTTTATTTTGTTGCACATAATAAGTGCAGATGCTGCAAAAGCGTCTTCAGGCTCGATGGAAATAAAAGGTGCTTGGAGAAATTCTTTAATTAATTTCGGGAATAAATTTAAGAAATCAATTTCAATCCCGAATTTCAAATTTAATTCCAAACTTTTCGGAATCAAAATGAGGCCGGGATCCTAAGATTCGTTATCCTGAGATCGAATCTTTTACTTGAGACACGAGACACGAGACTCGCGCGCTCATCAGTTGAATGGTGGACGCACGTTCACATAAATAAATACATCACATAATTTTGAACCATCACTTTGGGATGGTTCAAAATTATTTTTGGAATTAATGTTAGTGTTTTTATTTCCCAGAATTAACATTAAATACGTATTTTAGTAAAAAAAATTTATACACGATAAAAGTCGATTCTGGAGAAGGTTTCTGTGGTGGGTAGTAACAACCTTGTTCAGTTTAATCCTACAAAGACGCAGGTTTGTTCGTTTTCTGCCAAGAAAGATGTTTTTGTCGTGTCTCCTCAATTTGAAGGCGCTCTCCTTAGTTCGTCACACAGCCTCGGTATCCTTGGGGTTGGCATTTCGAAAGAAGTCCAATTCCGCAGTCATCTGGAAGAAAAAGCCAAACTGGCTTCCAAAAAGCTGGGTGTTTTGGGTAGGGCTAAGCAGTATTTCACTGAGGTGAAACGTATGCAGCTTTACAAAGCTCAAGTACGACCTCATATGGAATACTGCTCGCATCTCTGGGCCGGTGCTCCCAAATACCAGCTTCTTCCTTTTGACCAAATTCAGCGAAGGGCTTGTCGAATTGTCAATCTCCAATGTCTTACTGATCGGCTTGATTCTCTCTCGCTACGCAGAGACATAGCGTCTCTTTGCGTTTTTTACAAAGTTTATTACGGAGAGTGTTCGGAAGAATTGTTTGGGTTGATCCCTCCTGCCTCCTTTCAACACCGTACGAGCCGAACGACCTCTAAATTTCAGTAGCATCATCTTGATGGTTGGAGGTCTTCCACAGTCCGTTTCACAATGCAGTTTCTTTTGCGAACTGTGGAATCGGCTCCCGGGAGGGGTCTTCCCTCAGAGACGACCTCCAAATGTTTAAAAAGCGAGTCTACTCCTCCCTCAAAGGCCGGCAACGCACCCACTAAAAGTGGGTGTCTATGGGCTGCGCAGACTGCCCTTTGGTCGTCCCGCAAGCTCGTTTGCGCCCCTATTATAGACAAAAAAAGAAGCTACTATTAAGATCGGCGATCGACCTCAGAAACCTTAGTATCAGAGTTATTGAGCGGCCTATGAAATGCAAATTTTACCTGATATGCGACGGTTTTTCATACGTTATATAACTTAATATTATTTGCTATTCAATTAATTATGTCGTTTTGTTGTGGGATAGACGAAACTACTGCCCCTATTGCGAGAATTTAGTTACGAATTTTACGCGCCATCTAATGGAGAAATCATGGTAATGAAATTTAGGTTTTAAAGCTTATGTCTACCAATGACCCTGATCCTAAAAGATAAAAAAGAAAAGGCAAGATCTTACTGATAATTTGAGAAGTCGTGGTAATTTCATTCATAATAGCAATGTGGTTTCAAATAATAAGGGATATTTAATTCCGACGAGAAGGAAAGCTAACTAAGAATTAGGTCAAAGCCCATCAGGATTTGTGATCTGTAGAAAATGCCTGGGTACTTACAGAAGGTCAACGTTCTACAAACACAGCAAAAAGTGTATAGGTAATGAAGATGATATGACTAAACATGCCCTTGCTCAACACGCATTAAGTATTAAACCAAAATTTGTACGTACATCAAAAGAATTTCAACAAAACATACAACCTAGGCTGCGTAATGACGAAATTTCTCATATCGTGAAACAAGATCCTTTAATTGTTGCTTATGGCTGTAGACTTCTGAAGAAAAAATAAGTAGAAAACTAATCTACTTCAGAATGAGAGATCTTGCCAAACGGACATTTAGTTCCGGGATTTGTTCCGTTATAAAAATATTTCTATATTTTTGTTAAAACTCAGACAAGAAAAAATGCATAAGACTGCATTGAATAATTTATTGTGTTATAATATAAGAGAAACAATGGTTTATTTTTAGAAGTGCTATATTTTAAGTAACAATGTTTTCCGATGTAACCGTTTGTTTTTTAAAAAGCTAAATAAATTTTCTTATAATTAATACCACTGCACCAACACTTTGATCGTGCAAAAAATATTTTGCGCGAGTGTTGCGGTACCGTTTACGTATTTTTAATAATTGATGAGAAAGTGTATCAAACCGGAAAAATGGGCAACAAGGATAAAAAAAACGGAAGTTGTCATCATTGGCTCGTAAGAAGCATTATGAGAACTTATCTGCAAAGAGAAAAAGGTAAGTAAATACTAAGTAGATACCAAATCCAAATACCAAACGGTGCGGTGTTTCATTTAAGAATTTATTTTAGTTTCTTATTATTTACAAGGTAAAAATTTTACCATAATTTTATTTTGCGCTACATATCGTTCGTAAGTTCGTTTTGTGATGTGACGTTTGTAAACACTTTTAATAATAATAAAAGTATGATTTTTTAATGGGCTCAATTTTATTTGACTACCATTGACTCGAAGACTCGATGCCACGCAGCTCGACGGACCGGACCCGGCGAACCGTGAACGTAGCAAACTAGCAACCCACGGAACGATACGCCGAGTAGAGCATAATATATTGACTCGAACGAACGACATGGCGACGCGACGGACCATAAGGCAAACCGAGTCGAGTCAACTCGGCACATCGCTAACAACAATAAAACATCCGGTGTCCTTGAATACAGACTTATCAACAGTAACGCGTCGGCGGCAACGGACGAGTGCGGGCACCCCGCAGTGGGCGGGGCAACCCGTCTACCGCTTCTTCTGCTTCAACCCCTCAAATACCTACAATTCGTGTAAGGATAGGGTCTTAAGCAAGAGGGTTATGGCCGTGTGATAGAAATGTCATTAAAAAAGGATCTGTATATATTTTTCATTCATCGAATCAAGAATTTCGTGATCTAACTGAAACAACTACAAAATCACTCACACCCTCACTAGTATAACCGAAACCAAGGGTTTTAGCTCCTCCAATAATTTTATTAACAGAACCTATAGATTTAACACCGCTCGTCATTCAACCTTATCTTCCACAGTATTTGGTAGGTGAGCTGAAAAGCTGTAGGTTACTTTGATGTTAAGTTAGCCCTAAACTTTAAAAACGTGTATAAATTTGAAAAGTGTCGTACTATTACTTTGTGAGATATAGTATTAGTCCATTGAAATGTTACATTTGCTGAACATCTGAACAACATGGGGGGGGTCAAATACAAGCTTAACTTCAAGTTTGTTGGGTCGGCGCCCTTGTCCCACGGCCGCCATGTTGGAAAAAGGAGTTGTTCACGCCATCCAGTTACCTTTAGTCCTCTCTGTTCACATCTTCTATCCTTACCGCACCCATTCCCTAAACACCACTCTTTCTCTTTTGCGGTATTAAAGTGTAGAAGGAGGGGACCGTATTCTACATGCTCCCGCGCAGCAGAGAAGGTCTATCCGCTGCCGCGAGGTCACGCGTGTGCTTTCGCTTGCGCTTACGCTTCATCCGCTTATTGTTCATATAGTTTTATTTGTGGTCTTCTCCCACGGAGACAGGTGAAGAGACGGAGGACTTTAGGTGAGTGGTGTTTCCATTATTTTTACGCCGCATTCCACTTGCCCCTCGGCCTACTTCTATTTGTCTTCGCCGCTACATTATTTTGGCCCTTTCGAGCCGCGATATAGTATTTTAGTTTATTTCAATTCGCGATATATACGTAGTCGGTCCCAAAGTTCTGTCATAAATGGAAATAATGATAAAAACAAAAGTACTGATCAGTTTGTAATGAGTGATATATCAATTCTTAGTACATTAATTAAGGAATAAAAAAAACATAAAAATATTCGAAATAACCTCCCTCATTTTTAATACAGGCCCTTAAGCGTCGCGGCCAGTCGTCTATCGCAGCACGCACCATATTCGTGTCGATTTCAGTCACTGGTTTTTTTAAAGATGACTTCAGATTCTCCAAATTTTCATGAGGTTTATCACAGACCTTCCTCTCTAAGCCCTGTCATAATTTCTGGTCCAAAGGATTAAGGTCCGGACTGGAGGAAGGCCAATCCTCATGTCTAATTAAGACGATGTTTTGACGCTCAAACCAGGCTTTAGTGGTCTTGGCTTTGTATGCAGACGCAGAGTCCTGCTGGAACACGAAGTGATGTCCCGCAAATAGGGTGCTGGACATGTCTTTGACAAGGCGATACAAAACCGTCTCTTGGTACACTGTAGCACTGGTTTTGACCCCCTTTTCGAAAAAATTAACCTCAGTTAGCCCGTAATAGGACACTCCCAACCAAACCATTACTGATGATGGATGATGTCCATGTTGCACCCTTGGAACTTTATTTTCAGCTTCTTCAGAACTCTTAGCGTACACTGTATAATTCTGTTTATTGTACTTCTCTTCAATATCGAAAAATTTTTCGTCCGTAATGAGGATATCACGGTGTCGGTTTTTCGCGTACCGCTTAAACAACACCCGCGATCTCTTAAGCCTTATTGCTTTTAGACGAGCATTAAGTAAGTGCCCACTCTTTTTTGTATGCTCGTAGACCAAGATCTTCATTTAAAACCTTTTTACTGTTTTCCTACTGACACCCATCTGCAAATCCATCAACTTCTGTTTTCGGACAGGATTTCTTACTATCCGCGCCTTGATAGCTTTGATTACTGCTGGTGTTCTTGCGGAGCGTGGCCAGCCAGTTCTTTTCTTGTCCTCAACACTGGAGACTTCAAGGTACCTATCAATAGTACCGTACACAAACCTAAGCGTTATATTCAAATTTTTGAGCAACTTGAAAATGGTACTCGGCGAGTGTCCACAGCGGTGCAACGCAATAACAACTATTCGGTTTACTTTCAATGTCCACTCCATCGTGAAAAATTACGGAAAGTTATTGTTTTTTGTTTTAAAACAATAATCAAACATTCCAAAATAGAATGCAATAATTTTTTTATAAAATCCTGCTCGAAATGTAGAAATAATGTGCTAGTGACAGAACTTTGGGACCAACTACGTATATTTTAGTTAATATGGAGACTCGTAAAGCAACATTAGAGAAACAAGGTGCTAACAGTTCGCTTGAAATTGAACGAGCCGTGTTAATAGCAAAACGCGACAATCTATTTTCACGATTACAAGATTTATATGATAGGTCTAAGAAAACATCGGACGAAAGAGAGATAAATTCTTTTTTATCGGGAATGATTTCGATTGACAACATTCGGGATAAATTTTCAGAAACTGTAAATAAAATAAATATAATCGAATTAACAATTAATCCCCTATACACTGTTAATTTTGAATGCATGAATGCATTTGAAGATATGTACTGTCATTCTAAGTACATGTTTGAAAAATTTAACAAATCAGTGGCAGGTAGCAATGGTTTGTCCGATTCAAACACCCAACGCAGATCGTTTCGTTTACCAAAGTTAGACTTGATGATGTTTAATGGTGATGTCATTAAGTGGCCGATATTTTATGAATCTTTTAAACGTACAATACACGAAAACCCTGACCTTACAGATCATGAACGCATTCAATATTTAATCAGTAAATTGTCTGATTCGGCCCTTTCAGTTTGTGCAGGTATCATTCCAAATGCCGAAAATTATGCTTTAATTTGGCAAACGCTTATAAACAAATACCATGACAAACGAAGTTTGGGTTCAGCCTATATGCAAAAGATTGTAGACTTCAAACCGCTTACCACCCCTTCACATAAAAATTTACAATTGTTTCTTGACAATTACTGCACCGCAATATCAAGTTTAGAATCATTACAATTAGAAAATTTAGCTGATTTTATTTTACTATACTTATCATGTAAAAAATTAGATTCTAGTACAATTCGTTCCTTTGAATTACATAATATGAATAACCCAACAATACCTAGTTATAAAGATTTAATTGCATTCATACGCGAACATAATAGAATAGCTCAACATCTGGATCCTACTCGCACATTTGATAACAAACCGGTTTCGTCGCGTGCGTTCGTTTCGCTTACAGAGAAGCAGTCTTCTTGTTCATTTTGTAAACGCATCGATCATTTTAAATTATATAAATGTAATTTATTTAAAGAATTGTCTATCGAGGATAAATATACTTTTATCAAAAACAATAAAGGATGTTTTAACTGTTTAAGTTTATCGCATATGTTAAATAAATGTAAGTCTGCATGGAATTGTCGTCATTGCCGCATGAGACATCATTCAACGCTGTGTCGTAATGCGACAGTTTCTCAAGAAAACATTCACGCTAATAACTTGAATCGCATGAGCAATGCAACTGCGCAGGTTGCTGTGCCTCCCGCTAATAACACACCTTATGTACCTTCACGCAGCGACAATCAGCCGATTAAAAACTCAAATATTTCGCTTTGTAATATTCGGCCCGCTATTTCCGAAAGCAATACATCGGAACTTATTGAAAATTTATCATCTTCTGATAATGAATTAGGAAAAATAGATTTTGATGGTTCAGAAAATAATTTAAAAGTTCTTGGTTTACAATGGTCTCCAACCACTGATGAGTTTATGTACGCGGTTTCAATTAATCATAATAACCATGTGACTAAACGTAATATTTGGTCACTTATAGCACGACAATTTGACGTCCTAGGACTAATAGCTCCAGTCATACTTTACGCTAAACTAATTATACAACAATTACACCTTCTTAAAATAGGCTGGGATGAACCACTTCCTTCAGCTATAGTTGATGTTTGGCAAGTTTATATTCGGGAACTTCCATGTTTACGACAGCTACGTGTTCAACGACATTTAGGGGTTGAAGAAAAATCTACAATTTCTATAATTGCCTTTGCGGATGCCAGTGAAAAAGCCCATGGCACTTCTGTTTATTTAAAGACAAATAACTCTTTAAACTCTCCGCCTATAATTCGCTTAGTATGTGCTAAGTCGAAAGTTCCTCCGCTTAAAACCATTTCCGTTGCAAGACTAGAACTTTGCGCATGTTTACTCATGGCTAAGCTAGCTCAGCGGGTAATAGATACTTACAAGAAACGTCACGTCATTAATGACATTTTTTGTTTCACTGATTCAATGGTTGCACTACATTGGATTTCCACATCTCCGTACCTCTTTAAGACCTTTGTTGCTACTCGCATTACAAAAATAGTTTCTCATATTCGACCTGAAAAATTTCATCATGTTGCGGGTGATCAAAATCCTAGTGATTGTCTATCTCGCGGTTTGTCACCCACTGCATTTATAAATAATTCTATTTGGTTCACGGGCCCAAAATGGTTAGAATTGGAATCATCTGAGTGGCCAATTACTTCGGTTAACTCTGAAACAGCTGTTGATGTAGAAGAAGAAAGAAAAATAGTTTCTATTCCCGCTACTGTTTGGAGTGATCCAAACCCAATTTTAGAACTGTCTCATCGAGTTTCTTCTTGGTTATTGTTTCTCCGTACAGTGGTATGGATATACCGTTTTCTGAAGACTTCCTAGATCTACTAGTATCTCTGCTGATGATATCAATTTTGCTGAAATACAGATTTTTAAGGTTTTACAAAAAGTATACTTCTCTGATGTTATCCATAACATTAAAACTAGTGGTCGCTGCTCACGTTCTATTCAAAGATTATGTCCTTTTCTAGATTCTGATGGGTTGATAAGGGTTGGTGGTAGACTAAAAATGCCAATCTTCAGTATGATCACCAGCATCCTATTTTGTTACCGCAAAAGGATAGGATAATTGAGTTAATTATTTCCTATTATCATCATCATAACTGTCACGTTGGTGCAGTTACTTTAATGGCGATACTCCGACAAAGTTTTTGGATACTATCTTGCCGTAGCATAGTGCGATCAATTATACATAAATGTAACTTTTGTTTCAAAGCAAATCCTCAACCTATGATACCGCTCATGGGTGACTTACCCGACTATCGTGTAAACGAATCTAAAGCTTTCGTTCATACAGCTGTAGACTATGCTGGTCCTATTTCAATAATTCCTTATCGAAAACGTGGAGTCCGCTCTATAAAAGCTTATCTTTGTATTTTTGTTTGTATGGTGGTTCGAGCTGTGCACGTTGAGCTTACAACAGACCTTAGTACTAGTTCATTTCTTTCTGCATTCAAACGATTTATTGCGCGTCGTGGTTCGGTTTCTGTTCTTTATTCAGATAACGCAAAGAATTTTGTTGGAGCTAAAAATGCATTTTACAGATATATTTACACTTACAAATTCGAACGAATTTCGTGAAACATTTGCAACAGAGCTTTCAAATAATCGTATTCAGTGGAAATTCAATCCTCCCCGAAGTCCTCATTTTGGTGGCTGCTTCGAAATATTTGTTAAGGCTTTTAAGAACCATTTGCGTCGTGTAGTGGGTGAGCAGTTACTCACGTACGATGACATGTTAACTGTTCTTACCCAAATCGAATCTGTAATCAATTCTCGACCACTTACACTTTTAAGTGAGGATCCATCTGAGCTCACGGCATTGACTCCGGCTCACTTCTTGATGTCATCACCATTAAAGGTTCTACCCGCAAAGATAAAAATAAATGATGAACCACTTTCACTTTAAAAACCGCTTTATAAAACCGCTTAACAATCCGCATAACAAACCGCTTTAGAAACCGCTCTACAAAACCGCTTACAAACCGCTTTATAAAACCGCTTTACAGTCCGCTTAACAAATCACTTTAAAAACCGCTTTACAAATCACCCTACAAACCGCATTACAATCCGCTTAATAAACCGCTTGACAAATCACTTTAAAAACCGCTTGATAAATCGCTTTATAAAACCGCTTTACAATCCGCTTAATAAACCGCTTACAAACCGCTTTATAAAACCGCTTTACAGTCCGCTTAATAAACCGCTTAGAAACCGCTTTACAAAACCGCGTTACAAACGCTTTATAAAACCGCTTTACAAACCGCTTTATAAAATCGCTTTACATTCGCTTTACAAACTCGCATTAATATTTTTATTACATCTTATAATTTCTTTCTTTAATTTACAAATTATCTCTTTATAAAAAACCTAAAGGTTTTTTAGGCCGGGGGCAATGTTCACGCCATCCAGTTACCTTTAGTCCTCTCTGTTCACATCTTCTATCCTTACCGCACCCATTCCCTAAACACCACTCTTTCTCTTTTGCGGTATTAAAGTGTAGAAGGAGGGGACCGTATTCTACATGCTCCCGCGCAGCAGAGAAGGTCTATCCGCTGCCGCGAGGTCACGCGTGTGCTTTCGCTTGCGCTTACGCTTCATCCGCTTATTGTTCATATAGTTTTATTTGTGGTCTTCTCCCACGGAGACAGGTGAAGAGACGGACTTTAGGTGAGTGGTGTTTCCATTATTTTTACGCCGCATTCCACTTGCCCCTCGGCCTACTTCTATTTGTCTTCGCCGCTACAGGAGTTAAAACACGTTTTTGGCTATATCTCCTCAACTATCCATCGTACATAAAATTTGTAAAGCCACATTTTGTAGCAATTCGCCTACAATTATGTCTAAGTTACTTTTAAGAATGAATCATGAGTGATTGCTTTATATGTAAAAAACCTCTTGGGGACATTAAAGTCCGAACTGTAAAAGCTAGGCGAGTTAAAACTAGTTTGCTTGAACGAGCAAGATTCAAAAACGATTTGGACAATGAATTGTTTTTGCAAAGTGTTTCTGTAGTAACTGTTCATATTCCCTGCTATCATTATTATAGTGATGGTCGAACAGATAATGAAGTTCGTCGTCTCAGTAGTAGCAGTTCATCGTCTTCAGTATCGGAAAATCTAGATACTGATTTTGATTTCTCAAATCAAATTTATTTGCGGCGAGGTATTCCAGGATCAGAGTAATTTGCGTCACAGCCTTCAGAAAAAGATATGTCATGTGCATGGCGCACAAAAAAAGCATTTTGGATCTTTTTCTGAAACGTTCGGATGATGAGGCATCGCATTGCTAATGTTTCCAGTTTAGTTGATGTTGAAGCTCGGGTATTGGATGATAATTGTACTCCAAAAAATGGAGTGACGAAAATAAGTATGACGAGCGCAAGAATAACATTGTCAGTGCCATGTAGGATGTTTTTGCTTATTTGTATGAAAATGGCGAAGAGTGTCAATTTCGAATTACAGATTTCATGAAATCAATTAAGGGATACTACGTTCCAGAGAAGTACGATCATTGAACGATTAAAGGCAAAGTATAAGGATGACATCGTTATCTTAACCGAAAGTAGACAATACAGCATTGTGTGTTTTAAAGGTATTATATTTAAAGTAATGTCGAAAAAATCATCTCATAAAAAAAAGATCCGCAAGAAGAGAGATTGCAGAAAGTCAGAGATGCAGCTGCAATTATTTTGAAAGACATCCGTTGAGGGCGCTATGAAACGAATAATTATCCACCTTCAGATGATTTTTTAAAAGTTAATTCTTTAATTCCTGAATCTTTATCAGTTCTACTTTCTGGAATTATCTGTCAATCAAAACGTAAGTCATTGGCTGCAGCATAGAGAAAATTTGTTTCCGTTGCTCATTTCATATTTGCAGCAACTCGTCCTGCTTCATTCATTTCACCGCTATTACTTGGGATTGGATCTTTTTCATATAAAAAATATGGTTCATATCAAATGTTGGTCCTCTATCAAATGTTCAGTTTGGCCCTCAAATTGTAACATTTCAATGGACTATATCTTGTGTTTGTTTGAAAAATGGATAAAAGTAATTTCGTGTGTTAATAAAGCATTGCATTTTGTCAAAATACAATTCAAGCCTTGGCTTGGCTTGATAAACATTATTCGGACTTTGCACCAGGAAAATCAACCGTTGAGAAGTGGATTACTAAGTATGAACGAGGCGAAATGAGTACCGAGGACGATGCACGCAGTGAATCCCCAAACAGGCTTTTCGATAACCGAAAAGTGAAGTTGATTAAGATAGCTGAGACCGTAAAGACATCAAAGGACCTATCGTAGATGAATATTTAGATTTCCGAAAGCTCTGTTCGAAGTGGGTGCTGCGCGAGCTCCCAGTGTACCAAAAACAACAACAAGTTGATGATTCAGAGCAGTGTTCAATCGTAATAAATCCGAATTTTTGCATCGATATTTGACGATTGATGAAACATGTCTCCATCATTCCACACTGGGGTTCAGGTCCAATCAGCCATGTGGACTGAACCGACTCCAAAGCGTGAAAAGACGCACAAATCAGCTGGCAAGGTTATGGCATCAATATTTTGTATGCGCATGGTATAATGAGATAAGGAGATGCCATCTGTTTTCTCGTGGATGGTATTGGTCAGGCTTCCCGAATCCTGTTGAAGTGACATAGCTTAAACAGGTTAGCTCTGGCCGTACCCACAGCATACTTATCGGGTTCGTCAAACTGCCAGTGGCAAGACAACGTGAGTTCCGACTATGGCATGAAATCCCGAAGCGTTACGTGACGATATCTCGTAACTGATGAGTCCGTTCAAGTGGCAGTAGTATTAGAAAAGGTATCTCTCTCTTCGATGAACAAGCGTATCTCTGAGCGTCGAAATAATGCAACCGCAGCGTTGTTATATTTGAAAATCCCAGTAATTATAAAAATTAAAAGGATTTTCATATACTTGGAAGAGCTTGTATTAAAAAACGGAATTCCTTTAGTAGAAGTTCGTGCCGATTGTTTTTGGTCTGCTAGATCATATGGCGATAACTACAAAGCACTTTCTGGAGCATCAGTCATAATAGGAAGAAAATTTGGAGAGGTTCTGTATCTTTGACATTCAACACGTTTTGTCTTCAGTCAACATGACCACGCACGCTGTAAAGCACGCGAAACGTCGGAAAAATTTAAAATTATGTAAAATAATTATAAGTTTATAATAATACATAGCTTCAATCCGTTAAAAAAAGTGTTTTCTTTAAGAGGTTCTGTATGTCGAAGTGAATAACAAATACTGTTTAGTATGTGTGCGAAAGCAAAAAAGGAGTAGAGGCAAAACAACACGTTTGCTACAAAAACTACGATGGCCCATTCTCAGGGATGGAATCTGATGTAATTCCTGAGGGTTCCGAACAGTCCCTCGAAATGTAGGAAATCATCTAATCCAGGTTAGCAGCAGACGGAGGTGCCTCAACTTACGCTAACATTTTGATAGCCAATTCGTATCCTAATCATGTGGTACAGAAAATACAATGTCGTAACCACTTGTTACGAAATATGTGTAAAAAATTACGTGCTATCACAAAAGATCTGAAATACAGTAAAGACCACAAGAAACCATTGACGGACCAAAAAAAGTATGAGCATGCGAAAGGTGGTAGTTTCAAACTCAGTGTTGCATGCCTTTGGAGATCATAAACAATAGTTTATAGACTGTACATAAGATTTTGAAGTTTTAATAAAATTATAATTGTATGTTGTGTTTCTTAATATTTCAGATGCTGTGTGGACAAAGCAATCCACGATGGCAATGCTTAGTTTATACGAAGCAAATGTACAGATGTTTATGGATGTCGGCAAGAAATCAAGGGTGTGGAAGAAAATATCAGAAGGGTTAAAAGATTTATGTATACAGGTAAAAATACTTAATATCATTAATGCTGAAGGTGTATTAAACTCTTGATAGTGTGTTGATTTGAAATCTTCGTTATAAATTATAAGCATTAATTTACGGTTGTACAGGTAACAGCAGATCAGGTTAAATGGAAATTTAATCGCTTATATAACAAATATAAGGAGTGTATTGACAACAACAATAAGAGTGGAAGAGCTCATATCACTTTTGAATATTATGTGCAATTCGAAGAAATTTTTCATAAAGAGAAAAACTTTCCACTCCACGTACACTTTCTTCTTCGATACTTACGACTGATGATCCACCCAGCGAAACAATCTACCACTAGTTGATGAGTCTCCAAAACCGGAAACAACTCCGGTTGCAGACGTTAAAAAAAAACTGCAAGAAACCAGCAACGAATGAAAAGTATGGAAATTATAGATAAAGTTCAAGAAAACCAGAAGGCAAGCGATGAAAATATTAGGTCCTTACATATGAAATTGGCGTTTTGTATGGGAGGAACAAAAAGTCAAATATATTTTTAAATAGAATATATTTAATTAATCAAAGTATGAACCATTGTTTTCTATGCACTTTTGCCATCTCATAGGTAGTTCATTGAACCCTTTACAAAAAAAATCAGTCGGACGGGAATCAATAAAATCTGTGAAGGCGATTTGGACTGCCCCATCAGAGTTAAATTTTTTCCCTTGCAAGAAGTTGTCCAAATTTCGAAAAAAATGGTAATCTGTTGGAGCAAGGTCCGGGGAGTACGGAGGATGTCTTAGACATTCCAATTGAAGCTCTTCTAATTTGGTAGCCGTCTGTTGTGCAGTGTGTGGTCTAGCGTTGTCGTGAAGTAGCAGTGGCTTGGAGCGATTGACCAGCCTAGGTTGTTTAGCCGCTAGCTTTTCCATCATGGTTTGCAATCGCTGACAATAGACATCAGCCGTAATAGTCTGGCCAGATTTGAGAAAATTGCAATGAACAATACCGGCACTAGTCCACCAAACGCTTACAAGTAACTTTTTTGGGGTTAATTTTCGCTTGGGGCAGGATTTGGCTGGCTGGCCAGGATCCAACCATTGCGCTGAGCGCTTCCGATTATCGTAAAGAATCCCTTTTTCATCACAGGTAATGATTCGGTTTAAAATACCTTCATTATTGTGCCGGTTCAGTAATGTAACGCAGCAGTCGACGCGCGTTTGCCGGTTTGCTTCAGTCAATTCGTGAGGTATCCATCTTTCAAGCTTTTTAATCTTCCCAATTTGCTTCAAGTGAATTAAAACAGTTTTATCACTAACACCGCAGCCTGCAGCTAACTCGGACGTGGTTTGCGATGGATCCGCTTCCACAATAGTCTTCAATACTTCATTATCAACTTGGGTCTCAGGCCGTCCACGGGGCTTGTTCTGCAGGTCGAAATTTCCAGAACGAAAACGTTGGAACCAAAAACGAACTGTGTTTTCTTTTGCAACATGACCGCCATACACATCATTCACCCTTCGAGTCGTTTCCGCAGCACTAGTGCCACGGCGGAACTCGTACTCGTAAATAATGCGATACTTTAAGTTTTCCATTTTGTAAAATGAGTGACGCAAACAGAAAAAAACAGAAGAAAAAACAAATGAGTGACGGTCATCGAAGCACAAATACATGAGTAAATAGCTGTACAAATTTGAATTTGGAATTCCTTACCAAAGAGGAGAACATCGTGATTAAAGTGGCCAGTACGAAAAACGCCAATTTCATATGTAAGGACCAAATATAAATAGTATGTCAAGAGCAAAAAAAAGGAGTTTTTAAAGAAAACTTGTTGGTGGGAAGCGAATAAACTTTTCACAGCGTCGTTCGCATCAAAGCAGATGTGCAGCAGCTGTAGTGTCATATAACACTGGAAAACCCATCACCACACTGCATAAAAAATGCTGGTATTTAGTCCCAGGTCTCATCATATAAAGCGATTAGAAACGAATCGCGACAAATTGGAGAAAAAAAAAGAAGTCTGTTCCCCAGAAAAAAAAACAGAAGAGGTTTTCACAATATTGATATATTCCAAAACAACTACGGCAAGAATGCTTGTGCGCCAGATATGCCACCTGAGGAGCTGAAGCTTGCCAAAGATAATTTTATAAAATACTTGGAATCTCTTGTGGTAGACAGGAAAGCTGTGGAAAAAAATACAGTTCTCCAACGCGATAGCAGTGATTGGCGAGAATTGAGAAAAAAAATAATGACTGTTTCGAATTTTGGTATAGGGATTAAAAGTAAAATAAAGATCAGAGAATTTAGTAAAAGACGTTTTACACAAAGACAAACATTTCATCTATAACGTCTATAGCACATGGTATAAACAATGAGAAAATTGCGTTAGAGCAACTGTCAGCACAAATAATATTGTTATAGAACCCTGTGGACTATTTGTGGACAACAAGTACCCTTTTCTTGGAGCTAGTCCCGATGGACTTATTGGGACGGATACAATAGTGGAAGTCAAGAGTCCAGTAGCTCCGGGTAAAGTTGGAATGTACGAAGCCATCAAAACAAACAAAATACAAATTTACAAACACAATAAGAAAACGAATCAAACTGTAATAAATAAAAACAGCGATTGGTTTTACCAAGTTCAAGGCCAGCTTATGATTACTGGCCGTGAAAAATGTATTGTCGGCATTAGGGGGAGTGAGAAGCAATGAGGGTCATAGAAATAAAGACAAAATTTTCGAAGGAAACGATGGAACGAAAGTTGGTTGAGTTTTATATGAATCAAATACTACCTGAGCTTGTAGACTCACGACATTAAAGAGGCAAGCCGTGAGTAGAAGTAGTGAAAATAGAACCATGCAGATATCTTTTTATATAACAGATATTGTATTGTAAAAAATTTTTTATGGTTTGTAACACAAACAGTGACTAATTATTATGTATTATAAATAAAGAACAAAACACAAGAGGCTGTCTATTCAGTATCGACTTTAAATCGATATTACTAAACAATAAAAATAATAAATATCCCCGAAAAATTGAGGTACCTAATCTATAACGCAAAAGGTCACCGAAAATAAGATGCACAGAAAAACAAGATCCTAGAAACTTGGTTGAAGGTAAAGTACAACAATTAGCGATGGGCAACTCGAGTAACTCGGGTCAGGCCGTAGGCGAGTCAGCCCGAGCTAAAATATCTGCAAACCGAGTTGACTTGGAGAGTGCGCGCGGCGTGTGTTCAGTGGTGGGCTGCGGGGCACGCGGGTCGCGGGCTGCGGGCGGTGCGGTGGGCTGGCGCCCCTCGGCTAGCTCGCGACTCGCGAGGCCCGAACAACTCCGAGCGAACCGTTGTTGGTTTCATATCTGACGTTCTTATGAGAGAGTTTTGAGCAAAAAAGCCAGCTCGCTTATTTGTTTTGTTAAATTTTTTGTTATTGTTACTTTGTTCATTGTTTATTGTTTTGTTGCAGTTTTATTAGTTTCTGTTATTTGTTTTGTTGACTTTATTTATTTCAGAATAGCTCCTGGAAGTAAAAAAAAGTGTTGCATGGGTGTTTTATTCGAAAACAGATGACTAAGGTAGTTTGCAAATTATGTTCCTGTCAGTATAAATATAGTGGAAATACCACTACTTTAGTGAACCACTTAAAAAAGAAACATGCAATTCAATACAGTGAAACCGTTGGCGCAAATTTACCCAGAGACGAATGTGCAAGTAGTGAGTGTGAGGTTTCGAGAATTGACTTGCCAATTCCAAGCGTGTCCGGTGTTTGTGTGTCGGAGAATCGGGAGGAGAATAATACCGTTGGCGGTTCAGCTCCTGAGCTTTCTCAGCCAAAGCAGGCGCGACAGATGCGCTTAACCAAAAATTTGGTGATGAAGCCTTACTAGACCTAATAACAATAGATATGCAACCCCTACAAATTGTTGAAAACGAGGGTTTTATAAAATATTAAAAAAAATTAAATCCTGATTATGTATTGCCATCTAGAAAAAAATTAATTCAAATTCTGAAAGAAAAATATAACATATGCAGTTCTGAAATAAAACAAAAATTACAAGATGTAGAATATATAATAACTGGAGTTCAGAAGGTCAAAAAGTTATATTAGTGTTACTGCTCATTTCATTAAAAGTTCAAAATTACATTCGCTTGTTATATCAACATCTGAACTTGCAGAACAGCATACCTCGTTAAATATAGCAAACGCTTTGCGAGCTATTTTAACAGAATGGAATATTTTCGACAAAATAGTTACAATTGTGAACGACAATGCTTCGAGCATGAAAAAGATTTTTTAAATAAATAAAATCATTTCTGTGTTGCACACACTATAAATTTAGCCGCCAAAGACTGCATTTAAACAGAAAATGACGCATTCCCACATTTAAAAAATGCTACGTCGAAAAGTCGCGCCATAGTCACTCAATTTAAGCAAAGCATAAAATCGTCTAAACTAAAACAATACGTACAGACGAGGTGGAATTCAAGTTTTTATATGTTGAAGAGGTTGTTGAGAACCAAAGTTCTCCTATCAGCAACATTACCTCTGCTTACGTCACCTCCACCAAGCTTAAACGCAGAGGACTGGCTGATAATAGAAAACTGTGTTGCTCTTTTACAGCCCATGGAAAAAGTATCCGACGCTATCGTGTACTATACCAATAGTCAGAGGTCTCAGAAATTCGCTTCACAATAAGTCTCCAAAAACCGAAGCTGGAAGGCATGATCAGCGGTCGCTGCTGGAAGTCATTGATAAAAGATTAAGTGTTTATGAGTCCAACAGAACAGCAGCAAAGGCCACCTTACTGGATCCACGTTTAAAAAAAAGGTTTTGGTGTAGAGAGCAATGCTGATGCGGTTAAATTTGTCCTTGAGGAATTTGCTCAATACCTGGTTCAACACCCACCAGTTGAAGAAGAAATCGGTTGCAGACTGTTTCTACGGCGCAATCTTTTACAGATGGCCATGATGATGAAATCTGTGATTTTTTTTACAGAAAACTCATTGAAACGGTCACACAGCAAACCCCAACATCATCCGCTTCAATAGTTTTAAAATAATATTTAGATTTGCCCTACCTAGATAGGACGAATTTTGGGAATAGCGTAAACATATTTTTCCTATCCTTCATCGAATAGCCTTCAAGTATTTATGCATACCGGCTTCCTCTGTCCCATCAGAGCGACTTTTTTCGAAGGCTGGTTTGGTTACAAACCAAAGGAGGCTTAAGCCAAAAAAAATACACCCAATATTGTTCTTGAACTCGTACAGTAGCGAGAAAGGGAAGTCTTGAATATCTAAATCTCAAGAATCTTGTAAGGCGAAAGTCGAAACCAACACTTAAATTTACTGCCATTCGAACATCTAGAAATTTTACCACAGGGCGCCAATACTCAAGACTATATATACAATAAAAAATATTTTATCGCGGTCCTACTTCCTGATCGTGTATGCCTTGCCTAAATTAATAAGATTTTTTGTATTCATGATTTCATCATTTTTGTCCCTAATATAAGAAATCAAAAACCTAAAAAGGTTTGATTAAGTAAGAAATATTTTAGTATTTTTTATTTAGTTAAAAATTATATAAAAGTACGTTACCATGTTCTTCACTAAACAGCCTTCAACAAGCTCTGCTGAAGTGCAACCATCTACATCTGGTCTTCATCTGGATAGGCGCCGCTGTGGTATCAGCCAATCATCCTCACCAGATGTTCCTCCCAGTGTCGTAGCTCAATCCCTAACACCTACGGTACCAGATACAGCCATGTCTGATACAGTAGAGTCAGATACTGAAGAAAATGAATGGAAAAAGGTGCTTTACCCACAGACTCCCGACATAGAATACTTTGATAGCATACATTTAGAATCTAAGCAATTTATGCCAAGTAGGACCAGACCTGTTGCTTATATTTATTATTTGATGGGAGATTAGATTAGAGATTAGAAAATCTACATTTGAACGATAATATGAAAATGCCGCCGAGAGGAACACCTGATTATGACAAATTGTATAAAGTTCGCCCGCTTCTCGAGATACTTAACAAATCCTGTCAAAGTGCTGCAAAAACTACAACTTCCCAACCTATAGATGAGTCGATGATACAATTCAAAGGCATTTCATCACTAAAACAGTACATGCCACTAAAACCTATAATAAGAGGGTATAAAGTGTCTACTAGAGCAGATAGCAAGACTGGCTACGTTTTTGAGTTCCAAATTTACACAGCGAAACGTGCTGATCAATCAACTGGGTTATACTGGCCGTGTGATAGAAATGTCATTAAAGAAAAGGATCTGTATATATTTTTCATTCATCGAATCAAGAATTTCGTGATCTAACTGAACCAACTACAAAAACACTCACTAGTATAACCGCAACCAAGGGTTGTAGCTCCTCCAATAATGTTATTAACAGAAGCTATAGATTTAACACCGCTCGTCATTTAACCTTATCTTCCACAATATCTGGTAGGTGGGCTGAAAATCTGTAGGCTGACACATATATGCCGCTTCTTGTATTAAATTAATATGATTTTAAGTTAGCCCTATGTATAAATTTGACAAGTGTCGTACTATTAGTTTCTGAGTAGTATCTATAGTATGTTGTGTGAAGGAACTTTTGTTTTTTTTTTAAAAATGGATAAAAGTTATTTCGTGTGTTAATAAATCATTGCTTTTTGTCAAAATACAATTCAAGCCTTGGCTTGATAAAAATTATTCGGACTTTGCACCAGGAAAATCAACCGTTAAGAAGTGGATTGCTAAGTATGAACGAGGCGAAATGAGCACCGAGCACGATGCACGCAGTGAATCCCCAAAGAGGTTTTGCGATAACCGAAAAGTGAAGTTGATTAAGGTAGCTGAGACCCCAAAAACATCAAAAGACCTATCGTAGATGAATATTTGTATTTTCGAAAGCTCTGTTCGAAGTGGGAGCTGCGCGTGATCCCAATCAACCAAAAGTGTTTGAAACTGTTCAATCGTAATAAATCCGAATTAGAAAAATTGCGTCGATATGTGACAAAGGATGAAACATGTCTCCATTATTCCACACCGGGGTTCTGGTCCAATCAGCCACGTGGACTGAACCGACTCCTAAACGTGAAAAGACGCACAAATCAGCTGGCAAGGTTATGGCATCAATATTTTGGTATGCGCATGGTATAATGATATGAGGAGATGCCATCTGTTTTCTCGTGGATGGTATTGGTCAGGCTTCCCGAATTCTGTTGAAGTGACATGGCTTAAACAGGTGGGCTCTGGCCGTACCCACAGCATTCGTATTTATCGGGTTCGTCAAACGGCCGGTGGCAAGACAAGGTGAGTTCCGACTATGGAATGAAATCCCGAAGCGGACTAATGAGTTCTCTGAGCGTCGAAATAATGCATACGCAGCGTTGTTATATTTGATATTCCCAGTTATTATAAAGATGACTTAGAACAGCTTAAAGTCGACGAAATTTAAAACGGGACTTTCAGAAGGACTGGATAACATTAAACTCCACTGTAATAACCCCAATTATGAAATGCCTCCCTGATCTGAAACTATTATAGAGAGTTCAGTTGTAAATTTCGAGATTAAAGACAGTCTTATATTAGTTGAATGCATTTCAGACAAATTATTATTCGCTAAATTGCATCCTCAAAGTCAAAGAAAAAAGTTCGTGCGTACAAAGTACACATGTCAGAAGTGAAACTTCTTTGTAAATTAATTATTACTAAGGTAAAAGCCCCAATAGATGATCATGTACCAGTATATGATCACTCCATGTATTTGTATATCTATATTCAAACTGTTTACACACTGTATCCGTGCTAATGATGATATAAATAAATAAAAAATCTGCCTTTACTGCACAAGACTTTATGCGACAGAATTGCCGTCTAAAGTCCTACTAAACGAGTACATCAACCAATAGCGTGTATTTTTTCTCGATCTCTCATACTCTCTCTTTCAATCTTTCTCACTATAGCTCTCTCCCACCTCTCGCTCCATGGCACTGTGCGTGATGCGACGTTTGCTCTATCTCACTCTCCCTCTCTATCTTTCTCACTTGCTTCCTCCCTAATCTCGCTCCATGGCTAGTTGCTTCATGCTACGTTCGCCCTTTCTCACTCTCTGTCAATCGGTCTCAATAGCTCTCTTCCTTTTCTTCGACAAAAACGCTGCACATCGTGATTCGTGACGCTAATATTATTGTTATTGCGTTTCATCCGTAAAAAATTTACCCTCATGCTCCTTAAGAAGTTTCACTTCAAAAATAGAGCAAATGTATCCCTAGTCAATGTGTTCCCGAGTCCGATATCACTGAATCTAAATAAAAATTGAAATTCAAACAATACATCAAAATCCAATTGAATATAATCTAATCTCCAACCTGAAATCTCGTTAATATGGATCTGCCATTGACGGATATAGGTGAATTATGGAGCACAGCTCATTTAAATGAAGAAGAATGCCTCTTTTATATTTGTTCCCAGTATACTAACATATTCCATTTGCCAAATGAATCCTTGGAAGCAACTGATACTATAGTATCAGTCATGTATACATGATAATAACGTATTAAAACCGACACAAACAATACCAAAACAAAAGACAAAACAATAAGTGTAGAAACGTATCGTTTCCCAGAGGCACAAAAATTCTATATCAAGGGTTAATCAAGCCATCTTCCTCATCGAGCGTAGTCTGGACCTATGCGGGTGCTACTTAAGAAAATGGATGTCTCTGGAACTCATAAATTGAGGACTGTTGTTGATTACCGAACACTAAATGACATCATAATACGTTCACCAACTAGGACCCAGTTGGTCAACGATTAATAATATTATTAGCAGTTGGATAACCTACTTACTAGGTAAATCCAAAAAAATTAAACATTAGATTTGAGCTGAGGATTCGAGACACTAATAAAACGCCATTTAGTGTACCTCAAGAGCATTACGATTTACTAGTTTTAAATGGCCTAACCAAACCAACAACTAACGCTAATGAACAACGTGAACGTTCTTTTGTAAACTTTGATGACATAGTAGTTTACTCATATGATCTAAAACAGATTCCCAACACGCCCCACAGGGGGCTATTTGATCGTTAAGGCAATTAAGTTAGGGCAATTAGATTTAGCTGGCGAATTAAATTTACCCTACATAGGCTGGAATATCTTAACGGCATAGATTGGAATAACTCACTAAAAGGCCATTGATATAATTGTCCAGAAATATTACTCTATTCTCCACCGAGGATTTCAATAATACGTTCCCAAAACTATAAGGAACCGCTCATTCTCATTGGAAATCAAGTAGAAAAAAAAATTATGGTAATGAAAAAAAAAGCACTCAAAATTGTAGGCACAGAAGATTGCTTAAAATGAATAATCTTTGCACATATCCACAAAAAAAATTGAAATCTTTGTGAGTAGTAATTCCTTAAAATTCTTCCAGACCCGAAGTGTCTCATCAATTTTTAAAAAAAAAAAAGACGTCGATACCTGGAACGAAGACGCTGATAGCTGCCAAAAAAATTGTTCATTCATTGCGAGTAGTGAACGACCTAGCTGAGCGCGGTGTTGCTTTAATGGAAGAATATAATAAATTAATGACCACAAATGAAGAACAAAAAAAATATTGGCTTTTGTTGGTAAAAGAGTAGGGGAGGGACGGGGACATGGGCACCCCCCCCTCTTATTCTGATCCGGTCACAGATTTTATTTTTTTCCTAATTTGGTAGTTTACTTTACCGACTGGCCACACTGTTCATCTATAGACTATCTGTCATTTCTGTCAGTTGTCAAACACAGACACGTTTGAAGGTTATGCGCTCGTAAAAGTGAATATTTTGTTGTGGTTTCGGATCGTAATAAAGAGAAAACTAACGAAAGGTATGTGTATTTTTTATTATATATCTATTGTATATGTACTAACTTATGAATTAAACTGAAATAACAAAAAAAAACACGCCTAAATAAAAAAATACCGGTAATTTATGTTAAAAATGTATACAGAGGGGGAAATGGGCTTTCTGATGTGAGGGAGGTTTGGGCATGCCCAATGCTCCTATATGTTGAGTATAGGAGGATTTTTTAAAATTCTAATTATATGCATTAATTAAACTATTTGAAATATTTTTAATTACAGAAAGATGCCGTTCAAATTCAAAAATAAAGGTTTGCGACGGGAAATTCCTAAAGATTTGAGCCATAGATGAGTTATCAAAAGGATCAACAATAAAAACAACAGCTGATAAATATCAAATTTGCAACGGTACCTTAAACAAGATTATGTAAAGGATTCTTCGCACAGATTTATAACCCCACAATTTTTCACCGATGAAGAAGAACAAAAATTGTCAAATTACATGATAGTTTGTTCTAAACATAATTATGGATTGACACAGATACAAGCACGTAAATTGGCCTATGATTATGCTGTAGCCATAAATAAAACTAATATTCCTGATAATTGGATCAAGAAAAAAATCGCATCTAAGGACTTTATGAGGGGATTTATAAATAAGCAATCTCACTTATTAATACGGACACCAGAAGCTATATCGTTGTCACGTGCAACAAGTTTTAACAAAACAAACGTGGATAATTTTTTCTAAAATTTAAAAAACGGTCTTTCAGCGACATCAGTTTGGTCCCAAAGCCATATATAATATAGATGAAACAGGATTGACGACTGTTCAGCGTACACAAAGAGTAATTGCTTCAAAAAGCTCAAAACAAGTTGGACGAGCAACATCTGCAGAGAGAGGCTCACTTGTCACAATGTGTTGTGTTATCAATACTGAAATACTTTCTTATGGTATACGAGGGCTGCACTAAATGTATCGGGAATGGAATCATACCACTGTTCCTGTCATATTTAAATCTTTTTAATTGAAAACTCCTTGGTTTTAAAAATCGAATACTTTAAAAAAAAAAAAAAAAGATTCTCGGTCTTGTCACAAAGTTTTGTCAAATTTGTTTAGTCGTTGAGAAAATGGAATTGACTCACACTGATTTATTATGACTTTCGAAGTGGTTTATTACAAAAACAGTGTGTTGACATGATGATTTCTGCATTTGGTTCTTTTGAAGCCCCATCCAAAACCACAATTTATCGCTGGTTTGCTGAATTTCAACGTGGACGTGTCAAGCTCAGTGATGATCCCCGTCAAGGTCGTCTAAAAACTGCAGTCACCCAAGAAAACGTTGATGCTGTGCGTAAGCTGATTGAGGAAGATCGACATGTGACATACCGCGAAATTCAGGCAACTTTAGACATTGGCATGAGTCAAATATAAATAATCTTGCATGAACAATTAGGTGTAAAAAAGATGTTTTCCCGATGGATACCGCATTCGCTCTGTGAAGAGCAAAAAGCGGCTCGCGTTACTTGGTGCGTCAGAACTCTCGAAAGATTCCACGCAGGATCCTCAAATGCTGCATTTGATTGTTGTTGTATCGTATCAGGTGACGGATCCTGGATATACGCGTACGAACCCGAAACAAAAAACCAGTCACGAGTTTGGGTGTTCGAAAATGAGTTAAAGCCAACGAAAATAGTTCGTTCACGGAGTGTTGCAAAAAAAATGGTGGCCACGTTTGTCTCCAAAACCGGCCATGTCGAGATTATTCCTCTTGAGGGACAAAGAACGGTTAATGCAGAATGGTATGCTAGCATTTGTTTGCCACAGGTTGTTTCTGAACTCCGTAAAGAGAACTGCAACCGCCGCATCATCCTCCATCACGACAATGCGAGTTCTCACACCGCGCACAGAACAAAAGAGTTTTTAGAGCAAGAAAACAAAGAATTATTAGACCATCCGCCGTACAGCCCCGACCTTAGCCCTAATGATTTCTATATTTTCCCTAAAATAAAGAATAAATTGCGTGGTCAGAGATTTTCATCACCTGAAGAAGCTGTGGACGCCTACAAAACGGCCATTTTGGAGACCCCAACTTCCGAATGGAATGGTTGCTTCAATGATTGGTTCCATCGTATGGAAAAATGTGTCAAATTTCGCGGAGAATACTTCGAAAAGCAATAAATACATTTTTAAATAGTAATGTTGTGTCACTTCCTTGATTCCCGAAATTTTCAGTGCCGCCCTCGTATAACCAAATAACGCGGTGCCCGAAATTAAACATAAAACATTTCTTAGTAATATGGACCATTCTAATATATATATTTTATATAATGTAAAGAAATAATTATATTTCTTAGATTAGATTCTTTTGATTATTATTAATTATCTAGTGTTAACTGATGTTTCATTTAAATTGTTTGTTAGCCTGAACTTAGCCTGTCATTTAAATTTTTAATTAGAAGATTTTTTTGTTTGTACATTTTGGATTATATAAGAAATAGGAAAGAAAGTGATTGTTTTCAAGTATAATAACAATCTCTAAATGTTGTTTCTTAAAATTCATATTTCAGCAACACATTTGACATTCATTCATCATAAAGCAACATTTTTGTTCGTTTAAATTGGAACTTCGGCCGCATTTGTAAAAGATAAAAATAGTTTAAAGAAACGATATCAAGTAAGAAGATTTTGGTTAGGTATGTCAGAAATACTCAGGAAAATTAACATAGATGATGATGAGAACATACAATTTGTAAATCAATATCTCGAAGAAATCTGTTCAGAAAAACTGGTATCAATTGAAAACATTAAACAGACAGATACTATTAAAAATATATTAAATGATCTAATGGAACATAAACAACAAAACCTAAAAACATTCCTGAGAAATTCGTACTCGAAAAATTCAGAAGCAAGAATTCTAATGCTACACAATGGATCAATGTTTGAAAATGAATGCATTCGTTTTGATATAACAACTGACATAAAGAACATTGAAATCCTAAGACTATTTATAGATAAAAGCTGTGTGGATTTGTATAGTTCAATGTTTATAAAACTGACTATGTGTTCTTATTAGATAAGGTGGAAAACCTAGTTCTGTGAGACATTTGCAAACAAAGGATGGAACCCAGTAACATATACATTACTCTTTAAATACAAAGGTTCTCGATTAGATTATGCGATGAGAAAAGAAAAACTATTACTGCATACGAGTATGAGAACAATACGTAGTTGGTCCTAAAGTTCTGTCACTAGCACATTATTTCTACATTTCGAGCAGGATTTTATAAAAAAATTATTGCATTCTATTTTGGAATGTTTGATTATTGTTTTAAAACAAAAAACAATAACTTTCCGTAATTTTTCACGATGGAGTGGACATTGAAAGTAAACCGAATAGTTGTTATTGCGTTGCACCGCTGTGGACACTCGCCGAGTACCATTTTCAAGTTGCTCAAAAATTTGAATATAACGCTTAGGTTTGTGTACGGTACTATTGATAGGTACCTTGAAGTCTCCAGTGTTGAGGACAAGAAAAGAACTGGCTGGCCACGCTCCGCAAGAACACCAGCAGTAATCAAAGCTATCAAGGCGCGGATAGTAAGAAATCCTGTCCGAAAACAGAAGTTGATGGATTTGCAGATGGGTGTCAGTAGGAAAACAGTAAAAAAGGTTTTAAATGAAGATCTTGGTCTACGAGCATACAAAAAAAGAGTGGGCACTTACTTAATGCTCGTCTAAAAGCAATAAGGCTTAAGAGATCGCGGGTGTTGTTTAAGCGGTACGCGAAAAACCGACACCGTGATATCCTCTTTACGGACGAAAAATTTTTCGATATTGAAGAGAAGTACAATAAACAGAATTATACAGTGTACGCTAGGAGTTCTGAAGAAGCTGAAAATAAAGTTCCAAGGGTGCAATATGGACATCATCCATCATCAGTAATGGTTTGGTTGGGAGTGTCCTATTACGGGCTAACTGAGGTTAATTTTTTCGAAAAGGGGGTCAAAACCAGTGCTACAGTGTACCAAGAGACGGTTTTGTATCGCCTTGTCAAAGACATGTCCAGCACCCTATTTGCGGGACATCACTTCGTGTTCCAGCAGGACTCTGCGTCTGCATACAAAGCCAAGACCACTAAAGCCTGGTTTGAGCGTCAAAACATCGTCTTAATTAGACATGAGGATTGGCCTTCCTCCAGTCCGGACCTTAATCCTTTGGACCAGAAATTATGACAGGGCTTAGAGAGGAAGGTCTGTGATAAACCTCATGAAAATTTGGAGAATCTGAAGTCATCTTTAAAAAAACCAGTGACTGAAATCGACACGAATATGGTGCGTGCTGCGATAGACGACTGGCCGCGACGCTTAAGGGCCTGTATTAAAAATGAGGGAGGTTATTTCGAATATTTTTATGCTTTTTTTATTCCTTAATTAATGTACTAAGAATTGATATATCACTCATTACAAACTGATCAGTACTTTTGTTTTTATCATTCTTTCCATTTATGACAGAACTTTGGGACCGACTACGTAGATACAGGTACCTTAGTAGATCTTATTGCAGCTGGTTTACTAGATTTTATTATCAATAAGAGTGATAGAGAAAGATTACATGATATAGTGGATTTGTTTAATTTTAAAAGTAAGAACCATGAAGAGAAATAACCTTGTAAGATATGCGGAAAATAAAAGAAAGGAGTTCGTTACCATGAAAAGAATGTATGTTGGTTGGTGTAAACTAAAAAGTTGGTGTAAATACCGCAAGATTTTTAATATATAACAAAATGTACGCTTCAAAACAAAATAATGAAAAATGTATGAAAATAATTAAAGGTTTAGACTCAACGCACATTCCACCATGCTGGAAAAACTAAAATTGTTGCCGACAATCTTTGTTAATTCGATGTGGTTAAATGCCACTAAGTTGGACTGTATCAAGTTCAGTCCGGAAAATAATAGCTGGCTGCTATTAGATAGTTTTCTAAAACCTACATGTTTTTTTGGAGACTCAACTCCAACGCAAGTTAAGAGTGTGCTATTTGATTATATGAACAAATCTTTCGATAATAAAGACGATTATGATATTTGTAGCGATGAAAGTGATAGCTCCGATGATTCAGATTCTGAAGTCTGCAGCAAGTTTTTAAACAGCACAATAGATGAGGTGAAATGTGTGAAATGTGCAGGGTCGTATCACAAGCATTGCGTAACAATGGGTTCTGATCCAAAAAAATGGATTTTTACTAAATTTAAGGGACAAAATAAAAAAAGTGTCTGATCAGCCAAAATCAGCACACGCCGAAATCCCACGATAGTAGTCAAGATGATATAGAACTTCTAAGGAATGAATTATCTAAATTTCACAATGAAATAGCTAGGATTTCTACATATATAAATGAGTTTAACGTAAGGTAGTCCAACGTTTTTTTTAGTATACATTAACGATTTATGTTCACTCGCACTTACTAATGCTAAACTCTTTTCATTCGCAGATGACACAGCTATAGTCTTCTACTCACACTCTTGGGAACAAGTCACACGGTTAGCTCATTTAGGTCTTCGCCAAATCTCTCAATGGCTTTTAGATAATCTCCTATCCTTAAATACGTCTAAGACAAAATACGTATGTTTTCACATATCGAAATCCAGCAAACCAAACCCTGTTCCGCCTATTAAATTACACTCATGTTTGAACCTTCACAGCAACTGCAACTGTCCTCTCCTGGAACCCACTAAAACAACCAAATACCTGGGATTAATTATTGACTCAAGGCTTTGTTGGGGCCCTCAAATTAACTACCTATGTTCTCGAGTTCGCAAACTTATAAATGTTTTCAAACGCCTTAGAAAGCCTGCTGATCCACATACAATCAAGATAGTGTATACTGCATTATGCCAGTCGATATTATCTTACTGCATATCGGTTTGGGGTGGAGCGGCATTGTCTTCAATGCTGAAAATTGAGCGCACCCAACGTGCCATTCTTAAGATTTCATATAAGAAACCTTTCCGCTACTCAACTTCAAAATTGTACAATGAAACAAAACTTTTAACTGTGAGACAATTATATTTAATAGCATTATGCAGACTTTTTTGGAAACAAACACCCACCGCACCGCATCAGACAAAACGCAAACCCATATATAAGCAACCCAAAACTCGCACTTTCTTCGCCCAACGCTTTTTCTCCTTCCGAGGCCCTTTCATCTTTAACCACTTCATTAAAAACAAAATTATCACGAACATTTCAAAAATCACATTACATACATTTACTAAACATCTCAAACGATATCTTGTTAACCTGTCCTATTCTGATACTGAAAATATTCTTATTGTGCAAAAATAGTTTTAATATAAATGTGTAGAAATAATTAATATAATTTTTAAAATACTGTTTACGTGTCAAAAGGAAGAGACTGGCTGCCCACAACACAGGGAATCCTAGTGTGGGGGCCAGTGCACTTTACTTTATCTAAATATCTCGTATATTGTGCATAATAAAGTTTTTTCTTCCTTTCTTTGTAGTGGAGGAAAGAGTTACTCTGCTAGAAGAGCCGGGGGTAGAAATGCCGGTTCAAAGTTCTAACATAGAAGAATTTTATTAAAATTTCTTACTACATTACAAGGAAAAATTAGTTCGAGGCAGGCCAATAGTTTTTCTCCAGAGATGAATAATAATAGCAACCTTGAAATTTCAAACCAAAGTCAAAATTCGAACGTTATATCTATAAATAATGTAAAAAATCAATGAAAAAAAGGAAACAGACATTGGGGTCGTCCAAAAGCCGGACTTCCACCACGTCTGCTGTACCTACTATCTCTATTACTTTGGCAACAACTGGCTCAGCCGCGGTTAAAACTCGCTCCCCATCAACATCTGCGCCGCGGCAGCGAGAGAATAATAAGCAGGAAGAAAATCGGGTGACAGGACGTAAGAAAGGCTTCGTTCGCAGCAAGACACGTAGTAGGATTAGGAAAAAAACAGATTGTTTATCTATCAAGGGTATTGAGCACACAAAGTTCTTGCATGTTTGGCGCTTGCATCCGGACACCAGTGTGGAGGATGTCAAAAGTCACGTAACGAAACGAAACGAAACACGAAAACGTTGACAAAATCAAACATAAAACGGAGCGTCAGTACGCATCTTTCATTATAAGCGTATCGCAATCCTGTTTCAATATTTTAAATCAGTCGGAAATATGGCCGATTAATGCCGCATTTAGTGAATGGATTTGGTTTCGTAACTCAGCCAAAAAAAGTATAAAAAATTAAAGAAATTAGTTTATACTACCAAAATGTCAGAGGACTGCGCACAAAATTAAATCAGTTCAAAAACAATTTGGATGTATCGAGCTATGATTTGTTTGTTCGTTGGTGCCGATAGACGTGCAACACCCACCACTGGCGGTGAGCTTGCGCCTTATTCCCAATGTATGCTCTGTAGTGTCCTCTACGACCGGGGCGGCACAATCATATTCTAGAGGACAAATAGGAATTAGTAATGACTGGTCAAAATGGAACTTTAATAAAGCAGATTATCATATATTATACACGCCTTTGTTACCAGTAGACTGGGGTACGCTGTACAGCTTGAGCGACGTGGATGAGATGGTTGTATATTTTACTTGGTTACTTAATTGACCTGATCAAAAAGAAAGCTCGACTCTACAAACGATACAAACAAACCAAAACGACGTGTGATTACCAGGAGTTTTCTTAATGTAAAAAAGATGTAAAAAATAACTTAGAAAGGGCATATAAATTCCATATAGATAAAATACAAAACCAATTCTCGATTGATCCAAGGTCTTTTTGGCAATATGTTAAGGATCACACACGACCATTGAAAAGGGAAGGTATTGTAACAGATGGAATAAATTTAACGGAGGAGGAGCGTGCTAACGAATTTGCCCAGTTCTTCAAAAGTGTTTACAGTGCCGAGACGCCACAACTCGATGTGAATGCGGCAGCAGCATATGGGACGAGCAGCGCCCGTGTTCACTTAGATGATTTCACCTTGCGGGAAGTGAGTGAAGCACTGGTGCACCTTAAACCTAAGCGTTCGGCCGGTTCTGATGGCCTACCACCTTTTCTTTTTAGGGACTGTGAGAGACTACTGGCAGCGCCGCTTCACCATATATTTAGCACTTGTCTAAAGTCAAATATTTTCCCAGCACAATGGAAAACCACTAGGGTTACACCTGTTCCAAAGGGGATCCCGGGACCGGATATACGTGACTATAGACCAATTGCTGCATTTCCACGCCGGCAAAGGTTTTTGAGTCAGCAATACAGCGTAGTAAATTCTCACAAGTAGCGGCTCAATTGCGCGATGAACAGCACGGGTTTAGACCAGGACATAGTACGACTATGAATCTGTTGGACTTGATGATGTACACAATGATGTACATGTATTTGATGCCTGTAGTGGATGCTGGGGGTCAAGTTGATGTAGTTTACCTGGATATAAAAAAAGCATTTGACACGGTGGACAATGACATTCTTCTTAGGAAGTTAGCGGCGTTCGGCTGTATACCAAAACTGCTACATTTCTAGGTATCAAATCTGACAGACAGAAATCAGTATGTAGACTACAAAAATCATGAGTCTGCGCCGTATTTTACTCCATCTGGAGTAAGTCAGGGTTCGAATCTCGTACCCCTCGAATTCGTCCTTATGGTTAACGACTTGCCGGAGGTCCTGAGTTTTAGCAGATGTCTATTGTTTGCAGATGACCTAAAGATTTTCAAAAAAAATTAAATAAATTTTGATTGCGAGCATCTTCAGAGCGATCTTTCGAAGCTATCTGATTGGAGTATTTTAAATAAACTCAGTTTTAATGCTGCAAAGTGTTCCATCAGTGCCGGATTAGCCACGTAGCAAGAGTAGCAAATGCTTCGGGCCCCGCAAATTTAGGGGCCCCGCGCTCCAACGCCTGTCTGACCGTAATAAAAAGAGTATTAATTTAGATAGGAGCGTAAAATATCTTGCATACCTTTAACGCGAAGCGCTTAGTCTATTCTTCACTTCCACATAAAAATAAACTTGACGAAGTCGAGTTTATTTTACATACTTATTTTTAATCGTAAAAATAAGTATGTATTTAACTTTTTAACGTTAATTTTCAAATTTTAATTATAATCGATTTAAACTAGCATGTCATTTCTACCCTTCAAGCGGCCAGATTTTTATTTTTATATATATATATACATTAATTTTGCGAGTTTACGTAGCCGAGACTTTACTTTTCTAATCGATTTTAATATAATATCTGTTCACGCCATCCAGTTACCTTTAGTCCTCTCTGGTGACATTTTCTGTCCTTACCGCACCCATTCCCTAAACACCAATATGTCTCTTTTGCGGTATTCAAGTGTAGAAGGAGGGGACCATTTCTACATGCTCCCGCGCCTCAGAGAAGACTTAACCGCCGACGCGAGGTCACGCTTGTGCTTACGCTTGCGCTTCGTGTGCTTACGCTTTTTGTGCTTACGATTGTGCTTCCAGTTATTTGTGGTCTTCTCCCACGGAGACAGGTGAAGAGACGGAGGACTATAGGTGAGTGGTGTTTCCATTATTTTTACGCCGCATTCCACTTGCCCCTCGGCCTACTTTTCTTTGTCTTCGCCGCTACAATATCGATTATAAGTATTTCGAGGAAACATTTAAATTTCCACTGTGGTTGGTTGATTTATTATAAAACATTGATTCATTTTATGAGTGAATACAAGCTGGCCTTTTTTTTGTTTCGAGATTTTTTAAAGCTAGTGACGGTAGATTAAGAGCAAGGTGTTTTAGAGTTTCTAGTAAAAAGGCTGGTAATTTAAAAATGACAAATGACAAAACAAAAAGTTATATAATTAAAAATTATAAATTTTATGTGTTCACGTGAAACGTTGAATTTTCACACATGCAATTTTCTTGAATATCTTTACGGTATAAAACGAAGCTGTTCTATCAAAAACACGTAACCTGATCGAGTATTTTAATGTTCAGAGTGATGTTGCTGTTGCTGAATCTACAGAAAGTAAATCAGAAAATACAGAAATTGCATCTCATTGTACATAATATATATATAGATAGTAGGTAGTAATACTACCGTTTCTGATGAAGGTACATTTTCTGTAAGTCATGATATGGTTGAAGAGACACAAATTCCTCCAAATTTAGCTATATCATGTTTTAGCCAAAGAGAAGTTAAAAGCACACAGCAAGCCAGTCCAAGCCAGTTCTAGATTCGTCGTGTTCTAAAAGTAGTCGATGGCATATCATTACTTGATTTCAATGTCATAATTTCGCTGTTAAACCTCAAAAACTATATTACGCGTACTGATTGCCAACTAGTGAGCCAAATTGAGACTGAGCAAAAGTATTGGAGGCTACTCTTTAAACGAATCATTTCAGTAATCGAGTTTTTAGCAGAAAGAGGTCTTGGGTTTTGGGGTAATGACGAAATTGTTGGTTCATCAATTCACAGTGGAAATTATTTACCTCACTGGATATTATTTAGGCTTGTTAGAAATAATAGCCCAGAGCTGAACATATCAACATATATTTCCTTTGTTAACTATCATGCAAATTAAGGCTTCTACCTATCGATGGGGTCGTATTAGACACGAGATGGTCAGCCCGATTAAACAAGTTTTAGAAGAAATTTTCAATAAAGTTGATCAAGTAGCGGAGTGCCGTAATAAAGCTTACAGACTAGTTTCAACGATGAATAAGTTAGAAACAGGAATAATGACAATTACGTGGAACGGAATCCTAGAACGCTTGCAAGCGACTAGTGCTTCGCTGCAGTCGTCTGATCAAGACCGTAATACGGGATATGCCCTTTATGAATCATTAAATGGCTACGTCCAAGGAATGCGATCCACATTTTCAGATATTAAACCAAGAGCCAAGGATCCGACCAACTGAAGATTACCAACAACAGACATCAAGATGAATCAAGCAAAATACAAAGTACGACCATTTTAGCGGCTCTACTACACTCGACAACTTTGTTTAAAATAAAAACCTGGACAACCTTTCGAAGTTTAGATGTTTAATGTTATTATTGATATCGCCCTGTCTGATTTAACTAAACGTATGAAAGTATATCATAAGATTTAGTATTTTTGAAGTATTTCGATAGCTAAAATCTTTTACAACAGAAGAGATTTTAGAAAATTCAAAACTTAATTATGATCAGCGCCTACGAAAATGATTAGGGCAACAGCCTAGGAGGTAAATTTGTGCAGTTTTTATAGATGCTGAGAACAGATGTGGCTACTGTTAGTAGAAACAGGTGTTGGGTTATAAGTGTGCAGCGGTAGTCGCGTGCAGCAGTCCAGTTTTATTAATTAATTGGACTGCTGCACGCGACTACCGCTGCACACTTATAACCCAACAAAGGTTATGGGCCCAGTCATAGTCCAGTAAATTAATAAAAAAAAAAGGGGGAACTAGAGTGCTTAACCTAGTAACGATGGCGAGTGTGCGGATAGAATTATTAAGCCGTGATAATTACGACTCATGGCGAATCCAGGCCCATGCTCTATTGATTAAGAGCGATGTGTGGGGCTATGTGGATGGTAGCATTAAGAAGCCAGCTGAGCCAGCAGAGGCGTTGCTTTGGGAAGCGGCGGATGCAAAGGCGAGAGCGGAGATTATTCTCTCAATTAGTCCAGGTGAGCTACGACACATTAAGGGGACGAGTACGTCGCGAGAATGTTGGTTCAAATTAGAAAGCATCTTCGCGTCTTCGGGTCCCGCTAAGAAAGCGACACTGTTAAAGCAGCTCATATTACACAAGATGTGTGAGGAGGACGACATGCGTGAATATCTGTTAAGCTTCTTTGAAGCCAAAGAAAAGTTACTAGACATGGACATAAATATAAATAATGATCTTGCATCTATTATTTTACTCTATAGTCTGCCCCCAAGTTATGAGAACTTTAGATGTGCGATGGAGACTAGAGATTCATTGCCAGACCCGAATTCTTTAAAAGTTAAAATTCTTGAAGAAGATGCCTCTAGGCGACAGCAAAGGAAGGAGACAGAGAGGGGTCGTCAGCAATGTTCGCTAGGAGAAAAACCACGCTAGGAGCTAGGAGTTCTACATCTAAAAATCCGCAGAATTATAAACCGGATCAAGCGTTTAAATTTAAATGTTACAGATGTCATAAACAAGGGCATAAAGCTTCGGACTGCCCGTGTAAAGGAACAAGGCAGGACTCAAAATGTGTTAGTGAGTTAGGTGCTAGTGAGAATTTTAACTCATGTGTTCTATCTGTTTCAGAGTGTAACGGAGTGATTGGTTCGGGATGTGGAGGAAACTGGCTCATAGATAGTGGGTGTACATCGCACCTTTGTAGATCGAAAGGAAAATTTGACACCTTGACAAATTGCAGTAGTAAGTTAAGTTTGGCCACCAATGTGAGTACATTTGCAAAAGGTAAAGGAACTGTGAGTTTGAATGGGGAGGTTCCGATAAAACTATCAGACACTTTATATGTTCCCGATTTGCGATGCAACTTAATTTCCGTATCTAAAATTACAAGCAAAGGTTATGGGCCCAGTCATAGTCCAGTAAATTAATAAAACTGGACTGCTGCACGCGACTACCGCTGCACACTTATAACCCAACAACAGGAACCTCTGGAGCAGCAATTTTATAAACTTTTATTAAATGATTCTTTAGAATCGTGTTTCCCAAACTTAGATATTGCCTTGCGCATTTACTTGTCTCTCTTGATCACTAATTGCAGTGGTGAACTTTTTTTTAAATATTAAATGGTATTAAAAATGAATTAAGGAACACAATGGGCCAAGAACGTCTTAATCTCTTATTGTTCAATATAGAGCATAATTTGCTTAAACAAGTCGATATTGATAGTGTTATCTCTAAATTTGCCCATATTAAACCCAGAAAAGTTTATTTGTAATACCCTTAACTTGAAAACCTAAAGCAATCCAAGGGCCTCTAGGCAGAATTCGCTAAAGGCCCCGCGCTGGCTTAATCCGGCACTGTGTTCCATCATGAGTTTTACCCGCTCTAACGTGCCTATACTATATAATTACACAATAGGATCGGAATCTATCAAAAGGGTGACGCAAGTAAAAGATCTCGGCGTTGTGTTTACGTCGGACTTGATGTTTCGTGAACACATAAGACAGATTTGTCGAAAATCTAAGCTAAAAACTTGGCTTTTTACTGAGACAAGTCAAGGACTTCATGAACATCACTACTGTAAGAGTCTTATTTGAAGCACTTGTTAGAAGTCATATGGAGCATAATTCAGCGATTTGGGCTCCATATGAATTTAAGTATAAGGTGATGTTGGAGCGGGTACAAAACAAATTTTTGAGGCACATCTATCTTCGGATGTACGGTGTGTACGCTTTTTACCGACTCATGTATCCGACCTTATTTATACTTGGTTCTGTGGGCTACAACGAGCTAAGAGTACGCCGAGAATTCGCGCTTGTAATGTACTTCATAAAATTGTTACATGGCAAGGACAGTAATTCGGCAGTACTTCAGTACCTTAGCTTCAATGTACCTGATGGGTACGTCAGAAAGCGACATCGTCCGCCGTTACTTCATGTGCCCACAGCTAGGACTAACCTTCTGAAAAGGGCACATATGATTCGGTGTATTAATTTAGTTAACGAATTACACAGGTTAACGGATCTTTTTCATTGTCCGTTGAGTGAACTGGCAAAAGTTCTATTACTTGTTAGTGCCTATAGTAGTTAGTTAATTTCTTATAATTTTTATTATGTAATTTTGTTTTTCCTAATTATATGGTACGTTTGTTTTTTTTTTCGTCTGTAAATTTTTATTTACCTACTGTTCACTTTTTCAATTGTCAATTTAGGGTCAACAGTTAGGGCAAGAGTGTTTTTTTTATAAATAAATAAGATTTTTAAATAATAGTTACGGAAATATCAGATACATTTTTAAAATCTTAATTTTGCTTAAATGTTTTATTAATACAGACGATACATATTAATAATATCTAATACTTATTAATATGTAATACTTGAATAAAATCTGATAAAATTTTCAAACAATACTTTCACAATAAAATTTTATTTTAGTTTTTTGTATTCTTTAAATCCATATTATATACTGCTCAAAACAATTACGGGAACAAAACTTTAAAGTAGAACTAAACTTTTTACTTAAGGTTTTAATTATTACTGGCCACTAGATAATGTTAAGGCATTGTCGAAGAAAATAAAAAACAAAAGAGCATCGGCGTTTTGGTTAGTAGTCCTATAATAAAGTGGCAGTGTGTCTAGAAACACCTAAAAACAAAGTGACGTCTTTGAATTTTCATTACTTTCTAATCACAGAAAACACATTTTAAGTAGTTTTTTTCAATCTTTTGAGTATTAATAGAAATTGAAGTGAGCCTTTTGAGTATTATTATTCATTGAAGCGAGTGAGTTTAGGTCATAATGCCAGATCTGACTGAATTGCATGTCTCCCGAGCTATCGCTTTGCTTGAAGTGGGTCGAACTATGCGTTATGTAGAAAATGATCTAGGAGTAGCCCCTTCTTCTGTTATCTACAGACTTTGGAAGCGATACCGTGAGACCGGAGAATACTCACGAAGGCGTGGTCAAGGTCGAAAGAGAAAAACTACACGTTTGCAAGATCGCTACATCGTCAACTGTGCTGTACGTAACCGCACCACAACTGCAAGACATCTACAAAATACACTAAGGACGGCTACTGGTGTAGAAATTTTCGACCAGACGGTAAGAAATAGGTTGTTGGAAGCCAATTTGAGATCACGCCGAGATATAGTATTTTGAGTTAAGGAACTTTTGTTTGTTTAAAAAAATGAATAAAAAGGAATTTCGTGTGTTTATGCCTCTGCCTCTATGCCTTATAAAGCATTGCTTTTTGGCGAAAAAAATACTAATGAAGCCAAGGCTTTGCTTGATATACATTATTCGGACTCTGCACCAGGAAATTCAACCGTTGAGAATTGGTTTACTAAGTTTGAACAAGGCAAAATAAGCACCGAGGATATGATGTACGCAGTGGAGTTCACACACAAAGAGGCTTTTGGATAACGCCTCTTTGTGTGTGATGAAGTTGATTAAGATAGCTGAGACCCTAAAGATATCAAAGGAACGTGTTGTACCGTAGATGAATTTTTTTAAATGCGAAAGCTCTGTTCAAATTGGGTGCCGCTCGAGCTCACAATCGACCAAAACAAGAACGAATTGATGTTTCTGAGCAGTGATTGAAGCTGTTCAATCGTAATTAATTTATTCCACCGTATTCCCCAGATTTGTTGTACTATAAAAATTTTATGACTAAAATCGTTGTATCGAAGGCAACTTTATTGAATAATCAAATCCATTTCTATAAAAAACAAAAGTTTTTCTTCGAACTTTTCAGCCAACAGTTTCTATGGCCGGATCCCACACCCCGTATTACAAATAAAAGACTCACCGGAAATCCCTTTCCACAATGATGACACATTTTATTATTTGGTCTTCCCTTATGCACGTTACGGATGTGTTGTTCCAATCCAACCCGGTTTTTTGACGGCTGAAAATTACTGTATTATTATTCTTTGGTAATAACCAAAACCCTATACTATATTTCTACAAACTAAGGAGACATACCACGAATTGAATTTTTTTTTAAATCAGTGGCGCTACAACCTCTTTAGGTCTTGGCCTCAGATTTCTGAATCTGTTTCATAATCATTTTTAAATCTAATAAGCAAGTAGGTGATCAGCCTCCAGTGCCTGACACACGCCGTCGACTTTTTGGGTCTAAGTAACGAACCAAAATATTTTGAAAAAATCCGTCCACGGTTAACACATCGATTTTTTTATATATGTTAAAACAATCGCTTACCTTATCACATATATAACATTTATATGTTCTGTGTAAATGTTTGTCTTCTATATGGTCTCGCAATTTCGTTTTGTCTGCGAAACGACGCTTACAATGATCGCATATGAATCTGAAATAAATTTTCACAAACATTCTGATTCAAAACTGTGGTCATAATCAAAATGAATAATATAGTGACACGTTTCATTTTATAGTATTACTAGCCGTTTCGCGCCCGCTTTGCTGGACGAATTAAAATAAATTTTATGTTTCATTATTTTATTTTTTTTCATATTTTTATTATTCTTCTTTTTAACTTCCCGCTAAGAAAATTGAAATATTTCGAAAATCGAGTTTTTAACAGATGTTGACGTTTAGAGGTTCTAGGAAGCCTCCCCGAATGTTTCCGCGGTGAAGTCCGTATGGATAAATTTTAACAGCAATAAAAAAATGAAGGAACGTTGGAATTTAATAAATAAACCATAGCCATAAACCATCTAGGAAAAATTTCGCATCGAATGGTGGTAGTTTCATGTCGATACGATCAGTGGTTTAGGCGTGAAGGAGCCTCAAACGAAGACCATTTTTCTTTTATATATATAGATCATAAGATCACCGATCACATATAAAAAAGAGTACCGAGAGTTTTTTACGCCGGCTTTTTCTCTCGGCCTACACCCTCTGTCTTCTTTGCCGATGAGTAGGGATGCCTAAAAGTTCAAATTTAATGACGTGGAATAAGTGATACATGTATCTTATGTTCCATAATAAACATATTTTATTTTTTATTTTTCATGTCTATTGTCTGTGTTATAAACAAAATTCAGTTGCTTCTGATACTAATCGAAGTATATTATATTATAAAAAGAAATATTTTTCATACAAAATGCTCTATAGAGTTTTTGAGGAAATAGAACCGTCTTGGAATTTGAGGTCGCTGCAGTGCTAAATTATCTTTTCTGTACACTTACGTCATTATAGTTCCACAGTAATCTTGTTAATATGATAAAAAGTATACAATATTTGTGAATAAATATGCATAACAAGTAAAAATTATATTACCATACGGAAATCTATAGCCCAGACCTAAAATCAATGGTTTTAATATGTCTGTAACTCACTTAAGTTGATCCGGCGTCACGTGTTTCAAACTGTTTCTAAGATGTCGCTGTAGTGATGCTACACTCCCAAACCCGATACCACATAGCGAACAAAATGCTTCAGGAGTTTGCTAAAACAAAGTACAAAATCTGTTATTTCAATTATCTTTATGAGTAAAAGTCGGCAACGCCCTTGCACCACCTCCACCACTTATGTTGAAGGTGTTTCATAGGTGGCGGTTAATTTAATTCTAACCCTAAGCTTTCAAATCGTCAAATATGTCAAATTTCATACAGAATAAACGGTTTGACAGCCCGTGGCAGCAATCATTTTTTGACATGTCAGGATTACAAACAAATTTTGGCCGGGCACATTGTTTAATTCATAAAATATGCGGCATTTTATTATTTATTGCCCTCAAATGGGTCAAATGTGGCCCTTTTTCAGTGGAGAACTTTTTTAAAGCAACACTTATGAATTGTCAGATTTCTACGAAATGAAAAATCTGAGTTTATATTTAACTTTGATTGACGTTCTAGGCTACGAACCATGGTGTCGACTTCCGCACGTCAAAAACTTTTTCATGGATCAAAATCAAAAAGTCAAAATTCAAGCAAGGGCAGTAAATTTTTGTAAAAAAAATATATATTTTAATTATGTAAAGAGTAGAAATTTCTAGTTACAGTATTAGCCGCATGTTTCTCCAGATGTCGTTTTAGACTAGTCTTCCACCTGAACACCTTTTTGCACACTTTGCATGGGAATTCATTTTGAGCTTCGTGCACCGTTCTGTAACAAATATCACAAATAAACTTTTATCTTAATTTTAAAAAGCCTACTTAAATGAGAAATTATTTACACTAAAGTCAGTAGAACTTTAGATAAAATCAAACATTATATTCCTTCCCATATACACAACCTTCCTTCACAAAACTTAATGTTTGTGAAGGAAGGTTGTGTATATGTTGTTTTAATTTAATGTGAACAAAGAAAAGATCAGACACAAAACCCCATTATTGAGATGGGGATCGCTGTCTGTTTCCCTATTAGAAGTTAGGAGGTTATGGCCCGCATGCCACTTGCCTTACATTCTTACTTATATGCAGGGGGTAGGGGATCGGGTCTAGATAGAGATGTAGGATCATTGATTACGCCAATGACTTAATGTTATTGTGGTGGTAAGTAAGTATTATCCTCCAAGATAGTGTCAAATTGTTTTTAGAAGCATTTTTAATTGTACTTACATGCGATGATTCATCAGACCAGCACGATGACTAAATGTTTTATCACATTCGCCACATTGAACCCTTTTCTTGTGAGGTTTAAGCTCTGGTGTTCTGCAAATTCGATAATTTATTGATGATATATTTTGATGTATATGGAAATATGTTGCGCCTTTACGTACAGCTAACTAAAATAATATATAGGTAACAAAGATACTGAAAACATAGACATAGGTGTAAAACATTATATATACAAAAAGGTACAACATTTACGAAACTAAAAAATAAATTGAAAAATATTATATTAAATAGATTTTACTAAGTGTGTACGTGAGAGTGTGTATGTAGGATGTGCTCATGATGCAGGTTATTCCAACGACTTGAGACTGTACCTTTGAACTTGATCCTTTCTATGTATAACTTGTCTCGGTAAGGTTTTATAAGTTGGATATTTGTTTGAATCAGCCTGGAAGAATATATTATTAAAAAACTGTAGTAAAATTTAATTTATCTATACTTAAATAAGTGAAATGTATGTAAGTGCTTCTTCATCATTTTTTTCAAAAAAGGAAAATTTCAAAAAGTAACGAAACAAAGATTTTATTCTATACTAGCTGCACCCAACCTTCGTGTCACCTTAATATGATTTCGTTTACTTAAAATTTTCTCTACAGAAAACTCTACACAGTCCCAAAAATTACTCAGATCGGTCCAGTCGTCTTCGAGTTTTTAGCTTAGCAAAATATTTATTTATGATGTGAATAAGATGAGCAAAGTCAGAGAGATCTTCAATATATTGATAAAATAGTGGATACTCTCCGTATTGAAGAATATATAGCATCACACTTCAATCAAAAAAAAAAAAGAAAGTGGAGGATATTAGTGTGTGTGTCGTGTTAATAAAAAAAAATTTTGAATATTAAATTTATAAACAAGCATTGTCACAAATTATTCAACCTAAACTAGTTAAAAAGGACAAGTATTATTTTTTTATTAAAAACTTTTGTTGTATCTTGCCTTAATTTTGCTTCTCCCTTTATCTCTTTCTCTGTTTAACTTTCTCTTGTTATTCTGTTTCATATCTCTCTTTTCTACTAGTGAATCAAAGTCTGTAATTAATAATAAAGCAATTATATAAAAAAATATACAATATTAAGAAAATTTATAAGATAACATTTAACAATATAAGTGATCGACATTCCATCTATAGCGTACTTGTGAAAGATTCTAAGGCAAAATAATAGGGCATGGGGATGATACAATTTGAGTATTTGTTTCATTGGTAAATTGGCTTAAATAATTAAATTGAATATAGTAAAATACTGATTTTTAAATATAAAACTTACCAGTTTTTTCATCTTTTATGTCAGCAAAATTTTTCATTGTAAGACTGTCTTTCTCATCTTCTGTTGACACCTAAAAAAAATGGTCCAAGTAAAGTAAAGCATTGTAAATAAGAATATAAAATATTTTTATTGAAACCTAGTGTTAAAAAGATTATTAATGTAAAAAAAAAGGGTGCGTGTACTTATGTACGCGCGTAAGAAGTTATACTTCTTTGGCATTATTAAAAATAGTTTGGCTTTGTTCCACCTCCAGTTTTTGATGTTTCACAGCGATAAGATGACAACTCTTTTTTTGTATTCAATTTAATGCACTTACACTGATTCATCAATTGTTTTTTTGACTCTTGTCCTTATATTTGCTAGAGAAAAATTACATGTTTTGATTAAACAATGTGGTAATTTTTTTAATCAAAACATTACTCGATAATAATAATACAAACTGATAGTTAACCTCAATTGTAATGAAGCACTTAGGAAGGTTGATGAGCACAGTTTTTTCACAAATATTAATTAGTATTGGTTTAAATATTCAATTTAAATCACTTCTGATTATATATAATTCAAAAAGCATTGCTAAATTTCTTTGAAAAAATAATTAAAACTCCTTTATTTGTTTAAAAGGTAAATGACAAATGTCATTATGGTCATTCAAAATTCTTGGCATACGAACTTCACGCATATTCTATTTCTTTTTACTTGTAGATTGTCTTATTCCTATCTCGCTCGCGCACGCTATAATCACACTCCTAATTTTGTGTCACAGGTGCACGCGCATCGTAAAATTTCACTCTCATAAATTTTTCATAACGCGCCTAAAGAAGTATTCTTCAAAAAAAAGGGGTGCGTGTACTTATGTACGCGCGTAAGAAGTTATACTTCTTTGGCATTATTAAAAATAGTTTGGCTTTGTTCCACCTCCAGTTTTTGATGTTTCACAGCGATAAGATGACAACTCTTTTTTTGTATTCAATTTAATGCACTTACACTGATTCATCAATTGTTTTTTTGTCTCTTGTCCTTATATTTGCTAGAGAAAAATTACATGTTTTGATTAAACAATGTGGTAATTTTTTAATCAAAACATTACTCGATAATAATAATACAAACTGATAGTTAACCTCAATTGTAATGAAGCACTTAGGAAGGTTGATGAGCACAGTTTTTTCACAAATATTAATTAGTATTGGTTTAAATATTCAATTTAAATCACTTCTGATTATATATAATTCAAAAAGCATTGCTAAATTTCTTTGAAAAAATAATTAAAACTCCTTTATTTGTTTAAAAGGTAAATGACAAATGTCATTATGGTCATTCAAAATTCTTGGCATACGAACTTCACGCATATTCTATTTCTTTTTACTTGTAGATTGTCTTATTCCTATCTCGCTCGCGCACGCTATAATCACACTCCTAATTTTGTGTCACAGGTGCGCGCGCATCGTAAAATTTCACTCTCATAAATTTTTCATAACGCGCCTAAAGAAGTATAACTTCAAAAATTCCACATATTACATTTGCATGTTTAAAAAGACATACCTATACCAAATACTTTACAAACAAATACTTACAAATTCATTTTTAATATCACACAAAACTGTCTGTATCTCATCATTGTTTATGTCATCTGTATCTGATAATTGGTAATCTGTGTCGGTTTTTAATATCTCTAAAAAATTAAAATATTTTGAAATTGTAATTTTATGCGATATGAATAGTTGTTACTAAAATTAAACATATCTCATTGTGCTTATTAGTGTTAAATTACATTTTTACATTTTGTAGCCTAACAAACATAGCTCTTACATTTGAAGGCTAGAAGGTGCCCCTTCTTGCCTATAATTAAATTAGATAATTATCAGTAAAACAGTTATGGGTATGGCATCCAATATCCATAAAACTCAAATTGGATATATCCCTTTAAAAAGAGTATTATAGATTAGCTAACTATTTTCTTTAGTTATAAAAAACTTCCTTCAAATGTGTCTTGAATTTAATCAACAAATAATAATGATTGGCTACCTGTTTCAAATTCAACTTTAACTTCGTTGAATGGGTTTATGTTAACTGAATCATTGCTATGAATAATTAATCTTGGTGGACGAGACACATCACTAAGTAGACATTCATTTAGGTTCTGCAAAAAAGTTTTTTTTATTAGGTAAAATAAGAACAATTTTTCAAAATTAAATTAAAATGCAAGTAAGAAAGCTATGATCATTAACTTTTCCAAAAAAGAGGCAACATAAATTGTAGCAAAATTTAAATGGAGTTACCTCTACTGTGTAAGTTTGAAGAATTCTATATGAATCCTTTACTTGCTCACGGAAGGAGAGACATTTCTTTAAAATTGCTTCACACTCCCAACACACAACTGGATCTATACAGTCTACATTGGACAGCTGCAATAATAAAATCAACATTTTATAAGTATATTCAATTTACTAATTTGTTTAATTGGTAATCACATAGCTTCTCAATGTTTTTAAAATAACTAAAGAACAGTTTATTCAGTATTATCGTCCACAAAGTTCTATGTCACATAAGACACAAAATATTTATATATCTATAAGCAAAATATTAGTAGGCAGACAGTAAGTAAAGCCTGTATAAAGATGTAGTATAAAATTATATTAAGTGTTAATTCTAGGTACGTACACGCTTATAAACTTACCGGTATTTCGTATAGAGCATCCATATAAAACTTATTTAAACTTTCACTTAGTCTTTGTAATCTTCTTCCTATACACAAACACGATACACACAAAACATTATTTAAGTCAATTTGCGGCATTCTGTATCAAACTCATGTGATAGGGCAAATTATGAATAAGTTTATATATTATCAATTTCTGCAAATACCATGAAAATAATATCCTTTCGTTTTAATGAATAAATACAAAAATCGATCTATAATGCAAATTAAATCTTATTTCTAAATAAAAGCCTGTGGTAAAAGCTCTGCGCCATAGATTATGCTTTCGTTAATCGTTTACCGTTAGTGTTTAAAGATGAAACGTCAGACAGCTGACATAGATGTATGAATATTCCACAGATAACTTTAGTAAACAATTATAGTGTATAATGGGGACAAATGAAATGCGTAATCTCTGAGTGGTGGTTATAGTACTACTATAGTTCAGTAATCAGTTGGAAAAAAATATACTATTATAGTACTGACTACTGACACTTAAGTCTACTCAACTTTATATATTAATTATCAATTACACGACAAAAAATAGGTGTCGATCACGTTAAAAACCAGTCACAAATATACCTTGCCTCGGCGACTGTCTACACTGTTTGCCTCGCACCATGTGAAACTAATTCAACTTAGGATCCTTCTGAAATTAGCGTACCAAATAATAAAAGGCCAGTAACATACGCGGGTCTCATTGAAATGTGAGTGTCCATATATATCAGTTTCACCTAACAACTGGGCTTAACTTTGAATGGTGAATTCGAGGTTGATATTTATTCAAATTGCATTACAGACGGCATTGTCTAACATGCTAATGTACGGGAATTCAGTCTTTTGCAAGATTCTCATATTATCGGCGTCAGTCTAACCGACCATTTAACGTGAGGGTAATAGACTAAAATCAGTACTACAGTAAGACCACAAGTTTCTTTTTCATTTTACAAACATTAATATACGTTATTTAAAATCTGTCATTTAGTCTCAAAGAATACTGTAATTAGGAAAGAAGTCTATACACTATACAGGTTAGAAGAATATACAGATAGCTCGAGTAAAAACGTCATTGTATTAAATAATTTTATTGTAATAAACGGTAGTAAATACTAAACATTTTGGAAATTCATCAATAATTATGAATAGAGCGATAAACTAATTAAAGTAACGAAATACGGACAATAATTTCTGTCTCTAACAATTAATTTGACAAGCGGCAACGTGGCGTGTTAAACATACTATTGCCGTAACTTACTAAATAGATATCACTCTTATACTTTTCAATTACTATCAAATTAATAATTATTGTAATAATATTTTTATAACACCTTAAAACTACATTTATACCATAGTAAAATTGTACATATAAGGCACTTTATTGCTTGTACATAGGTTTATTTATCACAACACTGCACTGTATATATTAATTCTGACAAAAATATAAGCTATGGACGTGGTCATTTAAACTATTATTAGAATTCGGTATTTAAACACTTTTAAATATGTTTCATCTATGTTTGTTATATCAAAATCTAGCGAAATTATTTTCCACTCATAAATAAATACTTTTAATTAATAATATACTTAACTGCTTAAAGACCAAGCGGTCATACAAGCGTATGACCTTATCCTAACAATATTTGTACAAATATTCAAACTTTACATCCACTATACTATCCACTGATGTGTTATTTGAATGATAGGATTCAACAAATATCTAATATGATCCGATTTCTTCACCATGCTTTCCTTCACCGTACGAGCGAGTGTTTAATGCGCACTTAAAAAGGAAAATCCACGGGTGCACAACTTCAACCAACACTGCTCAAAACAAAAGACAGGCTATAAAATATAATATATAGCTAGATAAATATTGTGTGCCCAACAATACGTAAGATTGATTAACGTTATAAAATTAAAACAATAGATTTTCGTTTTTTGTACTCCATGCTACACGTTTCGTATTTTTTGTATTCTGTGGACATAATAATTGAAATAAACGCAAGCACGAACACACGTCGTTGTAATAAAATTCTTGTTATAAACTGTACGAATTAGGAAAGTCAATGCGAACGAGTTAATACATTAGGTTAAACTAGAATCAGCATTTCTTTTCATAGACCAGTTCCAGAGAGAAAGGAATGGATGGAAATGATACTCTTCTGTCAACAGTATTTTGACAGATAAGAAAGTGGCGTAGACGTATCTTTCAAGGTTAAGGACATTGGCGCCAGACGGAGCCAGAATCCTTTACAAATTTGAACATTTCTGTGAAAGCTGAAAACAAATTGACGCATCGTGCAAATATTATGCTTTGCAAAAACTTTCTTCAGTTTCCGAGGCGTGTAGGTCACGATTGATTTTGTCTTTAGATCCAATACGTGCGCGAGTGTGGCAGGCTAAGCATTTACAACTTTATACGCTTGAATATGCGTTAAAAACCAAAAGGCAAAGTGCAAATCTTTGAATACAAATTCAAAGTTTTATGCCAATAAGAAGAATAAAACAAGTGAGCTATATATGGCGCCGGCTTTTGTATCCCACCAATACATAGTGGACATTAAGTTACATATTTTATTAAACTTAACGTAAAATACTTACATAGCACCTTTACTATATTGTAAAAAAATAAATCACGAAATTATAAATTTTTTGGTGAGTTTTAACTATTTAAACTATATAAATGAATAATTATTCACGAATGTATTAAAAAATAAAATAAATGCATACTCTAAGGCTCAAATTCACTAGAAAGACTTAATATTTGCTTTTTAAGTGATGCACACCTAACTATTCGAGATTCTATTCGCAAAAACTTATTTTGACATATAATTATTTTTACAAACTTATAATATTCATTTTAAACCCTGTTTGTTACTTGTTACCTGGTCCTTCGAACCGGAATTAACGCGAAACTTTAATATGGCATATGACGAAAATTAAATATTCCCAATGAGTAAGAGCCATTCTAACCTAAATTTGTACTTTGGAGCAGTTTGGACACCCCTTTACTTTAACCTCCATTTGAGCGAGTTGTTTTTGTAAATGCATTATTGTTGCATCTTTCTGTTTTAACTGCATTTTGAGGGTAGTTATAGAATCTTCCAATGCTCCATATACCGCTTGTACTTCTGGTTGGTAGGTAAACACCTGAGGTGGTTCGTCTAAGCAAAAAAACTCACGGACAGTTGAGTCGTTTGGTAGCTTATTCAGGACGGAATTGATAAATGCTTGTAGGCCGCGTACGCGCTCTTCGAGGAACGCTGGCTCAAAATTGTCTCTAAAGAGACGTTTTCCTAAAAAATAAATATATATTATGTTTAGCCAGGTGTTTAGGCGCATCTCATTTGAAAGTTGGCTAGTAAATCCCAATTTGCCCTTGAAGAACACCAAGAAAAAATAGATGCAGTGAAGACGTTCCATTTTTTGGCGCTGCGGACAAGAAACGTCCAAGCTCATATTGCTTCCACGATCGTTTTCCCTCTACATGAAAGCTATAAATAAACATGACTGCGTCATTCAACTGTAGAGAGTTTAGAGTGTTAGCAATTTAAGTGTAAACATTGGAGATGAGAGAGCTGAGAGATGACAGCTAGCCTAGCTTTGTGTTGGATTTCGTGTATTTGGCAATATATCTCGCAACCTCTTCAACAATAAACGTTATATTTCGGTCAATAAATTAAATACGCACCCAAACCTTTAGGAATCACCGTACAAAATTTGTTCGGCAATTTTTGACTTTATTGGTCATACAAATAGACGCGGCCGGGCCTTAATTGTATAATATGTAAGGATTACCTGGTAGGGGTAGTATGATATCCGGTCGTTCACTTCGTATCCGGTTATATAAGCGAACAAAGTCTGTGTAACGTCGAAAAACAAGCCATGACTGGTCCCGAGAGTCATCCTCCACTTTTAACTTGTATATTGTGAATCTTGCGCGTTCTTCCATAACTTCGTATCTATAAAGTTTAATAAACGAATTTTTTACATCCTTAACGAAAACGGAAAGTTTTAAGATTAATAAAGAGCTTTCTACGTTCTACATACAAAAAACCTTTTAGGTTTTAGGTAGGAGCCTTATATTTTTTACAATTGGTAAGGATCAGACTTCTATATTTTGCAAAAAATAATAATATCTCAATTTACAAACGTATCAGAATTTATTTTTTTAACTATCTAACTTCATGCGGTTAATTTATTAATGATATGCGTAAAACAATAGTCGTAAAATTTACTGACAGCTATGACATTTGCTTACTACTTATAATATACATTTTTCTGTATGTATGCCCAATGCCCACAGTTGGAGGAGGACTCACACTGTCTGAACATATACATTGTTTTAACAAACGCTAACTTTCATCGAATATTATTATGTCCATAATGATGTACCTATGTAATTTTATTATTATTATTATTTTTTTTATTATTTTATTCATACACATTTCAAAGTGAAGTTCCATAGCCGACAATATCAGAAGCCGATTCGATTTATCAAATTCTCGTGTAAGACTATTTTTTGGCGAGGAAAAACATATGACCGAGCGAAAATATGAAATACTGAAGATATCGGGCGAAACTAAGTTTACAAAAGTAATAAGCTAATAAGGTTTCGCACGGGCTGATTATAAAATGGTGTCGCAAACTTTTTAGGCATTATTAAGCTCTAAAGCCCGAACCCAATAATTAATCCACAATCTCAGATTGAAAACAATGTGAGATCATACCGTGACAGTCGATCGATGTCCTATCTGCATCCCAATAACCAAACCCTACGAAGACAATCCATTTTTGGCGACAGACAGCTCTTTGTCGTTCCATTTTACCGAGTTTTCACTCATATTTGATAGTCAATGTAAACTAAATAAAGTAAATAAAACCGTACAAATAACATTAAAATATACATGTGTATGTTTAAAACATAAAAAACAGTTATTTTAATTATTTAAAAAACTGGTGTAAGTTAAAATCTGTTAAAATAAATAACTGTTGAAATCGAGCTTTCGTCAACTATCATTTTCATACAAAGGTCTATCCACAGACTCCGATACGACCTCCCAGGATTGCTTGTATCGACAGATTGCTATTACAATTATAACCGTTGATTGGTTATTGGCACACGTGTTACAACATTTGGATTAAGATTACTATCTCAGATGGTGGATTATGGATTGAGATAGGTTATTGGGTTCGGGAGGTAAAACTTTTCTCTAGAACTCAATCATACATCGCTCATCGTGAGGCAGTGTTCGTAAGAAACGCTTTCGACCAACTACCACAAAAAAGTACAGTTAATTGCTTATCTGCATTGAATAAATGCCCACTTTTAAAAGCAATAAAAATACATTATGATTGTATAGGTTAAATACTGATATTTTTATGGTGAGGTACTGATACGTATTATTATAATTGATATTATAAAAATATGGATAACATAACATTTTGTTTAAGTAACGAATAATATGTGAAAGTGAATGAATTCGTTACGCTTTCGTGCTCAATATAATTTGGATGAACTTTTACTATTAGTGTTTTTGCAAACAGAAAAATAAACTTTTATGTGTTTGCTTGTAACACATATACTAGTGAGCTAGTTCACAAATGACAATCACAAAAAATGGGTTATTTAAAAAAAGTATACTATATACAGATACCGGTAAACATCATGAACAAATGTCCTTGACTGCGCAGAAGCGCTTTTTGTGTTTCACTGGGAAGGGGGCGGCGGGAAAGTGACGTGTCGATCGCGTGATTGGTAAATCAGCTGACGTTTGTGTCCCGCGATGCGCAAACTTTCCCCCACTCCCTTGTTTAATGCTCAAGAAGTTTGCCGGTACTTTATATGTGAAATTGGAAGCCTTTATTTATAACGACTATTGTTCCGCCCCAGATCGAACCCTTGAATATTAAAAAAATAATCAACCCGTATGATGTCGGATTACCCCCCTACATTTTAACAAACTTTACTATTCACGATAATCAGAGTATCCAATTGGGTAACTGTGTAAAACCCAAAAACTTTAATTCCTCCTTTGATCTTTCGATTCGTTCGTGAATCCTTTGACATATGATTCAAAGATGACAAAACGAGACAAGAAACGTCGATAATGTATTGGATTTTGACATACGGCAGGCATAGTCATAGACAAAGGCTCTAGACAATAATACTAAGCGACAGGCGACACTTGGTCACGTTACCTCTCTTGCAAAGTATCGCCATATAAGTTTAAATACGTACCCAACAATTGGTATTTGCAATCGATCAAATTTCTTAATCTCTTCGCTGTGCAGGCTCAAATCCACATTACTCACACTAATGCTACTTCTTTTCCCTCCCCTAAATCCCTTTCCTTCCCTGAAACCTTCATTTATGTTCCCCATTGACTTATAGTGGTTTCGTTGGAGCCGTCTGTCCATTTCGTTGTCTGATGTAGAGTCTTTATACCTGTAGTATTAATATTTCTTGATATATTTGTGTAGCCAACAGCAAAAAACATCAAAAATATAAATCCTTGTCTGTACGTGCGAGAGGGACTGAGTTTCGTACCCACACCCAAGTATTTTAAACTACTTTATTGGCCTGGCGACTAGCTCTAGAGATCGAACCCCAGGATGGGCCAAAAAATTAAAAACGATATAGCAGTTTCCTTATAACAATTTCAATGATAAAGTTGTTGGATATGTTTGAACACAAAGTAAAGCAAAATTTGTCTCGTGAGGTATTTTTATTTTGGTTTGTGTGAAATCATCCAATTACATAAAATATAATTTGACTTATAAAGAACACAATAAAGGGAATGTTTGGTTTGAAATACCTTTTTTTATAAACTTTCACGGAGATCTGGTTTTCCTCGCTAGATGTAGATGAGAGTTCATTATTAATCACATCTCGTTTTTCTTGGTTTCTTGTGTGAGTGTTGTCAATTTTTTTCACTGCCGCCATAATACTACTTCTGAAAATAAACGATTATTGGTGGTTCAAATTCTAATTTGAGCAAGACATTTGCACTGTAGACTAGCATATTCACTTTGTAAAAATATGAATATAGAAATCAACAAAATACTGCCAAATAGTAGCTAGGTAACACTGAAAATGTTTAGAAAATGAAAAACTGCTTACTGTAGAAAGTTGCCAATACTTTATTGTTTTTCGATGTAATCTCCGTTCCTCTTTGCACATTGTCGCAGTCGATGGAACCACTGAGAAAAGCAGTGGGCCCATTCTTATTAGGGGTCTCTTCTATGGCATTTTCGTACGCTTTCACCGCATCTTCGGCGCTCGTAAAGCAAATACCTCGAATTTTATCTTTAGTTCTTGGTAATCAATGAAAGTCGCAGGGCGCCAGGTCAGGACTGTATGGCGGATGACTCATTATCTCTACACCTGCCATAGTCACATATTCAACAGTCGGTTTTGCGGAGTGCGCTGAAGCATTGTCGCGGTGAGGAGGATCCTGCTTTGAGGACGCTACTGTCGATTTTTTTCGAAGACAACAGGCAAACAGCGATTGACATACCAGTCTGCAGTAACTGTCCTTCCATCTTCTAGCACAACTGTCACGAAATGACCTTTTCGACCAAAGAATGAGGCAATCATCTTTTTTCCTTGACTTCTTCCTTTCTTTACTTTAGTTGGCCGATCCTCGAAAGGAAACACCCACTGAGCTGATTATCTTTTGTTTTCGGGTTGGTAGCAATATATCCAGCCTTCATCACCTGTGACGATGTCAAATACAGCATTTGAGTCACCGCCGTTGAACTTATCTAACATTTAGCAACACCATGGACGCACCATGGACCTTCGCATGGACGCGAAGGTGTTTCTCGGTTAAGGTATGGGGAATCCATCTGGTACAAAGCTTCCTGACGCCTAAATGTTCGTGTAATATTTTTTGAACTTGACTCATACCAATGCCTAGGCTTGCCCGTATCTGCTGATAGGTCACTCTCTTACCTTCCTCTATCATGCAACGCACAGCACTGATGTTATATTCACTAGTCGCTGTTAAAGGACGTCCCTCACGCGGATCATCATTGAGATTACTATGTCCTCGAACTCGTTAAACCAATTGTTGTAAATAGTGGCACGAGATGGGGCTTCATTTAGAAATTCTAATTGCCTATCATAGCTTTGTTGTTGAGTAAGCCCACAAGTCACAATAAATCAGTGACCAAATTTTTTTTTAATAAGGTTACCAAAGATTTCTAAAATTTAAATTCATTCTAAACATTTTCAGTGTTACCCACATAATAGTAAATTCTAAATTTCAACTATAATATTTGCGCAAAAAGCAACTATTTTAGATTTTTATGACATTAAGGACCAAATCATATACTAAAAAGAAACATTGTAACTAATACAAATATCATCCAAAGCGACCCACATCTTATTTTAAACATTTTAGTATGTAAACCATTGTTTGTTTGGTTGAATAGGGGAATCTCAGGAGTTAATGTTTCAAATTTTAATTTTTGGAAGGCAACGGGCTTTAGCTAAATTTTTGGGAGCTTACATTACTTGCGCTGGGCAAAGGTGCATGTATCAAGGAATTCTTTAAATAAAAAAAAATAACTGTTATTATATTGGAACCTGTTTTTGTGAATAGAGAGAGAGCATTGTTGGCCTAGAGGCTTCAGCATGCAACTCTAATCCCTGATGATGTAGGCTAATTCCCTAACTGTGCAACAATGTACTTTCTATGTGAGCATTTAATACTTGCAAGTACAGTGAAGGATAATAGTGAGGGAGCCGACATGCTTTAGACACAATAAAAGTTAAATATTTTAAAACTCATATTAAGCACCTAACTTTAAGAACCTTTTTTACTATACATAGGCGGGCATAAGACAAGAGCTTTTGGATTTATCTTCATAACGCATTATTTTGTATATTTAAATTTACACTAAAAAGATAGAATATGAATTAAAACTTACTCAATATGCTACAGTTATTATTGTTTGTTTTTTGACAAATCACATTGATAAAAATCACTTTCTTCACTTGTCTTTGTGTTTCCAATTCGATTTCAAATGACAGTGAAATTTAGCTTAGAACTCTGATTTATGGTCAATGGTGGTATTAAATATTAACCACTAGATGTTACATCTATTTGAATAAAATAACTATAATTACTTTACAATGTTTTCCAAGTAAGAAATGTCAAACCTAAGTTAGAAAAGATGATAATATAATATAATCTAAAACACACATTAAAATACTTTATCTGTTTATAATTTATATACAGATATATGCATTCATAAATAGTCTATGCTGATTTCTAGGCTCTACAATACTCTATTATTATCTGTCAAAACTGTATACATTACATTCACTATACAGATGGCCTAAAGGTCTAGATACCAGGCCAAAATCTTAAAAAAAAAACACTATGTAACATCGTACCATTACACCATCAAAAGTACAAAATCAAAAGTTGAAAATATTATATCAACTTGTTTACAAACCTCCAACTTCGTATTCGATTTATGATATTGGTAATAATTTATATGGAATTATCTACCGCTAGTCGCTACTAGTATACTAATAAGTAATCTGTGATACACAGATACCACAGCACACGGTTGCAATTTAATAGTAAAGCTAATTAAGGATTTTTTAATAATATGTATATCAAAGCACCTATCTTGTAAGTCAAAGAATGACTGAAACATTACAATTGGAGTTGCTTTCTACAATACACTGCAAACAGCAAGTTGTTCGAGCAGTGAGATTTAATATCGATGGCAGTTATTGCCTAACCTGCGGCGCTGATAAAAAAATTAAATTATGGAACCCGCATAACGATTTGCACTTGAAAACTTATGGAGGTCATGCAAATGAGGTGTTAGATGTGGCAGGTTCAAGTGATAATAGTCAGATTGTATCTTGTAGTTCTGATAAATCTGTTATCCTATGGGATGTTACTACTGGTCAACCTTTGCGCAGGTATAGGGCCCATGCAAGCTCAGTAACATGTATAAAATTCAATGAAGAATCAACCATGGCAATATCTGGATCCATAGACAATACAGTAGCTTTTTGGGATGTTCTTAGTAGAAGACAGGAGCCAGTACAGACACTAAGAGATGCTAAAGATACTATAACATCCATACAGGTTACTGATCATGAGGTTTTAACTACTTCTGTAGATTGCCATACAAGATTATATGATCTACGAATTGGAAAAATGATTTCCGATTATATTGGTTCCATTATAACACATGGAAGTTTAACACATGATGGGCAATGCCTTGTTTTAAGTTGTTCAGATGGAACCATAAAATTAATAGATAAAGATTCAGGAGAACTTTTAAATACGTTTATGGGGCATGAGACTAATGATTATTTGCTTGAAAATTGTATTAATGACAAAGATAATCAGATCATTTCTGGTTCTGCCACTGGTGAAATATTTTACTGGGATTTAATTAGTAGTAATATTACTAATAAGTTAGTTCATAAGTTTAATAAGCCGGTGGTGTCAATTAGTCACCATCCATCTGATAGCATTTTATTATCCGCTTCTGAAGATGAAATAAAACTATGGGGGGTTAACAACAAAGAATGATATAATTTGTTTTTTAGTTTATGGCCTTCCAGGTTATTTTACCCTATGTGGAATGATAGTTATTTTGGATTGGTAGGCATAGAAAGTTGATTGATTACTTGCCTTAAATGATCAATGAAACAGATTCAGAAATAATAAAAAGGCCTCGGTCCCATTGATGAGTTATTGAACATGAACAGTGTTTTGTTTAATGCTATTAAAGCATTTTATGGATTAAACACGTTATAATTCATAGTTTAATTTTAGGAATAATTATTTTATCTTTAAACAGCAAGTTACCATACTACTAAAACATAATAAAGTATAACTAAAATAAGATGGTCACATTATGTAGTCTAATTTTATTGCTCTCACTTGTGAAACATTTACGGATACAAAATAAGGTCTCAAAATTTTAATAGTTACGAAACTGGAATAATCCCTACCGTTTCTCTTAAACATAGGTATTATGTCATTGAACTTTAGTAACTAGTAAATTATATATATATATAGTAATGAGCTTAACTCAAATTAAAGATATCAGGAATACTTAATAATTATCTTCTAAGTGCTATTTTTAATGGAATATTGCAATATTATACAGAAATAACTCTACTAACTGCAACGGTCGACCAATTATATTAAATAGACATACAGTTCTACAAGCCGAATTTACACAGGCATGAATGTGTCAAAAGTCAAAACTGGCAAAATACCGATTCAATTAATTTATTGTACACCTGCATATAAGATAGTGAAAACGGAAGTAAACATCGGAAATGCAATTGAACTTTTAGAAGACGCTTTGTATATTTGGTTTAAAAAAAACTATCAACTCGGCAGCCGTGAGCCGATATCTAGCCCTTGCGCTATGAAAAAGCATTAGTTAAGTAAAAAAAATTAATTAAACATTGATTTTCGTTATTTTTAATCAACGAAAACCGCTTTTGTTCATACATACGAGTATCCGAATGCTTGACGAATAACGACCACAATTAGTCCGGTTAATCGAGTTTCCAGTTTCTACTATTATTATGTCAAGTCTCAGGAACGAAATGAACCAAATTTAACCATTCGTCACTCGTCAGTAAGTAATAAGTAGCATAAATCTTGCACATCTAGAAAATCAAAAGATTATTTAAGTAATAAGTATTCTATTAATTTTTTTACCTCAATAAGCGAATTTTTTAATAGTTCACAATTCTCATAAAGACGCATGATGTCACAAGATATTAGTTTTAGAAAATTCGTTATTAGTTAGTATCTCTACTTGGTCTGTGCCCTGTGGCATAAATGTTTCAAATAAAGTCAGGACAAAGAATGCATAATATTTGTCTTTCTTTTTCGTACATAGTACATAATATTAAATACAAATGTATTACTTTCATTCGTATGCCCAGTGTTGCCAACTTGGGGGTTTCCCCCCAAATTTAGGAGTATTCAAGATCTCCAGGGGGTTTTTCAGGAGGTACTTTATTCAAGAATTTTTGAAGTTGTACTTCTTTAGGCGCGTTATGAAAAATTGATGAGAGTGAAATTTTACGATTGCGCGCGCACCTATGACACAAAATTGGCAGTGTGATATAGCGTGCGCGAGCGAGATGGGAATAAGACAAACTACAAGTAAAAGAAATAGAATATGCGTGAAGCTAACTTCACGCATATTCTAGCTTAGCAGCTTAACAAGAATTTTGAATGACCATGACAATTGACATCTGACAATGACATTTACCTTTTAAACAAATATAGGAGTTTTAATTATTGTTTAAAATTAATAATTATATACCTAGTTATTTTCATTATACAAAATATTTGTGAAATAATATAAAATATTTGTGAAAAAACTGTGCTAACCTTCCTGAGTGCTTCAATACAATTGAGGTTAACTATCCGTATGTATTATCGAGTATTATTGTTGATTAAAACTGAAACATGAACCATTATTCATTGCTTTTGTTTATTGCGTTTGTTACAGCAACTTTTTAGAAATATTCTACGACCCTATATATCAATAATTGAGAACAAAGATTTAAGCACGAATACTAATAAGGAGAAAATGAAGGCTTGGAGCGATATAACAGAGAAGTAAACATTTTAATAAGTACCTGCATCTCAAAAAAAATGACCACATTATTTAATCAAAACATCAGATTTAATATAGCAAATATAAGGACAAGAGACAAAAAACAATTGATGAATCAGTGGAAGTGCACTAAATTGAATACAAAAAAGAGTTGTCATCTTATCGCCGTGAAACATCAAAAACTGGAGGTGGTACAAAGCCACCATCACCTTCTCGAGACACAATGGTTTGAAGTAGATTTCAATGAATTTGATTGTGATGGTGTCGAGGTAGGAATGTTAATTATAAATATGATGTATGGTGATGTTCAAGGTTCAACCTTTCAAGCATAGGCATATGCTTACAACATTACTTTATTCCCCTACAGGGTAGTTAGAGATATTGTAATACCTCAAAACATCCATGTTGCACTTGTAGTACCGAAACTCTGTCCTGCCAGAAGTGAGCCCATTCCCACTTATAATGGACAGTGGGTATAATACACCTTAATACCTGAGTGCGAACCACTCACCATGATACTTAAATTAATAGATGTTATTTATATATTTCAGGTTATTACAAATAAAATCATTTTCGAAACAATTGATATCCCAAAAGCAAATAAAGCCAACAATGACAAGGTAATAAATCAGTTTTGACATAACTTGAATACTAAAAAAGCCAAACAAAGGTGTGCACAACAGTGACAACATAACTTAACAATTTCATTATTTTGTAGGATTAAAGAAAGGTTAAAGAAAATCATGTCGAACTGAACAACAAGAATCCCCAAACAACTCCAAAGAAACCTACAAGGAAGACACCGGTATTATATTTAAATTATCTCTATCTCTAAATGGAATAAAAGAAAGTTGCTATCCAGGTCTGTAGCATGTGCTACAAATTATATTATTAACACATTTATATAATTATATTAATATAAATGTGTTAAAAAATTTATAATATGAATTATAAAAAATTTTAAGTTTTGCATGGACAGAGCTTAAATTAATATTCTCTTATTTGTTCCAGAAAGCAAGTAGTTTTGGAGAAGCCTCGTAGATGCATAACCAAGTAATGATTAATTTAAAATTACAAACCGAAATTCTGATGAAGACATTAGAGTCACTTAAAAATAAATAGTATAATGAAATAAAAATGTTTTAAAGATAAATAGTGTTTTATTTGTTTAATGTAAGAGAATAATAATAAATATTTATTTAATTAATTTTTCAAATGTAAACTGAACTTTATTGACTTTAATGACTCCTTTTCCAGTCTTTGATTATTTAATTGTAATTAATTATTTGCATGCAATCAAAAACTATTTTTAATAATGCCAAAGAAGTATAACTTCTTACGCGCGTACATAAGTACACGCACCCTTTTTTCTCTACAAACACACGATTCTATAAATCGTATCCTTATATATCTAAAAACAATAATTTTATGTGTCAAATTTGTTCCTTCTGACCATTTGATCAAAAATATCAGCAACAGCAAAACGCAGTGCGATAGCCAGGCCGATCCCTTCGCCGAAATATTAGAAGCTTATCCCAATGACATTTAATAATATTGTATTAGAAGGAAAAAAACACATTGAAGCAATTCGTTTTTGAAGTTGTACTTCTTAAGGCGCGTTATGAGAAATTGATGAGAGTGAAATTTTACGATGCGCGCGCACCGTTACACAAAATTATTAGTATGAAGTTGCCCACGGAAGATGCTACGGCATTGGACATTATTTAAAAACAACATTCGAATAATAATAGAAGTTATGTAACACTTAATGTAAGAGAATAATAATATTTATTTATTTAATTAATTTTTCAAATGTAAACTGAACTTTATTGACTATAATGACTCCTTTTCCAGTCTTTGATTATTTAATTGTAATTAATTATTTGCATGCAATCAAAAACTATTTTTAATAATGACAAATAAGTATAACTTCTTACTCGCGTACATAAGTAAACGCACTCTTTTTTTTACTTCATATTTAAAAATACCTTTCAAACCAAGTGTACAACAAAAACTAGGGGTTTTTGATCGACATTTAGGTATTTGAAGTTGGTCCTAGCGGGAACCTTTTGTAGGAGTTGGCAACCCTGCGTATGCCACCAGGAACTGAAGCCAGATAAATTGTTGTCTTAAAAAGTATTTTGATCGATTAAAGTTATAAAGTCCTTTTTTAGGGTCTAAAAGATAGTGATGGTGAATTGCAATGTATATGGCTGTAAAAATCGCACTGAACGAAATCAGCCAAACATAACCTTTCATCGGTAAGTGGTATAAAACAAAATTAATTTTTAATTATATACATATTTAGAATATTAATGAAAAATGTAAATAAATTTTTATAAGAGAGATTTATCTATTTATTATCGTCATCATAAAACTTCTTGAATATTCAAAATACTTGTTTTCATATAACATAATTTGTTTTCAATTTCTCACTAACCAATTTGTGGGGCTAAGAATATTATATAAAATAAATTATATTTGTCAATAGGTAAATATTTTTCTGTATTCTTTATGTAACCGGGGGCAAACAGGCAGGAGGCTCATCTGATGTTAAGTGATACCGCCGCCGCCCATAGACACTCACATTGCTAGAGGGCTCAAGAGTAGGTTGCCGGCCTATTAAGAATTGGTACACTCTTTTCTTGAAGAACCCTAAGACAAATAGGTTTGAAAATACATTGGAAGATAGCTGGTTCCACATAGTGGTGGCGTGCTATGCATATTATGCTAATTACTACTATGTAAGATCAAAAGCTCTTGATAAATAACTAAATAATAGTTTGTCTTTTTTTTCAGTTTTCCCAATAATCCACAGTTAAAAGATGCATGGATTAAGTGTACTCGTCGAATTAATTGGAACCCAAAGAGTCATTCTCGGATTTGCTCTAAACATTTTGACCCCAGTTGCTTCCAGCAAAAATCAAATAGAACCTACTTGAATCCACATTCAATACCTACACTTTTCATGAAGGTAAATTTATTTCTAAAACCTTACCCAGGTAATTTGGCGTATAATAAGTAACTTGTTGTATTTTGAGTTGTATAATATTTCAACACAATACAGCTGTCGGCCTCAGTCATGTTATCATAATTCTGGCAACATCTCATTGATAAAATTTTACTTTGTTGTTACTTATTATTGTTGTTAAGTAGAAAGATATTATTTACTCTATTATTACATATGAAAACTCTAATATAACACATCATGACTATCATATTTATGACACTAAAGTCTAACAGTACAAAAACAATTTATGTAAATAACATTATTTGAAAACAAAATAGAAGTAAATTGATCCTTTTAATCAAAAAAAAGAATAAGAATTAAGAATAAACTTATGATAAATAAGCTACCTAGCTAAAATCAGTCTTGTGTGAGTTTATATAATATAGTATAATTAATTAGTGATACAGCTGACATCACATATTTTGTTCTTAAAAGTTGTCATAAATTTAGTGCTGTGCTTTGTGATTAGTCGACATTGGACAACAAAACCAATTATTTCCGATTTTTACGAAGTAGTAATATTATTTCACGAAGTTACAGGGACTTACAGAGTATAAACAATAGAATTATTATTTTAATTATTCTTACGATCTCGAGTCGAGTCACACTCACGAGTGTCGACTGTCGAGTCTTCTTGTGGCCTGTAGGTATTGTTTTACCAGTTTGGCGCTAACATAAAAGTTACTTTCAATTGTCAACGTCATTAAATTATAGATACCGCAATTAACAATAACTTAATATGTATGTTTCTATAATACAATTGAATTGAAAGTTACATTATACATATATATTTAAGTTATTACCTACTTCAATTTTTTAAAAAATATCTTAAATGTTCAGGCATCTGTCAGAATCCGCCATGATATGCGCTTGTTATGCATTAACTTCGTCGTGATCGGTGCTAGTTGTGCCGTCAAATAGTTATTAAAAAAAGAGATTTGGGGCTCCGACGCGAATATCAGTTTAAAAAAAAGTAAACTGTTACAAAAAATGGCTAAGTGTTGTATTTTAGTGTGTGGTGCAAGAAAAAACAAAAAACAACCTGAATTGACGCTTCATAGGTTAGTACCCCGTTTTATAGCAATAGAACTATATTAAAATAATTCTGATTGAAAAATAAAACTAGACACTCTTGAAGACTAAACTTATGCTTTTAAAAATCGGTTATGTATATGTTTTGTATTAGCTAATTATTTATATTTTGCGTAACTTGTATACTTGAATAGGGTTGCCCTATATCAACATAATTTAATTTTAATTTAATCTGTAGATTTCCGAAGAATGAAGTTTTGAGGAAAAGATGGTTTCAGGCCATCGGTGAGAGAAACATCAATCCTGGTCAAAAGGAGTGGTTCCTCTGTTCACTGCATTTTGAAAAAAGCTGTTTTAATAAAACTCTCGATGTTATGAGACTTCGTGACAACTCACTGCCATCAATATTTCCATATCAAGTAAGTTATATTAAAATCATGAGCGTTCATTTTCTCGAAATTTACTATGTGCACAAATCATGGCATAAAAATAGAATACTCATGATTTTATTGACTTTGTCCTCTTTAAGTTTGTAGTAGAGAGTGGCTTACGAAAGCAACATATAATGTGATAGGTATTGTCTCGCTCTCGGTACCTAAATTTTTTCCGTCACTCTCTTCAAACTACTGTAACGTATTTTATTATTGCCGCCGCATACCGTTGTGACCTAAACGTAGCCTTAAAAAAGAGATAAAACACTGCTCGTATTACACTATAAAACTGCTAAAATCGTCCAAAATATATTAAAAGTGTAATATTATATATAATACGAAGATGTGAATAAATTGTATCTACGTTATGCTAAGAAGAACTTTACATGACATGGTATTGCCAACCCTAAACAATGGCAGCCATTTTATGGTACGAATCTCTGGTTATAAAATGTACCAGACAGGTAGTACAACTTATACGGAACGGAACTTATAAATAAAGAAGAGAAAAAGGACGGAAAACATTGATTAAATATGTAAATTAGTGTCAAAGTGTTGTCATATTCATTGATTTAGATTTATGCATAATAAAATTAAAAGACATCTTATTTAGGTTAAGTAAATAAAAATAAATACATGATATTATGTTTTTGTAATATCTATAAAAATTAACAAGCAGCTCTCTATAATCTATATTATCTTGCGTCTGTGTAGGCATGTAATCAAAGCATAAACGTAAACAATGACAATGAACTAGGCCTGTGTCGGTCGTTCATTTCTCGCGACCCGGGTCGATCGTGACCGATCGCACTCGTGACCGAGTCAAAGGATTCGATCGGTCACCGTTCGTTGAGTGCAAAACAAAAGGCGGCGACCGGCGTAGAGCAAATTTAATGGCCATCGTTCAACAATTTCGTAGTTTACAGGAAATAAGCTAGGTAATGATTCCTGGTAATGGTATAAAAACTTAAAAAATGGAAAATGGTTTATTAAAATCCAATAAACAAAGAAAATTATGCTATTATGATTTAGAAATAAAACGGCACCATATAAAACAATAGTTACTACTTTTTAAATATCCAAAGCGAAGTTAAGAGTCTAAATAATCACAATCTCCACCTAATAACTTTAAATAATAATAATTGACTCTATAAATTTAAATGCTTATACAAATCATAAGTGAAATAATTACAACGGCGATTGTTTACATTTAGAATTTGAACGTAAACAAAAAGCATGTTAAAATCCACATGTTAAAATAGCCCTTAATATCTACGTGTTACGAACATTTTTTCCTTGAATCGAGATACGAAAGAAAATTATTACCTTCGCACCTTAGTATTAAAGTTCAATATAGCTTGACCCTAGTTTCGATCTTCAGAGATTAACCGAGTGTATGTCAATCGCGAATAATATTCTATGAGACCGAGAGCCGATAGTAACCGAGGAGCTACCATTTCATAGCGTTCGCTTTGAGACCGAACGGTCGTGTCGGTCAAACATGATTGGGATATAGCGGCTGTGAACGATTGTATCAATCACGCGATTGTTGGGACTCGGTCGTTTTGACTCGGTCGTTCATAACCGACACAGGACTACAATGAACAATATGGCCGCTTTAATGCGTTGTATGAACAAAATTTCCACGCATAAATCACAATACACTTCTTAGTCTGTTTAATATTCAACATATGGTCCGATAAAACTGATTGTATTGGTCAGTTAAGGGTGAAACGTATTTTAATTGCAGTATTTCAATTACTAAAAGGTTTTTGATGTTGTTTATACAATTGACAATTATATCACAAATATTTCGGAGTTTTCACGACTTTGGATATATATTTACCTCACTGTATTATACGCGGTAATAATAAGGAATACTGTGAACTGTTCAATTTTTTCAAAAATAAGATTCAGTGTGACCAGATTTAGTAGATTTCTACTTTTTTGGTAGATTTTGAGGTACTGGCAACAGAATTTAGTATGTAAAAATTATTTGGTATATTTTAGTAGAATTCACGTTTATCAGTTATTCTAGTAGGTACTTTTTTGGACACATCGAATAAATGCGGGGTATTCCCCTTTCATCGATTGGGTGGTAAGTTCTATTGAATTTTCGTTATTTTCGTTACTATAAACCATTCGTTCCGTGACTCGTGAGCATATTGTGATTAGTGGGAATACCTTTACTGAGAATTTATATAATCGAGTATATAATGAAACGTAAATATACACAAATATATCGCGATGAATGGGAGCAAGATCCCTCATTTAAAAGTTGGTTGTCTAAATCTAGAGTAAACACTACGAGTGCTCATTGTAAAGCATGCAACTGTGAAGTACTAAGTAGAGTGGCATCTTTAAAGGAACATATGGCTACATCAAAGCATATAAAAAACATGAAAGGATATTCCGGCATTTCTAAGGTACGTAAGGTACTTACATTGATATGTGGAATGTAAGTCTTAGTTAATTATTTTTGTTAAAAAAATTTAATACTTTCATCGTGAACCCGTATTATGTTCTAAACCTTATGATTTCCATTCAAAAACAAACTTTCGCTGTTTTAAGTATGTTTATTATCTACACATTTACATAACAATTATTATTATACAACTATGTGTGTTTATGCATGTTTATTTATTTAAATGATATATTAAAACTAGCAGACTCGGCCAAGCGTTGCTGTGGCTAAGGTTTTTGTTATATTACATAGTAGTAAACTATTCAAGGGAAACGGTAGGAGAACGTATGTGAAAGGTAGCTTATGTGAAACGTTGATACTTTTAACACAGCGCCATCTGTTAGGGGTAGGAGAACTTATCTTAAAGGTAGATGAAAGCTTATGTGAAACGTTGATACTTATAACACAGCGCCATCTGTTAGAATTGTATCAAATAATAAACAAATATTTTGCAATAAAATAATATTGCGACTATAATTTGAGATTTAAACTACCTTTTAATTTGGATCAAACTACACACGGTGTGCAAATTTGATTGATATCGGTTCGGTAGTTTAGGAGTCCATTGAGGACAAACATTGTGATACGAGATTTATATATATTAAGATTGCTTAGTTTTTGACTTTTTTTTTTGTCCTGCATACTTATTTTTAACTTTTTTGTTTACAGATTGATACGATTTTTAAAACATCAACTATTTCGGAAGAAGTAAAAAAGCAGAAATCAGCATTGTAGCTGCATTAGTGGAACATAATATTCCTTTTCGCGTAATGGATCACGTAAGCGAAGTTATTTCAAGGGCATTTCACGACTCTGAAATCGCAAAACGTTTTTCCTGTAGAAGAACTAAATCTGCCGCAATTGCTTACAACGTCTTAGGCAATAACTTCGAAGAAAAAATGCTTGCAGAATTACGTCCAAGGCTGGAAAATGAAACTGAGAGAAGCCCAGTATTTTCGCTCATTATCGACGAAAGCACAGATGTCAGTACTACCAAGGTACTTGCAGCAGCAATAAAGTACTACTCAGAAAAATTGCAATCTCCACAAACAAAATTTTTGTGTATGGTGGACTTAAAAGGTGAAACTGCGCAGTATTTGTTTGATAGTTTAACATGTGCCTTATCTGAAAGAAACCTTAACATAGAAAATTTAATAGGGTTCGCTGCTGATACAACGAATGTTATGTTTGGCGAAAGGAATAGCGTGGTATCTAAAATTAGGGAAGTCAACCCAAACTGTATTTTTTTAAATGTATTTGCCACTCAACAAATCTTTCAGTAAGTTATGCATGCAAAAAATTACCTCGTTCTATAGAGTTGTTTGTCAAAGATGTTTATTCATACTTCTCTCACAGTAGCCAACGTCAAAGAGAGTTTGTCGAATTTCAAAATTTTACTGACACTCCAACTCACCATATGCTTCGTCACTATGATATCAGGTGGCTTTCTCTACATCAATGCATTCACCGAATTATAGAGCAGTGGTCAGCATTAAAACTTTTTTTTCAAAATGAGTTTTTAGGAAATAAGAATGCAAATGCTACTTGTCAATTTATATTTGATCACCTTAACAGCGATGAAACAAAACTTTATCTTTCCTTTTTAGATTTTATATTACCCATAACTACAAAATTTAACGTTATTTTTCAAAGTGATCAGACGCTCATTCATAAAATTGACACAGATATACAAAACATGATGAGTTCCATTTTGAGTTGTTTTATGAAGATAAATTATATTAAAACTACTTCGCTTCAGTCAATAGATCCCAGTTCAAGTATGCATTTCCTTCCTATACCAAAACATGTACCTGGGCACAAACGTAGCCATAACATTGGAATTATTAAAAGATGATGTTCGAATGAAATCTAAAATTGAAGAGTTTCTTAACAGATGTCAAGCATTTTTGATCGAGCTAAGTAAACAATTTCTCCAAAGACTGCCTGTACAAGATAATTTCTTGCAGGATTTGTCGTTTATCGATCCCCAAAAGGCAGTGTATGGTGAATTTCGAACTCTAATAAAAATACTACAAAGGTTTCCTAACTTAGTTACAACAGAAAATATGCAAATTGTTGACAACGAATATAGGGAATTAAAATTAGATGTTTCCGTGTCTAATTTATTGTCAACTTCGAGTTCAACTTCTGAAAATTTTATGGTGGATAAATTTTGGAGTGAGGTCAGCCAAATTTGCGATGCGAATAGCAAACCAAAATATGGCAATTTGGCCCGGTTTGTGAAGCAAATGACAATACTACCTCTGTCTAACGCCAAAGTTGAAAGAATATTTTCCGATATTAATAGAATTAAAAGTCAAGATAGAAATCGTTTTAATAACAAGAATGTTGCTGCAATTATGCATGGAAAAGAGGGGCTACGACAGTTGGAAGGAGGATGTAGCAGATTTGATCCTGACAAAAGTATGATCAAGCTAATGGACTCAAAACAGCTTTATGACAATATCCAACATAACGACGAAAAATCTTAGCTTTAAGTTTCATTTTATTATTATTAATTTAAAAAAAAATTGTAGTAAGAATTAAATTAAAAAAACTTCGCTTCTTTAATTAATCTTTACTACTTTTATTATTTTATCGTTTAATCAAGAAAATTCATGTTTTACGTTGTAAACCAACAGCAAAAAAATATAATAGATTTTTTGTATTTTCTCGTTCCTTTCGGTAGAATTCAGTAGTTTTTAACCTCCACGAGCAGTAGATTCGTCAAATGAAATCTGGTCACACTGATAAGATTATAACGCATCATTTGCAGTAGCCATTTACCTTGCAAAAACATTGTTGGTCATAAAATTTGGTCTGAAAACCAGAATTATGTGCTTATTTTGTTTTATGAAACTTTTTGTGCTAATTTATATTAGTGAACATTAATTATTTCGAATATCTGTGTTATATTTATTGACACTTAGTAGAAAGATATACTCTCCCACAGTCTATCGTCTTGGGAAATGGGAAGATTGAAGTGTATGTATTTCAGATTAGAATTTTACAGTTAGACAGAGACGCAGTTACACTTTACAGCAATGATTGTTATATCTACTGTGTCTATTCAAGGACCTTGACGGTAGGCTAACTATAGTGTAAAATTAAAAAAGCTAATCAAGTGTCTGCATCTTAGGTTTTTGATTTGTCAATTCACTGTTACGATGATTGTATTGTGACTTGTTTGATCAGATTACCCAGATGGATCCATGAAATGATGGGAAAGGCGAATCCATGAAATGACCTTGGTTGACAGGCTGGTTTTTGTTTGTCACGATTAGTGTTCGTAATATTTCATGACAATCTCGCGTCTTTCGATTTTTGTGTGAAATTATAGTTAAAATTGTGTTGTGAGAAGAGTATTCAGTGAATTTGGATAAAAACAGTACAAGCACGATGGTGGGATGCAGCGTTTTAGGCTGTAAAAGCCGTAGTGAACGAAAACTTCATGAAATTACGTTTCACTTGTAAGTACACAAAAATTTCTTTCCTTTGGTTTTGCAATGATATAATATGGTCAGATATTTTACAGTGAAATTCAATGCTTTCTGTTTAGAAAATCTTAGATAAATCAGTTTTTTAATAATTAGGCTCATAATAACCTAGACTATGAAAGATTTAGTGTTGCAATTTTTTATCTCATTTACCCCTCGTCTCTCGTAAGAAATTATGTTAGCTGTGATCATCCGTGGGAATTCGTGCCGGTATCTTACCCTCAGGATATAGGTATGAACCGGTGTAATGTGACAAAAAGATAAAAAAAGGGTGCGTGTACTTATGTACGCGCGTAAGAAGTTATACTTCTTTGGCATACCTACTAAATTAAAAATAGTTTTTGATTGCATGCAAATAATTACGATTAAATAATCAAAGATTGGAAAAGGAGTCATTATAGTCAATAAAGTTCAGTTGAAAAATTTGAAAAATTAAATAAATAAATATTTATTAATATTATATTTATTATTATTTTCTTATATTAATTAGAAAATAATAGAATAGGAGGCCTTAGTGCCACAAAGGCAAGCTGTACAAGAGGACAGCTGTGCAACAAAACCTTAGAACGTTTTTTTTTATATACATTTATAATTTGTTCTCTTGTATTAGTTGAAATAAAGGCTTTGAATCTTTAATCTTGAATATTAATTAGTTTTAATTTAAATATTCAATATAAATCACTTCTGATTATAATTCAGACGCACACATAAAATTCGCACTTGTATAATGAAAACAAAATGAAAACACGTGTTTTAAATGTAGAAACTCAAAGCATGTGGATAAATATTATAAATATAAATACACAGTGATCAGAGGCGGTGCGAGTGCTAACATGCGCCACTAACTTCATACTGATAATTTTGTGTAACGGTGCGCGCGCATCGTATAATTTCAGTCTCATCAATTTTTCATAACGCGCCTAAAGAAGTATAACTTCAAAAAAAAGTGATGAAGGTTTTGACTTTGTGCTAACTACTTATGATAGCACGTATAATTCACATTTTAGGTTTCCATCTAATCCAGAGATTAAAATAAAATGGTTGGAGGCCACTGGACGAAATAATTGGCATCCAACCAAATATTCGAGAATTTGTTCACTTCATTTTAATGGTGCCTCATTCGTGTATAAAGGAAAAAAGGTACAACTTAAACCATATTCAGTACCTGAAAAATGTATACATGTAAGTGATACATATTTATTACTTATTTATTTGGCTACTATTGTCAATGTTTTTAAGGCAAACTCTTGCTATACATGGAAGTGCATATTTTTCTACAAAAATATTGTGCCCAAAATCATATGGGGTTTTTAAAAAAAAACTTATTTCTGTGCGACCATATTACAGAACAAATCACATCAGACATGTCTCGTTATTTATCAAAGCAATAACTAAGATATCTGAGAGTTAGAATTAATTTTATTATGACTTCACCGTCTCAGCCGGATGAACGAATTGACGACGAACGAAACTTGTACACTAAGCTAGTTTTATTTAAGAGTAGGCTTTTGTAAGAAATGAAAAACTTTGTAAATAAATGCTTTTGCTGACATGTTGTATTTATTTCTTCGCTATTGTTGTTAGCCCATTACATACCAACAATGGTCCTTTCCTTTCACAAATTTCTACTAATAAAAGCATTAAGTTTGTCCCACCCTATCACCATCTTAGTTTGTCGCGGTGATCTACCTTATTCTACGTCTACTACTGAACATAGGCCTCCCCTATAGATTGCCACAAAGAACGGCAATTGGTAACAATTTTACCCAATATGGGGAAGTTTTTGCCAACGCAGCAACACTAAAAAACTCTTCCTGTTTCTTGTGCTACGCTGTGTGTATCCATCCATAGGTACTTAATCTGAGCTTGTGTGATTATTTTTATCCCAAAATATATCTTTATCTGGTACAACATTCCGTTTTATTAAGTAATTGTATTTAGTATTCGACTTTTGAATTGTAAAATATAATGTATTCAGTGCCAAGTTAAAACATGTAAATAGTAAATGAAGCGAAAATTGTGTCTTCATTCGTTAGTGTGAGTGTTTTGTTGTTTTTCTTTTATTGAACATGTTTGTTATTTAATTATAAAGCATAAATGATATCTTAATTAAATGTCTTATAAAATAATTAATGCTATTTTGTGTTGCCGGAGTTTCTTTAATACCCTGTATTATTACTATTCATAAATAAATATATTGGTATAAACCAAAGCTGCACTAAGCCCACCCCAAATAAATATTGTAAATTAAAAGAATAAAACTATTATATTCTCAGATGCAGTGTTCAATGTGGTGTAATATTATTTAAATAATTCTGATTCTCAATCTAAACAGCACATTACATTTTTATTTGGGCTTTCCATACCGGGTTCAATACCAATTGTTTCACCGAGAATCAAATCCTGGACATGCTATGTGCAATGCCAGTAACCTGTTAAGACACTAAGGTTGCTTTGTTAACATGCAGAAGAAAAACAATATGTTGTCCATGTACTTAGTATGTAAGGCAATTTCTTCAACATCCTTTTTTGTTTTTTGATGTTGGGGTTTCTCATGATGATTGTTTTTTCTTAAACAAATATTTTATTTTATTCAAATCTATAGTCTGTAGGTTGCTTCAGAACCTGCATCTGCAAATAAATAAATTGCACTGCTTACTTTTGGACCTAAGTTTAACATATTTTAAAAAGGGCATAGGAGGCCGCTTCATTATCTCATTTCTTGTCCTTCTTTCTTGACTTCGTAACTTATGTACATAGTTGTTTAAAACCAAGAAATATTTATTTCAGAAAATGTCGGATAAAAGGAAACTATACAAATGTGATGAATGTATAAGAACATATACCAATAGCAATGCTTTGGAGAATCACAAGAGAGTCATGCACTGTATAGTAAATAATGCAACTCCAATGAAATCACGTGGTAATAAAATTAAAGCAGATACAGAAAAGTTTGAGACATACCAGTGCCCTATATGTCAAACGAATTTCCCCTCAAAATTTGTTGCCACCAAGCATATAGAGGTTTATCATACTAAATATACGTGAGTATGGGATTTAACACTTTTGATTGTGTGTTTCATGAGTCATCAGTAGTATTTACTTATACAATTTGTTATAGTTGTAAAATTAAATTGGGCCTTATTCCATTAAAAGTATAAATTGTGCCTATCTTAGACAACTGTACTTTAATTTTGTATGTGTGTTTGGTTATAGCACTAATAACTAGATCAGATCAACCGTTGCTCTGGTAGATATCTCAACATGATGCATATCATGACATAGCTATATAGCTATGTTTAATAACGATGTCTATTAAAACTAACAAGGAGAGAGTACAATAGTAGGGCTTATATAAATTGGCACTATAAAACACTGAGTTGGTAGCTTATTTACATGAGGCGCTTTTGCAGTGCTTACTCTGCCATTAAAATTTTTTTCATTGTTATTTGTATGTAATCTGTGTCAGTAGTGTTAAACCCTTTGTTTTTCATTTCAGTTCAGCCATTCACCCAGTAAAACTTCAGGATTGTCCAAATTGCAAGCAGAAAAATAGAAATTTAGCTCTACACAAGTGTGACAAACAGAAAAATAAAATTGCTGTAGGCTATAACATCACCAATGAAAAACAGACGAAAACAAAGTTTGAACAATATTTCTGTAATTTGTGTAGCAAAGTTTTCATCAATGCAAACAAGTTCACTGTTCATGTGGAGACTCAACATAACAAAAGTGTTGAGACCATGTTCTTTCCCAATATGACACGTAAGTAATATTAAATCTAATAAGTCTACATATAACTAGGCTAGACAAGATTTGTAAACCAATGTTATAAAGATGAAGGATTTGTTTTTGGTGATAACATACAAATTATAATGGATAAACTAAATAAATACTGGATTGTTTATATGTCTTTGTACGAGTAGAAGGTAGCAATAAGAAAGTAACGAGCTATTTATTGAATTTTCATTTATATTAATTGTAATTATGATTATAATGATGACTACTTCAAAACTTTAAGCAAATTCATGTTACTATAATGAAATTATTGGTCATTTCCTCAATTGAATATGTCTTTCTTTTAAGATACCTGTATCCTATTTAACAATATTTACACTTAAAATGATAATTTTTGTTTAATTAAAGTTATAATAATGAATTACAGAGTTCACCTTATGGAAGGAGCATATAGAGAAATTAGCATATATCCAATACCGTCTATGCTCGGAGGAAATAAATGGAAGGCAATTTTACAATTGCATCAACACTAAAGTAACAAAAATGTGCACTGAACGATGCCCCTCTATAATTGTTGTCCAATCATACCCAAAAGGCATTCTAGCCAGATTCTATAAAACCCATGCTAATCATAAAACTTCTGAGTATAATTTAGCAAGAGAATTCCGAAAATATTGTATCACAGATTTTCTGCAATCAATAGACAACTCGAATGGGTATGATCCATATTTGGATTTTAAAATGTTATTGGAAAATATACTGGAGGCAGCGGCCAAAATAAAAATATCTGGATTAAAAGAACTTGTGGAAAAAGCATTAGAAATGACAATGATATTAAATACATACAACGAAGAAGACAATTCTTCAAAAACTAATCACGAACGAACCAAGTCCTTGACGGATGCACAAATATCTGAGGTCTTAAAACAAGAAGCATCAGTAACAATCAAGAGAGAACATCCAGATTTAGATATGTTTGAGCCGCTGAAGAAGAAAGCCCATATGGTAGATGTTTCTCCTAGAATAGTAAATACTTACTCCTTAGCAGAATATCCTGTTGATCAACAATCAGACACAGATTCTTGCGACGATATTGATAACAAAATTTTAATTAGCAATTTTGTAGGTAAACAGAAATCTAAACCTTGTAATACTAAAACAGATTTAGATTTACTAGACGATAAAGACAAGGAGTTTTCTAGTTTTAACGATACATATAGAGATTTTGTCAGAAAGAACTTACATTTATCCTCACCAATGGTCACTCGGTCACGTGGATCACAAATAAATTCAAAAAAGAATTCCAGTCAGAAAAATAATACAACCAAGAGTACTGAGGCTGATGTAACTGACAATATAAGTAAAACTTCTAACAATCCTACTCCAAATTCTAAAGTAAATACTGTTAGTTCAGTAAATGTTAATAATAGTGTTGCAGATTCAGTCAAATCCAACAATATTTCAACAGAAAATGTTAATAGTGGTTTAGCACCTGTTGTTATGACACCTGCTCCTAATCATTTCATGAATAATAACATGGTATTTGTAGCGGTTCCTTATGCCCCTATGAACACTATGATTCCTACCAACTCTACAAATCCATTATTCAATCTTGTTGGCGTTTCAGTGCCACAAAACATAACTGTAACACAACAAACTTTATCAAACAATATTAATAAATCCAGTCCTAAAAAAGAAACATCATCTATAAAGCATGATAATGCCAATAAGAATGGAAAGGACAACACAGGAGTTAAGAGTACTGACACAGATGATGAAGAAGTTAATACAGATGTGTATAGAGTTAACACAGATATCAATAACAGTGACTCAGATGTTGAAAATACTGATACAAAATCAAGTGCAACTTATGAATATGAACCTAAAGTTATACAAAAACCAAGTGTTAAATTAGAAAAAGTGAAAAAGAACTCTAAAATTCCTAAAAATATTGAATATGAAGTGATTGAACAAGATAGTGATTGTAATATATTAGTATTAAAATTATAGTGTTAATGTCCCTGATGATTGTCTGCATGTTTAGTGTATCTATAGTTAGTCTGGCTGTAAGTTAAGAATACTAGTTAAGTGTTAAGACTAAATTGTAACAATTATGTCAACTATCGTTTTTTTTAAATGAAGGTTACACAATTTTGTAACAGAATTGTGTAGGCCAAATCAGACTGACTTTTTTGTATTTTGTCATGAAGTAAAAAATTTGGTTAAGCAATCACTGTTCAGCTATGAAAGTATGTGTAACTATTTAATATAAACAATATATTAGTTTATTTTTTTAACATACATAATAAATTGTCAATGTGCTGAAATCGGATTATCCAGATAAGTTATATTATATACATAAGTTTAGCTTTTGATGATTGAATAAATTTTTGGACTACAACATCATGTATTCCAGGATTATTTTCTTATTATTTTCTCAACTTTATCAACATAATAGAAACCTGCACTTGGTCAATCCCAAGCCTACTAAAAAAAATAAAAGAGTTTTCTACTGCTTCAAAGCTGCACAGAGATTGTTAAATCGTTATATATTACACAGTTATGTATATATAGTTATGTTATATACTTAATGAGTAAGAAATAATTTCACATTTGCCAAACAAGATTACGTCTTTCTTTTTAATTCAATATATTATCTTAAACAAATTATATTTTCATAAGCTACATATGATTTTTTTTTATCAAATACTGCCACAGATAAATATTGTATTAAACCTCTGTAACCAAATTTTTTGTTACATTATCTCTTCATTTCTGCATGCATAATAATGAAATTGAGAAATTGATTTAATTTTTCTCATAAGAAAACTGTTAAATGAGTTAGTATGTTTTGTAATTTCCATGAATTCTTATGCAAATAAACATAATTCGTGAAATGTCGTACCTTGTTCTTGAAACGAATGTAATGAAAAACACTAAGCCAGACTGTTAATCAGCATAGCTCGACTATTTCCGACTTCGGAAACATTTGACGATCTTAGAAAGTCCCTAATTAAAGAAATAAATTCCCCAAAAAATTAGGACAGGAGGGGGAGACCCTAAAAACCGTAATAATGGTAGCTTATTCATATTTAAAAAAAATTATAGGCATAAACAATATGACATATCCGACTAATAAAGATTGTTTTATATAAATAAAAGATTGTTTGTTATGACACTCATTACATTACTTACGCTTAGTTACGCAATACGCACAATGGAAAATTTATTTTCTAACGTGCTTTTGAAGAAATTAAATGGTGACATCAACGCTCAAGTTCGGGCTGTAATAAAAGTAAAGTTCCTGTTTTTAAAAGAATTGTAAATTGACCCAGAAAAAAAGCTTTCCTCATTTTCAATAATCCACGAGAGCTTGCAGCACTGATTTGTGGAGTTAGTAGAGCGTGGATCGAATAAAAACCAGAATATACCAAGAACAAAATATGTTAAGAAGACAACAAATGTCACTAATCTAGATAGCTTTGATGTCAGCGTACTAAAATGTAACATTGATTAATTTTATGTCAACGGGGAATGTCCATGAGTGGCTAGAATTCTAGAAAAATGAATGGTGATACATATACGGCATGGTTTTCAGATTGACTTAATGTTCTTGAAGAACCTTCTGTAATAGTCACCGATATCGCTAGCTACCACTCCATGCATTAGAAAGGTTACCCACATCATCTACTAAGAAAAGTGACATTCAGGAATGAATGACAAAGAACTTTACTTTCTCGAATGCAGACATAAGGGAAGAATTGTTAAGAAAAGTATCCCAATAGAAATATATGCCTTAGATCAGCTGGCATATGAAAGGGGTCACGAAGTGATAAGACTGCCATATCACTGTCAATATAACCCATCGAACTCATCTGGGCTCAAGTCAAAGAAGAAGTTGCTGCAAGAAATCAAACATTTAACATTGCTGATGTTGAAATTCTTCTCCACAACGCTTTTGATAATGTTCCTCAAGAAGTCTGGGCCAAATGTGTGAGGCACGCCGAGGAGCTCCAGGATAAAAACTTAAGGAAAATCATTTTAAGAGATCAACCACCACCTCTGATAATTAACTTACAGGAAGACGACACAGATGGGGAAGATACGGATGAGGATTTTTGGTGAACTAAGAAATATCCCTAGAAAAGATGAAAACGGCCCTTTTCAGGGCCACGTTTCTCTATGATTACGTCGAAACAAAGATTTTATCTTACAATTAAAAAATATTTTTTTTCAGATAGCAAAAAATATTTACTATAAATACTTAACATAATTTAGCATATCGATCGCACCTATACTGTTATTGATGTGCACCTCTACAATTCTTACGAACATCTCTACACCTCTCCATAAGACCTGTAAGTGCGAGCGAGAAAGACAGATCAATAAGATTTATGACCCGAAGCCTCGGTTCATTTTCATAATGCGCTGACTATAGTTCATAATAGTTAAATAATGTTTTTTAGATTGAACAATTATGTGGAATAATATATATATACTGTAGATAATAATATTTAGATAAACGACGATGTTGGTACAGCACCGCCGAGCTTCAATATGTTGTGTCATGTGAATTAACCACATTTTATACTTGAAAATTACTGGTTTAGTTTGAACTTTCTTGGCGAATTTTATCAAGTAAGTGTAAAAATTGTGTTGTTAATAATGAGATATTGGAAAATGTTTAATAAGTGTGCGGAATAAAATCCTTCGTTGCCCATTCGGTAAGAGAGACTATGGAATGCATTTATTACCAAACACGTGTTAAAACGTGTTACGAAATATACAAATAATCATAATATTTATGCTACAATATAAATAGTAGTAGAATCTTGCGGGAATATTTAAGATTAAGTTTTTTTTTAGTTTGTGAAGTAAATGTTTTTAATCTGTTCACACTTTCACTGACTTATGTCACTGTCATGTCATGAATGCTTATAAAATATTGATTATGTGACTGTGTAGTGGGGATTCCGTCGTTGCGGGTATAAGTGTTTACACGTGTTTCGGATATCATTATTTAGTAGTTTCTATTTTTTCTCGTAGTTTAATGAATATAAGTTGACTTATCCTATTGGTGGTGGTTAATTAATAACATCAACTAATTACGTAAGTTATTTTTATTTATTTGTTATATTTCTCCCTTTACCTTGTTATATTTTTGGTAGTCTATAATGGAGAAACGCCCTCCAGACCCCCTGATCCTCCGGATAGGGTCTCTTCTCCGGTGGAATCAATGGATTTATCCACCCCACTGTTGCCCCAACCTGGGGTCAAGCGCAGACTTGATACTGTCAATGAATCTTTAGTGGAACCTTCCAAAAAACCAATGACCGATGTCCGGTCATCTGTTGATGACGTCAACCCAGGATTTTACTCCCATCCATCTCTCACTGGCTCTCCCAAGTCATACCTTGTCAATGACAAGGGCCCTTTTTTAGTCCATGTTTCTTGCCCTGAATCTGACCCATCCGCTGGTACATCAATCCGCCCAATTAAATTTGGTCACTTCTTGGTAAAAAATAAAATACCCAACATTGTTCGAGATGGTGTTAAGAGAGTGGGACGTAATAGAATATCTGTCGAGTTTAAGTCGGGCTTAGATGCGAATAATTTTGTGTCTAATCCCATTGTACCTTCCAGCAACTATTCTGTTACGATTCCTAACTATAATGTTTCCCGTATGGGCCTTGTGAGAGGTGTCCCAGCTGATTGGTCGATGCAGGAATTTGTCGAAACCTTGGAAATTCCCGAAGGTACAGGTATAGTCCTCAAGGCCAGACGCCTAAACCGCAAGACGAACTCCGATGGTCAAATTAATTGGATCCCAACACAAACCGTTGTTCTAACTTTTCAAGGTCAAACCCTTCCTGAGAGAATATTCTCTTGTCATAGTTCCCTCCGCGTTGAAACGTACCAACTCCCTACAATTCAGTGCCTTAACTGTTGTAGGTTTGGTCACGTAAAGTCACAATGCCGATCGAAGCCTAGGTGTTTTCGTTGTAGTCTAGCCCATTCTGGTGATGAGTGTAATATCCCTGAAACAGAGTCATTATGTTTATTTTGTACTGCCTCACACTTTGCGACCAACAAAGCTTGCCCTGAACATAATCGACAAAGAAATATAAAGAGTTGTATGTCTCAAGAGAGCATTTCTTATCTCGAAGCATCGGCTCGGTTTAGACCTATCAATGGCAAAACTTTTGCAGATTCTGTAAAAACAACCCCCTCCTCTTTATCCCAGACCATTACTTTACCTTCCCAAGTTTCCCGTCAGACTACATCTTACAGGAAAACTGTATTTCTCCCTCCTCGCTCTAGACCAACATCAGGAAAATCCTTTGATAAGGCGGCCCATGAGGCCATTACTTCCAATTTACCCTCCTCTTTACCCAATGGTTGTGCCGTAAGCTCCCCTTCCCTTATCAACAATGAAGTCTCCCCAAATGAAAATCTTCTTGACTGCTTATGGGCAGTCATTTGTAATATGCTATCCAAATATGATGACATCCCCATACCGTCCCACGTTGCCCAAAAAATTAATTTGCTCCACTCATTCGTCACCAAAAATGGCGAATCTGGTAATTCAATGGAACTGTAACAGTATTCGCAGTAAAAAATCAGAATTAACCTTTCTTATCAATAAATTCGCTCCATCTATTCTAGCCATTTCGGAGACTTGGTTATTACCGGGTTCCCGCTTTAGGGTTTCTGGGTACCGGTGTCTCCGAGATGACAGGGATGATGGCTATGCTGGCTGTGCCTTTTTGGTCAGCCGATCCCTCGCCTTCCACGCATTATCTCTTCATCATTGTGATGGTATCAATGCTGTTGCTATGAGAGCTTTTAATATCTCGTTTATTTCTGTTTATATTCCCCACCCCCATTTCGACCTCATTTCTGATATACGTTCTATTATCCTTTCGGTTCCTCCTCCTGTTGTCATGTTGGGTGATTTCAATGCCCACCATGTTTCTTGGGGTTGTCATTCCTCAGATTCTTTTGGGTCCCTTCTACTAGATTTACTCGATGATATAAACATAAGTGTCTTGAATAATGGTTGTCCTACGAGAAGGAGTCTTCCATCTCAGAATCCCGCTAACGCAGTGGATTTATCACTTTGTTCTCCTGATCTTTTCCCTTTTCTATCCTGGCGTGTTTTTAAGAGCACTTGTGGGAGTGACCACTTCCCCATTTTAATTGATCTCCCAACCAATTTAAGGAGCGTTACTCGCCCTTCCCCTCTTTTAAAATTTAAACTGAATCAGGCCAATTGGTCAGACTTTTCATCTTCTATTGACTCTAAGATAGCTGCGCTCCCCGCAGTCTCTGCTGAAAACTGCCTATCTTCATACAATGATTTTGTCAACTCCCTCACCTCATCTGCCAGTTTACATATTCCACTCAAATCTTCTACACAAAGGAAAATTTCTCCTCCTTGGTGGGAATACGAATGTACTGAGATGATTCGAAAAAGAAAAACGGCAGAAAGGTCATACAGTCTTTGCATGACCTTGGAAAATTTTTTAGTCTACCAACAAGCTTCTGCAGCTGCTCGCAGACTTCTAAATAATAAGAAACGTCTTGGTTGGCATAAGTTCTGTGAGAGCATGTGCCCTGGTACCCCTTCGTCTGTTGTTTGGAGGCAGATCAGAAGATTCCGTTGTTCCCTCAATTCTTATGATGTCCCATTTAATGATCCGTCTAGCTGGATTACCTCCTTTGCCGACAAATTGGCTCCTCCATCAGTCCCTTTTTATGATTGTCTTCCTTATAAGTATAATTCTTACATCCCCTCTTCAAACAGTCTAGATTGTCAATTCTCCTTGGAAGAACTTAACAAAGCATTAAATGGTCTCTCTGACTCTTCCCCTGGAGAAGATGGAATCCCTTACTCATTCCTCATAAATTCTGCATTAGGCACTAAGAGGTACTTTCTAGATTTAGTAAACTGTTTTTTCGATCTTGGAATTATTCCTGAATCGTGGAACAGACAAATCGTCATTCCGCTTCTAAAACCTGGCAAAGATCCATCAGATTTCTCTTCATACAGACCTATTGCTTTGTCTTCTACCCTTTTAAAAATCATGGAACATTTGATTAAAATTCGTTTAGAATGGTTTTGTGAAAATAACAATATCTTTGCAAAATCCCAGTTTGGTTTCAGGAAAGGCTTAAGTACGATGGATAGCCTAGGTATAATAACGACCGACATTCGCATTGCTTTTAAAAAGAAACAGTACCTGGTGGGTGTTTTCTTGGATATCGTATCTGCGTATGACCACGTGCTGGTTCCGGTGCTCAGGCAAAAAATGCTTCAGCTGAGTATTCCTGAGAAGTTGGTACGTTTTGTTTGCAATGCAGTTTCGAATCGTTATATTATTATAAGATCTCAAAATACGGAGCTGTCTCCTAGATCTATTTGGAGGGGCTTACCTCAAGGTTCTGTTTTGAGTCCTCTTCTGTACAACATTTACACCTATGACCTGGAGCTTGTTGTGAATTCCTTCTGTCAGATTCTTCAATACGCGGACGATGTAGCCTTATACTTTTCATCAAATTCTATTGAAGAGGCATCATCACGCCTAAATTCAGCTTTGGATTATTTGGGTGATTGGTTAAATGATCATGGTCTCTCTATTTCTGTGCCCAAATGTTCGGCGGTCACGTTTACTACAAAATACAAGGTTCCACGGTGTAACATTTCATATAAAGGGTCCTTGGTATCGTGTTGTAAGCAAGTAAAATTTTTAGGCCTTATTTTAGACTCAAAGTTAAACGGTGTTCCTCATTTTAACCATGTGATTAAAAAAAGTGAGAAGGGTGTTAATGTTCTCCGTTCATTATCTGGTGTGAGGTGGGAGCACACCCCTACTCGCAAAAGCTTTTATACAATGCTGTGGTACGAAGTCATTTTGATTATGGCACCTTCCTTTTAGATCCTGGCAACAAGCAAGCCCTTGATAAAATTTCCAAAATTCAATCGAAATCTTTACGCATCATCCTTGGTGCTATGAAATCCTCTCCCATCAATGCTCTCCAAATAGAATGTGTTGACCCCCCCCCTGTATTTACGTAGACAATTTTTAAGTGACCGCTTCTTCATCAAAGTCCTTCAATACTCTTCTCATTCCATCTTGTCCAAATTACGTCGCTTATCTAATCTCACGATGCCATCTAGTACAGGTAATGTTCCATGCCTGTTACACAGTTTTAATAAACTTTCTCGTCTTCCTAATCCTGTTGAAAGTTTCCCTAGGAATCCCTTGTTTTTAAATAGTTATGAATCCCTCATTTTTGATCCTAAAATAATTTTAAACTTTGGAATTAAAAAAAATCCACCCAAGCTTCCACTTGTTTTCTGGAAAAAATTTCAAAAGACTGGCAGGGTTGGTTATCGATGTATACTGATGCTTCCAAGATTCCCAATAATGAGTGCATCGGTGCGGCTGTATGGGTCCCTTCATTCAAAACAGTATTGAGCTTTAAACTTCCTCCATTGACCTCCGTTTTTTCAGGTGAAGCTTTTGCAATCCTAGAAGCGGTTTTGTATGCTGAGTCCCACAACCTAAATAAAGTTACAATTTTTTCCGATTCTCGCAGCTGTTTACAGGCAATTCTTTCCAATCCATTCAGGTCTAAAAAAAACATAATACGATTCTAAAAATAAGAGAAGCTTTGTTTAGGTGTAGTAAAAAGATATTCATATTGTACTTTTGTGGATACCTAGTCATTGTGGTATAGCGGGTAATGAAACTGCTGACTCTTGTGCAAAAGGTGCTATTTTCTGCGGATCTTGTCAGCATCCCAACATCTCGGCCCACGACCTATCAGCTCTTGCGTACTCCCACCTTTTAAAATCCTGGACTATTGATTGGCAATCTTCTAAAGAAAAAACTGGCAGGCACTATGCTAATATTCAGTATTCAATCCCTTCTTCGCCGTGGTTTTTTAAATATAAGTTTTTAAACAAAAAGGTCACGTCTATAATCTGCCGTCTTCGTATAGGGCACGCTTGTACTCCCGTTCATCTAGCCAAAATTAAAATAAAAGACAGTTCTCTCTGTGAGTGTGGTATGGACGAGGGCTCGACAGACCATATATTTTTTAACTGTTCTTTAAATAATGACTCGTTATTTGACCATCTTTCTCCAGATTTCCCTCGTCCATGTAACCTTAACTCCCTACTTTCTCTCCCATCCAGCTCGATCGTCAAAATATTAGGGAAATTTATTTCTGTTAATAAATTAAAGTTATAAATAAGATTCTCCCCTTCATACCTTGTAGTAAAATGTTAACCTCTTGTATATATTATTAGATATTTGTTTTGTTTTGGGTAACTCTGCTTAGATAAAATTCAATGTATCAAAATTATCAAATCTATCCTCACTGTGTGAAGACTTAGAACGTGACATTGGCGGAATTGTGATTTACACAGATGTCGCCAATCGCCATTATAAATAAAGTGAAGTGAAGTGAAGTGACTGTGTAGTGTTTGTGTTTATAAAAAATGTTTTGAAATTATAACGGCTGTCGTTTGGGTTATTATTAATTATTGTAGTAATGTATTGTATGGCAGTTTTGTACGTAATATAACTAGTAACATAATTATTTTTCTCAATCTGTGTTTATATTCAAGAAGTGAGGAAACACTTAATAAAAATAAGTACAAATAGAATAATGTGCAATTTTACTATATTATAAAACAGTGAATCTTAAATCTCATAAGTTAATATTAAATTTGAAGATATTACGGACAAAACATAATACAACAATGGAGCCTGTCGATAATAAGAGTAAGTATTATCTTTTAAATAAACAAATGATTTCGTCCTGAATTCTGTAGTGTCTGCAGTCTTAGTTTATTTACCCTTTTTAATAAAGATAGTATGTACTCTTTATATTATAGGAAGCATCATACATATGTTAACGCTAAGAGTAAAATTTTAAATTGAAACTTAGTGCTAACTATCCATCACGCTTTTTACGTAGGGTAGTTATATTTAACTTGAAATCTTAACTCTTAACCATTCTTAAACACAGCTAAAGAGTATATGAACTAACCTATTTTCAATATCTACAAAGGATATAAACACAATGTTGTTACCAATTTCAGACATCAAAGAGCTGAAAAGCATCCTATCAAAGATGTCACTTAATGTGTGCTGTGTATTGGCATTGCCTGAATTTGGAGTTAAATGGACTGATGTGATTCGAGGGGTGCGTAACGCTAGGCTGAGAATGGAGCCAGCAAGTGTGGCTAAGGTCCTGTGTAACTATGCTTACAGAAAATATCTTCCGGAGGATTTAGCTGACCTAGTTGCAATTCTTAGACTAAAATGTAAGCTATTTGAAATTTCATTTGTATTGCTCATTAATTCAGCACCACATTAGCGACACCAGCATGCACAGTACATATTAACTTCAACAGTATTTTTTTCTTGACACCATTGTTACACTTTGTAATCATGCTTGTTTCTTGGAAATTGTGTACATCAATATTTTATTAAGCTATTCTCTTGTGTGATAAATATAGTTTTTTATTAAGTATTTATAACTGATTTGATTATATTTTTCAGTGGTCACAACTCAACCTAGGACATGGCATGTCATTAAATTAGTGAACAAGAATGATGATGAACCTCCTATACTATCTCCAAATTTATCCTTTTTTTTAAAACAGGCATTAAAAACTACAAAAATCTGCAAAAATCGGCGACCTCAGGTATGATGATAGATTTATATAATTGCTTCCATCTACATGCTCATCAAGGAATGAACTCTCATAGGCTCATTTGTATCAGAGGAATGCATAGAAATCCCAGATAATTTTCTTAATATTATGAGCATTTTTGCATAGTGAGCATTTCAGACTTAAGAACTTTTTTTTTTAACTTTAACCTTTTCTTTACTTATCCCTAAGTATAACTAAATCGAATATGTTTTATATGGGAGTCCTAAACACTTTCAAGTGTCGACTCCGATACTTACCCTTAGGCCCTTTCTCCACTGCTCCGGTCCGACGTCGGATACCGGAATGAGTCATGAGAAAAATATCGGAAGGATCCCTAAGTATAACTAAATCGAATATGTTTTATATGGGAGTCCTAAACACTTTCAAGTCTCGACTCCGATACTTACCCTTAGGCCCTTTCTCCACTGCTCCGGTCCGACGTCGGATACCGGGATGAGTCATGAGAAAAATATCGGAAGGCCAGATTGCTCTTCTCCACTATATCCGATCCGACAATAATCGATACTTGTATATATATCATGCAACACTTATATTTACTAAAACCCATATACTTTATTCTATTAATAAAACATTCTAAATTCTGAATATTTTATTGCCCTGGCAAGTTTATTACTTCTTTTATATTGTCTATCTTATAATCATAAAACTGGACCGGAGCAGTGGAGAAACGGCCTTAGAGTGTTATCCAAGTAATAATTTGTCATATAATTTCAGATACAAACATTTAAAATGAACAGCCTTGTATACATAAGTGTTCAAATGCAAGGCCCAACTCCAGTTTACATGGCAGTACCTTTACAAGGAGATGTTGCTTTAGTTAGTGCCATACGGTCTGGTGTAATTGCAGGACTTGTTAAAGGTAAGGCCCATGACACAAGTATCGGTTACTTCAAGACTCCAGAGTTCTATTTCAGGGTAAATGTAATTTAATGTCATAAATTTGCTAAAGAAGATTTAGTAAAAAACAAAGATGGAATATGAAAATAATCTGTCTTATACTGTAGACTGTATTGTTTCAATCTAGCACTCGCTAGAGAGCTTTTTTTATTTAGGGAGCGTTCAAGTATTACGAATTCTGGGGGGGGGTAGGGGTTTATTTTGTAAAACGATGCGGGGCGGGGATTAAATTACGCGTAATTGTTAATATTATTTTCATCTTTCCAGTACTTTACACCACATAATGGTAACTTTTAGGTATAAAGAGTCGCTAGGTGGTCACGAATCGTTTTACTATACTTGGGTACAGAAAAACGTTACGGCGCGTTACATGGGGGGAGAGAGGGTCAATAACCTCCAAAAACTGCGTGACGTAATACTTGAACGCTCCCTTAGGTGGATTATGATATCCATATGTAAAAAGTATATTCTGATTTAGTTTATGTTAACAGTTTTATACAAATTTCTTCACATCAGAACAGACAAATCCGAAACAATAATTGTTTTGTGGGGAAGCGAAACCAATATGCCAAATTCCATTCAGCCACGGAGGAATTATCACCTAGAGTTAGAAAATAGTAAAGGATTGTTTAATAACATATAATTTTTAGGATTGGGCTACGAAACGTACGAAGATGTGGCCCTTAGCGGCCAACACATAGACTCCCTTCTCCGAATATATAATACAGGCAACACCAATCAGGCGGAACATCTATCTGGGTTGCCAGAATACAATCCAATACCAATAATAACTGAGTCGGGCATAGACTATACAGGCAAAGCATATGATGAACATTATGTGCAACAAATTATTGGACCAGACCCACCTATCGTGAGGATGTTGAAAATAAAAACAGAAAAGGAATATTTTAATCGTAATATGTAAGTACTTTGGTGTAATTGTAATTAGTAAAAAATAGGTAATAGAAAATAGTTTGCAAGCTTATGTGGGAAGGGTCGGAAGAAATTTTACAAAATTCGTTTTTATTTTAGTAAACGCCACAAGACAGCAGGAAATAAAGATTTAAAAAAATTCTAACTTAATAGTCACAATTATAGTGGTCACAATTTTTGATTTTAAACACTTACCATTATTACTAATATTGAATTGTAGTTTAATGTTCTCAAAATAATTTTGTATGTTTCCATTAAACGATGATGTAAAAATATTTATCTGTATAAAGTATGCCATTTATTTTATTTCATTTCATATTTTTACTTTGAATAAACATTTAATTTACTTTTTTTTTTGAAAAGGTAATCCCCATTGGCATTACAATAAAAGCTTACATTAACAGGAACACAGTAAAATAAAAATTGATTGTACACCCTTACCAGGCAAACTGATCATGCTGTGTACTTAATAACTATTGCTAACTCACAGAATTCTTACAAACTATAAAATAATATGTGATCTAAAAGACGTGTATGTACTTATGTTCACGCGTTAGAAGTTATACTTCTTTGGCGTGACTAGATAAAAATCTTTTCCAAAATTTTGTCTCTACGACGAAAGACACTAACAATAGAAAAAAATACTCTCATTATTTTTCCCTAACGCGCCAAAAGAAGTAAAACTTCAAATAAAAAGCGAGAGTTTGTTGATAACACTTCGCGATTGCGAGTGAGTTTTATATGATGACATTTACTTAATGTCATTACATTATTGTCACACGAATTTCGCTAGCTTATTGAAGTCGTGAAGGAGGGATGCATCTTCTTGCGTTTTAATCTCTTTTGAGATCGATCCTTTAAAATGGTGTCTAATATTGCAAAATGCATTTTTATATTGTTTACATCGCAGTCTATACTTCTCTTTTTTTTATATTATGTATGTAAATAAAAATGCATGTGCAGATTTAAGCATTTATTGGCGTCGTAGATATAACCCCAGTGACGTATAACCCACTATATTATTTAAGAATAAAAGCAAGTGAACCCACATCTTTACATAACAGTTTCTAACATATCTTAATTTTCAGATTAAATAAGGAAATAAAAATGGAAATGGACTTGAAGACTGAAGACGTAGCAAAATCGCTAATGCATTGGGCCAAGTTGGGTGCGATTCCTCCGACGTCTGAATTATTCCATATATTTCATAAAACTAAATCAAACAATTTCGTTTACCGTGGAGATATGAATGATTAGTTTATTTTTAAATAAAAAAGCAATTTTGTTTTAATTAACCATAGACCTATAAATTTTTATAATAGTAGTCTCTCGTTGCGTCTTACTTTGTGTTGCCTTATTGGTGTCTAAGACATTTTGGTGTCCTCACCGTATGTGTGAGAATTAATACGTACAAAGACAAAATAATTTCTGCACAGCCGCTCCAATGTAAATCCTCCGTGTTAAGATCCTAGCTCCTATATGGCTATCTTTAACTAATACCTATGGCCACGTCGCCATGGCGTCCCGATGAGGCAGGGGACTAAGTCTTGGCAAACCTATTTAATAATGGGTTGTACTAATCCTTTTTAATGTGTATCTTTAACATTGGATAGCAGAACTCATGAAATGGCAAGAGTTGCGAAAGAGTATTGATTGACTATGTACCTTGCATTACAAGTTAATCGGAGTCAAGGACAAATTGAAATAATAAGCCCTTTTATTATAAAGGTTTATTCCCAGTACACACAAAAAGAATGACGGTAATTCATGTCTCGTTTAGCTATTTTTATTGTACGCACAACGGTTGGTCCGTTAACGGTTAGGAGTCTAATTGCAGAGAAAGGAGTCCAACTACCCCTAGCTATTTTTATTTGCGTATAAACAATATAATTATATTTCGTAAATATCCTTTTACCTACTTTATATATATTTTAAGAGCATGATGTTTAATAATATTGTTATATTATATTTTCACCACTCGGCAATGGTATAATGCAATGTGGCGGCGCATGCTCTTTAAACTCCATAGAAATTAATTAAACCATCATGATTTTTGAAATGAATGAAATAAAGTACACATTTTTGGCTATAACTTTATCACTTTGACCGCGATAAGGAGAGTTGGATAAAAAATAAAATAAAGAAATTGAAAGGCAGATGATTGGGAAACAAGAATGGGATCTTACGCAAGCTGTAACAAAAGAAAAATCTCGGTAAGGCTCAAAATAAAAAAGGTGGTCTGGATTCACTGGGAACTGAGACAATATTATTTACATCATGCATTTTTTCTTCTTTTAGGCAAACGGCCAGGAGGCTCGCCTGATGTTGAGTGATACTGCCGCCCATGGACACTCACACTGCCAGAAGGCTTGCAAGCGCGATGCCGGCTATTTAAGAATTGGTACGCTGTTTTCTTGATGGACCCTAAGTCGAATTGTCCACACTAAGGGTAAGTCCACATATCGGTGGTGCCTTAAATAACGCTCAGTTGTGGAACGACGGACGTCAAGGTGATACGGATGGTATTTGGTATTCTGCCTTGACGTCCGATGATGAAACACAGATCCAGATTAGGGCCTTATCACACTGGCGATTTGAAAGCGACGCGATTTCGCCGGAGTCGCTCTCTCCCAGTCGATTGCTTGAATGAATCCTCCCATATTCGTAGTTATATCTGCTTACGCTTCCTGCGTCGAAGTAACAAAGCCAGCAGTAGTGTTTCCTCGTCAGAATCCATTTTGCTACTGAGTGTACAACGCGAAAGGTACGCCGCGCAATCGTGTCGCTTTCAAATCGCTCGTTAATTGCTAGTGTGTCAATGCCCTTAGTCTGAACACTCTCCATGGTAAATGCGGTAGATGATGCAGAGAGATCCCACATCTCTACGCAACGCCAAGGGATCAAGCCGCTCGGAAAGTGACTTTTCGTCGATTCGAATCGCTCTTCGTTGAATGCGGTCAAGCGGAAGGAGCTGGTACTGGGGAACTCGCGCCCAGAGTTGAGAACAGTACTCCATGTGGAGCCAAGTTTGCGCTTTATAGAGTTAATGCATGTATTATTATCAGTTTTTCAAGAGGTCCACAGCCATGCGCCTCCTTAATATTACTTGAGCTACTATCTATACCAGTCGTAAAAAACAATAGAAAAATATTTGGAGCTGTTTTGGTGGAGCAATGATTCGAAAAAAAAATCTAAATTCTAAGAACATTCAACAAGTATTTACTTAATTCTCAATTGAATTTAGTAAAGTTTTTAAAAATATTTAAATTCTAACAAGTATCTTATTGAGCTCTTTTAATATGTAGCATTAATTCTAATAAAATTAAACACGAAAACTATTTTACTTTCAGAAATAGTTGAAAATAGTTTTTTCCTTAATTTTTTTTCATTTGAGTAATAAATTATCAACTCCAAAATTCAATGTTGTGTTTGGATCAACTGAGTGGTTAAATAAAACTTCTTGAACAGAATTATTTTATTGATTTACTTTTGGCATAAAGTCATTAAAAGCAAAGTAACACAGAAGATCAATAGCGCCAATTTAACAGAGAAAAAACTATTAATTTCTTATTATAATTAATTATTTTTCAATTTATTTAATTTTTTTACAATTTATTTCTTGCTTATAATTCATTATAATACGAACGAGAATTTATTACTTTATTTACATAACTCGCCATTTCCATTGCTTTTTAGCAATCATTTGGACTTAGCGAAAGCGTTGGACCGGGTGTGCCGCTTCTTTTAAAGCTCCTGCCCTGCGATTCTGTAACTCACTTTTCGAACTCACACAGCGGCGGTCGCTCTCAAATCGGTCGTGAATCAGTCATTTTATGATTTGGCATTCTGAAAAGGTGGGAGCTTGTAGTTTATTAGAGTATAACTTCAATAAATATACCTTAATACAAACTTTGTTTAAGCTGTACAAATAAATATAGAATCACTTTGATCAATACGATTATTTTAAGTAGGGATACGAGATAAAATTTTTAATTATTTTTCAGGAGACTTGACAGTAAAAAAGTTGTCAAGCGACGTTTGCTTGAACTTATCAGTAATTTTCTCGGTTTTTCCATATTTTCTCTTAAGGCGTGAGACTATTCCGGGCGTCATTTTGATTTTGTTCTTGGCATTTTCGAATACGTAATTATTGGCATGCTGTTTTTTTCTATTCCCATTAGTTATTTTTATATTAAATTTCTCCTTTTTCCATTCAATGTTGACTTTTATATTTTTATTACGAATCGATAGTTCAGTCTTGCGTTTTTCTTTGTTCTTATTTTCTTCCTCCGAAACAAATTGTAGAACTAAACCTGTATTATCTAGAGCCTTTGGTTTATAGTTCTTATCCTTCTTGTAATCATGGTTTCTATGTTTGTCGATGTTTTTATAATCTCTATCTACATTTCTGTGTTCTCTGCCTTTTTTATCCTTTTTCTGTTTGCGATGCTTTTTTAGGTTTCTATACTTATTATCCCTGCGTTTGGTTTTGGATTCCATTGCACATTCAGTCATAGGTAAAGTATCAGTTTTATACAAATGGTCGCCGCCAACTTCGTTTAGATAATGATTTTTAAATATTTCAAGATCTATATTTATGTTTTCACCCAAAACTTCTTTAGTTGGACTGAATTTCAGGGCAATTGTCTTATTTTCCTTTCCCTGAGTTACATTAATGTCAATTTCTTGGTTATTTTCCGAAATTTCCATTGAAGATTCGTTCTTTAATAGAATTGGATTTGACCTAGCACTCACTATGGGTAGATTTTTATCCAAAAAATCTTCAGTTAAAACATTACTATAGCATTCACTTCCAATTATAATTTCAGTACTATTTACACGATTTAATTCCATATTTTCACACAGATCTTCGACTATTTCACAATCTATATTTTCTAAATTCTTATTTAATTTTTCGCTTTTAATTATAGATTCATTTAATTCATGAACTATACTATTTTCTTCTAATGTTTTCTGAAAACGAAATTTTAAATCGTAAATTATCAGTTTTACATGATTTTAGAAGATTTTTTTTTACGAAGTTATTTACAAATCTTACCATTTCAACATCTATTACGTCTTTCTTTGGACATTTCCATTCCTTTATTGGTTCCTTGATATTTGGTTTTAATTTTTCATTTAAAATACTATCTATTATAAAGCTGCAACAATTAATTTGAAGTATAAGTTAGTCCAGAAAATTTCTAGAGAACTAATTTTTTATTTTAATCAGATATGTTCCCACCGAAGGACCAGTTCAACATTTATCAAATCGATGCAATATAATTTGAGATATCTGATGATCGAGCATTTCTGGGGACCATGTATGATATAGGTAGGTTAGTATAGGTTGAATTTCTACAAATTAGCTTTTTTAAATAAATATTCACTCACCTAATAATTTTCTTTCGTATAGAAAGGGGCTTCGGTTTCATTAGTTTTTCCCTCACCAACTCTATCACACTGTCAGAATCCCATTCAAAATTGTCTAGCACATTCCTTTCGCATAATTGTTGTTTGAAGAGTTTAACCGGTGACTGATTTCCATTATCAATCATTTGGGCATTTTCGATATTGGGTCGAGATGGCGTTTTAAGATTCAGCTCTTGGCGACTATTTATCGTGTTTTCTGAATGTACTGAAAGCCAATTTTAAGTTAAACAAATTGAAATTACCCTATTTACAAATTGTGATTCCTTTAGATGCTTTCGGACATAACGTTTTTATAAATGATATTGTAAAAGTTATCTTCCAGAGATAAAAAACTTTTTTCATTAAAACTGAATTCGTTTTATTACATGTTGCAACATAGTATGTTTTCATAACTTTTTTATATGACAGGAGAGCAAACGAGTCTGACTAAGGCCATAAAAGGCAGCTGTTGCAGCTCATGGAATCCTATATTAGTGGGTCGTATCATATGAAAGGTGGAAACACTACTTTAACAATAAGAGATCAATGAAAAGTTTGTTAAAACTGTGTGTGCTTATACACTTATTTAGTTATTTTTTAACCTAAGGGGTTAAACTAAATTAAGGTTAAATAGTTCATTAAAACGAATTCAATTTAATTGCACTCTTACAACACTATATAATATATATACTATAAGTACTCTTTTGTTTTTCTGCCAATTTTTGTATACACGTGAAACGCAGTGGGAATGAACCGAATTTCAAAAAATTTCACCATTAGTAAGAAAGCTACATTCCTGAGTAACAGGATATACATAATATCTCACTAGTAAGTATCAAGAAAAGCGCACTTGCGAGCATTTTGGCAATGTGAGTGTCCATGGGCGGTATCCCTTAACATCGGATGAGCCTCCTGCCCGTTTGCCCCTAGTTATTTAAAAAGAAAAAAAATAAAACTATACCTGTTAATGTGGTAGTTAACGCATCCGTTGTGTTGGAACTGGACCCACTGTAAAGCAAAACACATACTGTGAGACCAGAAAGGCGATTTTCATATTATGTCTTCCAAAGTTCTAATTCTAATATAATACAAGGGAGGCGTTCAAGTATTACGTCACGCGATTTTTGGTGATTCTTGACCCCCCTCCCCCCCACCATGTAACGCGCCGTAACGTTTATCTGTACCCAATAGTAAAACGTTTCGTGACCACCCAGTGACTCTTTATACCTAAAAGTTACCATTACGTTGTATAAAGTCGAAAATAATATTAACAATAACGCGTAATTCAATCCCCGCCTCGCATCGTAAAGTTTTAAAAAAAAGTCGTTACATAATACTTGAACGCTCCCCAACTTCATAAAACCATTGTTCACCAGAAGCGATTTTTGATTGACGTATGCGGCACTAATATACAATAATAGGCTTACCGCTTAGGCATGTTTACACTAATATGCACTTGAATGAACGTCAATACAAAAAAGGAAGATTTACATTAACTACCAGTCCTTAAATCAAGGGCATAGAGCGGGCGATAAGAACTCTCCACCCTTTGAAAGTTTCCCACAGTATAAAATAAAAATAAAATAAAATATGTTTATTATGGAACATAAGATACATGTATCACTTATTCCACGTCATTCAATTTGAAGGCATCCCTACTCATCGGCAAAGAAGACAGAGGGTGTAGGCCGAGAGAAAAAGCCGGCGTAAAAAACTCTCGGTACTCTTTTAAAACAGCAAATCATCAAACAACACTTATTTAAAACAAATATCGCAAATTAATTAGAAGTAGCCTGTCTAGCACTAGTCCCAGGCCCTTTTATCAACTAGATAATCGTTGACTTTATAGTAAGCCTTTTTACACAGCTTTTCTTTAATACATTTCTTAAATTTATTGAAAGGCAGAGATGAAAAAGCCTCTGGGATTTTATTAAAGAAGAGTATCCCTTTCCCCAAAAAAGAATTACTAACTTTAGATAGTCTAGTACGGGGAAATTGCAGCCTGCGTTTGTTCCGTGTATTAACATTGTGCGTATGTTCTATTCTAGTAAACTTATCACTATTTTTGTATACATACATAATATTTTCATAAATATATTGCGAGGGAAAGGTAAGTATATTAATTTCCTTGAATTTATCTCTAAGAGATTCCCTACATTTTAAATTATAGATTGCACGAATAGCCCTCTTCTGCAGGATGAAAATAGTTTCGACATCAGCAGCATGACCCCATAATAATAAGCCATAAGTCATTAAGCTATGAAAGTAACTAAAATAAACAAGTCTAGCTGTATCGACATCAGTTAGTGAGCGAATTTTTTTAACCGCGTAGGCTGCAGAACTAAGTCTCTTCGCCAATCCGTTAATATGAGGGGACCACTGAAGTTTTGAATCCATGGTGATTCCGAGAAATAAAGTTGTATCATCCAGATTCAATTCCTCACCGTTTATAATTGGTCTAGTATCCATAACCCTTGCATTTTTTGCACATATATGTATATATTATTGCACGCGTTATCTCTTACATAAATTAATAAAATATATATAAATTAAATTCTTTCAAGAACTACGGGTTGTAATTGAAAAAATATTTTGTGTTGGACAGTCTATTTATTGACAATGCGAGTGAAACCGCATGGCGCAGTTAAGTTTAAAAATAATGATAAAACTTGGTTTTGTTATTATGACTTATAATAACAATATTCATTCTTATAATAACAATATTCATTGTTGATTACTTTTAATTGCCAGTGTTAATATAGCTGTTTTTTTATAAGTAGAAAACCGTTTCCCAAATGCATAATCACAAAAAAAAATTGTTTATATTAATCAGGTAAAACGTAACCCGATCATTTAAAAAATTAATCAATAATTGCACCGTTTAATCACTTTTTATCACAGTCAGGCACAGGAGGCTAATTACCTGCCTATTTGATTGACAAATGATCAAGAAACAGATTCAGAAATCTGAGGACCTAAAAAGGGTGGTAACGCTACTGATTTATTTATTTTAAACAAAATGTGACAAAGAGACGAAAGAGTAAATTTGTGTGTGTGTTTCTGATACATGTTTGTGTGTGTTTGTTGTTAAGCAAAACAATTAATTTAATAGGGATATACATACACATTACGCAGCCTTGGTTTTGTCCGTCTTATCGACATGCGACTCGGCATTCTGGGTCCACGTAGAACTCGCGAGGATTGATTGGGGTCCGGAAGAGTTACTAAACGTTAAAATTGTAATATTAGTTTAAATCAGTTAAAAAGAAAACTTAACTATAGTCGGTCAACGAAACGTGAGGTTTCTATTCGATTTCTACATAATTAAAGTTTTATTCAAATTATTAACTATTAACACGAATAACTTTGTGGTTATCACATATATCTGAACTTTACAAATAAAAGAAAATAAGAAAAGAAATGCACGAGTGACCAAAAAGATAATAAAAATAACAAGAAACAGGTAGTAATTATTTATAACCATAGATTACAAACATGTTTCAGGAGCCTAGAGTCTGGCCAATGAAAGAAGATAACGAAAAAGCGCGGCAAATTAAAAAAAAAATTAGTATGGTATCCCTAAAAGTTTGATATATTTTGTGGATTAAACTTACTTGATTTTATTTTATTATTTTTTACATTGATAGTAACTTTATTTCTATGAAATTAAATACTAGACGTATTTAGACTTTTACTATTGATACTTAAAATGACTAGCATTGCATGGAAAACTAAAACTATATTTATTATAAAACACAACTTAATTCGAAATAATCAAATCCTGCGAAAGAAACGAAATATTCTATCAAATAAAACAAAGTTTAGGCTATTTTACCTGTTAACTATTCGGAAAAATATAAAATAGAAATAAACATGAGTAATTGCATGAAGTATCAAGACAATAAATCATACTAATCTAAGAAATTCAATGACATTCTGTGTTGCCATCCGAAAGTTTTCAAATAATTCAATTATCTTCTTTCATTAGCCAGACGGATTTTAACTATACCGAGCAAAAATTTAAATAAAAAAATTAAACATACATGTCACTATTTCTGTCTAATACATACATTCTTATTAACCGACATAACAGGTTGACCAGTATGTATGTAATATTATTGGAATTTGAATTTAAGGATATAATATTTAGTCTTCCAAAACACGTGTGCTAAATCTTAAATGTATGTTTGTCTTCTTATTTTTAGTAATAATAATTAGAAGGATGGACAAAGTGAAAAAATAAGACGAAATCTATATGGAAAGGACCAATGGCAATAAAAGGGCGCCCCACAAAAAGGTGGATAGAAGATAGAAAAGCCATAGCAGGAAGTGAAGCGAGAAACCAGAGAGAGGTTAAGAAAAAGCTGAAGGAGGCTTTCACCCGAGAAAGGGTTTCGATCAATGGTACTGAAGGTACGACAGCAGGTAATAAGAAAATAATATTATGAAAAAAAATGTAAATGAATGAATTGAGTTAGCTAAGAAAACAGTTCAGTAGTTTTTGAAATAACGGTATGGAGATATCCATATGGAATAAACAGCTTTTAGTTGTAAGACTCGTCATTCTTTGTCTTTTTTATTTCATTATTTTCTCATGATTTGGTTATTATTAAAATATTGTTACTATTTTTGACGTGACAACGTCTTATAATTCGATGGAGCCGGCTGCACGCACGAAACGCATGCGGCTTTACCTCGGTCTTGACGCATGAGGCGTTCCATTTAAGGCTTGAAGTGCAAGTGAGAGCGCGAAACGAGCGACGAAGAGGCACAAACGGCCTCCGCGTTCGGCAGCGTTTGTTCGTTCAAAAATTTACATAATTATATTTATGCGTACAAATAAATGTAACTTGATCAATTTAATTGTGATTTCCATTTAGCTCCTTTTCTATATCCATACAAAATTTCAATCATACAAATAAAATTAAAATTTTCCTTTGAAAAATGCAACCATTCCATCAGTATTTTCTTATGATGTTATCACGTTCAACTATCGTCAGTAAACCGACTTTACAGACAACCGATTTTTTTACCTTGTTTTCAATAAATTTTATTTATTCATTAATTTTTTTTAATTGCAAAAAAATTGAACCGAATATAAAAATACAAAAAAGTATATGGGTTACATAAATTAACTATAATTTTAAATTTATTAATTAAAATAATGTTTTGTAACAATTACAAATATAATATATAAAAAAATTCAATATATGAGCATCCAATAACATGCCACCAAACGCACTGATTTACGCACCACTCGGTGCACCTACGTGCACGCACGAGCCCATGGTGTTTTTTGTAGTTAATACGTGCGAGTAACGACAAAAAGATGTCAATAAAAATAAACAACATGTATATGCTACAAGTATATTAAAAATAAACTCACTAGCATAAATGGCTTCTAAATATTTCGGATCGCTGGGTGCAGCGGGCAAACATATAGGACAGACATATATATGTCCATTTAATTTCGCGCAGTGCGCGTGCGCCCCAACGTTCCCGCAAAGCAAACACAGTTTTATGTCCCACGGGCTGAAAAATAAGATAAAGTTTTCTTATGTCTAGATTTAATTGTTATTTTAACCTTTATAACGGAACCTTTTCGATATAAACCCAAAGCTTTAACTATTTAACTATCCGCACGTCGTTACAGGCAAAAGATATACAGAGACATTCTGAGTTCCTCTTCACTTAAATGAACCATAAATTTAACGAATTTTGGGGGGGGGGATGCTTTTGTAAAACGTTACGATGCGGGGCGGGGATTGAATTACGCGTTATTGAATATTATTTTCGACTTTCCTGTACTTTACACCACATAATGGTAACTTTTAGGTATAAAGAGTCACTGGATAGTCGCAAAACGTTTTACTATTGGATACAGAAAAACGTTACGGCGCGTTACATGAAGGGGGGTCAATAATCTCAAAAAATTGCGTGAAGTAATACTTGAACGCTCCCTTAGCCAATATCTGTAAATAAAAGGTACAGGTCTAGACATTTGCTGACCGTCTGTGTGATTGAATGCAAAAGATAAGAAACGAGTCTTTGGCGGCCGACACTGCAATATCTGCTTCGGGTTTATAGGAATTTGTTACAAATGATTCGAATCGGGCATCCCAAGTAGCCACAGCTAGCTATATGAATATTGTACTTAAGTATGGTTTAAATTCAAGGGATTTTCATTTGACTATAGCTAAACTTTTTTTCTGCTTTACCAAAAATTTCTTTATATATTTTAATTGTATTTTTTTTTACACTATGTTTACTTATATTGTCATTCATTTTAGATGGAAGATTTTGTAAAATATACCGTAGATTTAGTGATGTGGTAAACTTTAATAAATAAAATAAACGCTATAACCAAGGTCATAATAAATAGAGTCTACATTAATATTTACCCGCTTTCCAAATCGTGATCTCTTCCATTAGGGCACTCGCACTCCGGTACACTACACACAATTGTCCGTTCATAGATTTCTGCGAACGCGTTTTGTTCCAACTCCCATGACGCATCTCTGAAAACATCATTAAACTCGTTATAATATTATATAAAATTCTCGTCTCACAATGTTCGTTCCTATACTCATCCGAAACGGCTCGACCGATTCTTATAAAATTTTTATGCATATTCAGTAAGTCTGAGAATCGGCTACTATCTTTCAAACCCCTAAGTGATAAGGGGTGTTCACACCAACAAAAATATTTTACTTTTTTAGACAAACATTTTTGTTTTTATATTTTTTTGATACAGCATACAAAAATACATACATACAACCCCTAACTTTCACCCCTATACGATCAACCACTATTGTTTATTATTGTAGATAGTTATTTATATTGAACTAAAAAAATGTTTCCTAGAAATAATATACATGGCAAACAACATTTGCCGGGTCAGCTAGATTTTTAATAAAATTAGAACGGTACACTCGTCGAAAGCCACATAACCAATCTTGTGATAGTTTAAAGATGCAAATATATTTACCTAGTATTGTCTTTGATTGACATAACCTTTACACATTTAAAGGAAAAACTTTTGAACCGGATTAAAGTTATGTATTATTATAAATTCACCGTCACCGTGACCACGCACGCTGTAAAGCACGCGAAACGTCGGTTAAATTTAAAATTATGTTAAATAATTGTAAATTTATAATAATACATAACTTTAATCCGGTTCAAAAGTTTTTTCTTTAAATATATTTACCTGTCTGGTACATAATATCCTTGGCCCAATACGGCCTCGTAGAACCGTTCCTTATCATTACATAACGGACATCGTAGGAAATGGACGCCTGCGCTTAAGGCCATCCTCTGAAAAGTAAGTATAACAATCAAAACACATATTTAATTGTGCGAATATATAAATATTGTGCAGTGAGCAGTGTTGGCCTAGTGGCTTCAGCGTGCGACTCTCATACCTGAGGTCGTAGGTTCGATCCCCGGCTGTGCACCAATGGACTTGCGCATAACATTTGCTTGAACGGTAAAGGAAAACATCGTGTGGAAACCGACATATTCTATTAGCCCTAAATCTGGCCGCATATAAGGGGTACTGGCTGTTAAAGATGATAAATATTTAAGGTAGAGTGAAAGAGACTTAACGCGTAACATCATTTGTCAGACAAGGATAGCGATTGCCGGCTGAGCGACGCTTTAAAGCCATTGCGCATGCGTCGAATATTAGTGTTTTCAACTGTACAGACGCGGCATTTTTATTCTAACATAAAAAACCACGCTGTTTTGGAGTTCGTAATAAACAACGTTGTTGTTGTACATTGTTATTTTATTTGTGCATCTAGAAATCTAATATATAAAATTATCGTGTCGCGGTGTTTGTAGTTAAACTCCTCCGAAACGGCTTGACCGATTCTAATGAAATTTTGTGTGCACATCCCCCTAAATGTTAAGGGTAGTCCACCCCTAATTTTTTTTTTATGATACAGCATTAAAAAATACATACAACCCCTTAAGCCAGGTATCCACCGTTCACGCTCCACGTTCGCAAACGTATCCACTACGCGGAGCTGTTGCAAGTGCGCGGAGCGCAAGAGGTTCGCGAACATAGTGGATACCTGGCTTAATTTTCACCCCTCTACGATCAATACCTTTTTTTGTTATAAATGATATACACGGCAAAACGACGATTGCCGGATCAGCTAGTTATTAAATAAATTAACGTAAAATAAAATTGATATAATGAAGTCATATTTTTTGTGCCAGCTAGCACTTTTTGGTCAACTAACCATACCGGATAATTAGGCTTAAATGGCGACAAATCCTAAGTCTTGATAGACACGGTTGAAAGAGAGAAGCAGTCTCGATGGAGATTTTGCTCTCAACGCCTAACAGCTCTCAACACAACTGCTCATAATCTAGCTGACTGATAAAGACTTATATAAAAAATTAAAAAAAAGCAAGCACTTTTTGAACACTCGACAATATTGGTTCAAATACTATCGTAATTCGATTAAAAACAAGAAGCAAATTTACAGTTCAATTTTTTACATTTTCCTAGTCGTAAACAAACGTTATACATATAACACTGCTTAAAATACCTGCACACATGATCTATGGAACCAGGCGTCGCGTGCGCAGCAGGGAGGCCAAAATGTATGTATTGTGGGAAACGCGTCGACACTTTCATAACAAATAACGCATACCATCTCTTGTGTATCTAAAACAAAGGAGGATAAAAACTGAATAATTGGTAAAGAAAGCCAATACCCCACAGCACTGATCTTGAGAAATGATTTCCAATTTGATTTAAACAGAAATATGACTGTTGACTGAAACATGAAAACGAAAATGTCACTGTAATAAGTTCAGTATTTCAGGCGTTAAACATTGTATGTCAAAAAACGTTTAAAGTATAAAATTAAATACCTTCAGACAACTCATTATCTAATTTTGAGTTTTTCATCTTTAGTTTTCTATCCTTAATGTTTTCTAATATATTATTTGGTAATTTCTGTTTTGGTACATGGTGTTGGCAGAATGACCTGAAATTAAAAGAAAAAATACAATAAATCAAAGAAACTGTCTTGTTTAAGATATAAATGTCATATTTAAAGATACTTTGATTAAAATTTTATTATAACTTGAATATTATACAATGCTTTTTATTTAAATTGTGTGAAATTAAAAAACTAAAAATAATATCCACCATGGTCTCAACAACCTATGAAAATATTTTGAAGGTGCTCCATTCAAATTTCATACATCATAACTGATGTATTGTTTTAACAGTTTTAAATATAATTGTGGCCAAACTTGTGTCTAAATGTCACATTTTGCTTTCAGTTAAAATAGATATACTTACTTAAAATTCCCATAAAACATAGACACCGCATTTTTGTCCCTTCCACATGGTAGATGAAACTGTTTCCTGCATTGTGATTTAGAGCAACCCAGAGTTGCGCCTTCCTTCATACAATAGGAACATTTCTGAAATGAAATCAACTACAACTTAAGAACTAGCACTTTTAATTCATAAAAATATAAGTTAATCTCATTATGACTACAGAGTACTTCAGTTAAAAGAATGCTATATCCCTGATTTAGTTTGATTTAACAAGGAAGAAAATGTTTAACTATTTGAGACTTAAAAATTTACAGTTTCAAAGAGTATCTTAACATAACATACATAATTATTAAATAGATAGATATAGAAATGTTTCCAATATAGAAAGATACAGCACACTACATAAAATAATTGTTATGATAGTACTTACATGTTTTTTGCTTCTTTCAACTTCTGCCAATATATCAGAATATAAAAACCCAAATAAACCTTCTTCATCTTTACCATGTTGAATTAAACAACATGACAGCAGCTAAAAAACAGTTACTTTAGCATTTTGTGAAGCATGTAACCAATGGTGATACAAAAGTTTATAGATCTTGATCACTGGTCTGTTTCATTGCCTACTTGGCAAGTAAGAGGTCCTTTAAGAAAGTACCTTACATGTGGAAAACATGCCAGTTAACGTTTTTCCTTCATTAAAAGAAGTAAACAAAATACTCCCTGTATTTTGCAAATAAAAACTATAATTCTGCCGAGTTAATTTTAGAACACAGCAATAAAAGCTATGTGACTACTGAAGTCAATTGAAAGAAAATAGTAATTACTCTAAAATTTAACATTACATTAAATTATCATTAGTATTTAAAGAGATAAAAGTAAAAGTTGTTAAACAATATATATTAATAAAACTGTTAAATCCTAGGTACTTACGACACAAAAATAGTGACAATGTATGTCTCCGATAGCGTACAATTTACCATATAACAATTCATCATCAACGTCTCTTTTGCAAAAACAACAAGGGGCTCTTTCAGTGGCAACTCGAGCTACCGGGTGTTGATTCTTTCGAGTAGGTAATAACAGTTTTCCAGCCATGGCCCATGACACGCCAATTTTCCAGCAATACTTAACAGAAAAACTCTTTCGTGATTTTATTTACGAAATAAGGTAACAACAGCCACGACAATCAAATTGTCATTGGGATTTGGGAATTGGGGATTTCGTTGAATTGGCGGGAGAGACGAGAGTTAAGAAAAAGTATAGACAATAACATACTGTGCTCTATCACTGGGATAAATTGATAGTTACTGTGTTACCATTTACATAAGATATAGAAATCTATGACATTTTCCGCACTACTAATCATATTTAGAAATTTTGTAGGTGAGTGAAATTTGAAAAAGTTTTATAGTAACTTCTAAATTAATATTTAAACCAAGATTACCTGAAGCTATCCGTGGTGTCTCTATAATCTATTAAAATGTTTTTTGGTGGTGCTCTGTACAAATTTCTACGTCACGACTGTTGATAATGCTAAAAATAGAGACGAGACTCGTGAATCGTAATGTTTATGGTAGGAAAGACTTTTTAATTTTAATATTTTACGAGCAATTAGTGTCAAGCAACACTAAATTGAAAACGTCAAAAATATAAAAAAAGCCGCAAAGGCTGTGTATATTTTAATTTTACGTTTAAAAATGTTGTTTTTCTTGCTTTTATCACATATTTAGTGCAATTTTTTTGTTCTAGTCCTTTTTTTCAATTTACAAAAAGTAGCAAGTATTAAACCATTGACGATATTCATTTTTGTGCCATTTATTATTAGTGGTTTCTTTGTTATGAAAAGAAGTTACTTTCTTATGGTGATTTTGTTTTGAAAAGTGATATCAGTACGTTATGAAAATGTGAAACAAATGTTTTAGAGCCTAATTGACACAATGTACATTCGATATCCCGCCATTTTGTAAGAAAACTGGAAAATCGCAATTTGCAATGTAGACGGTTTCCACACTAAGTAAAAAAGGATGAATTCAATAATTTTCCAATAAGAATTGTGTTAGAAGTACAATTATACTATAAAAATGTCGACGTTACACAGTCAAACTGATTGGACGAAGATAAAACAAAAAAATTTGGACTCAAAGTATGAAAAGTGTAGAAATATTACAGAAGAGATATACAAACGTATAAATCTTACATTTCCAGTGAAGAAATTGGAGAATCCACCTCAGAGTGATCTGTCAGAAAGGTATAACTATCCCAATTCAAGTTTTATTTACAAAGAAACAATATTATTTTATACAAATCCAGTTCATATAGATGCATCATGCTAGTATTTATAAGATCAGGTATTAGATATAATCATCATTCTAACAGAGTCAATTAATATGAATTATTTCTTGTGCAAAATTAATTATTAATTTAGAATGATATTTATATTTCTATAATTATCTATCCATTGTTTTGTGTGCATCGTAAGCCATATTTCTTGGCTTAGTTGTAGCTGGAGGTCTAAGGTGACATTAAAAAAAATGACTTAGCGCAAACTATGATAAAATCCAATACAATTAGTGCTCAGTCTTGTTTCTGAGTCATACACTTAGTGTAAATAAATCTTTTTCAGTGCATCTATTGACAGCAATGACTTGAGTAATGAAACTGACCTTTTTGCCTGTGATAAATCATCTATATCAAGCAGTACTGAGTTGGATGGATTGGAGTTGGGTAGCATTGCCTGTGAGAAGTATATTAACATAAATAACAATGAAGAAAGAGTAAAGCAGACCTGGCAACCAAAAAGGCCAAAGAAAAGGTATCAAATTTTAAATTATATATTAAAGTGTTATGGTATTCACTCTGGACAAACAAAGACAATTCTCTCTTTATAAGTCACTCTAATAAATAAGCCTTATTTAGTATTATCTTTAACAATTATCAAATCAAATCAAAATACTTTTATTCAATTTAGATGCGTCTTAGTGCATGCTTATGAATGTCAAAAACGTTTACAAAATTCGCGAAAGAGCAAGACTACGCCATCCGTTCGCAAAACTATCAGGAGGCCTTGTTCTGAGAAGAACGGGCAAGAAACTCAGCAAGTTTTACCCTCCCTCTACATTACAATTATTCAAAGGAAAATGTCATAAACCACAACATCATTAAAGTTACATAAGTAAAAAAAAATGTAAAAATCTGTTCTGTGATTTTTATTGATTATTGTCTCATAATGCACACAGGCACTCTTGATTCCATGTTTTCTAACTGAAAGTACTTTTACTAAATACTTAAATAAAACTAAAATCAAATATGTAACATAAAATGTCAGCCACATTTTTCTTATAAAGTGATCTTCTTGAATTATTTAAAATCATATAGTAATTTGTAACTTTTGTTTAACATCAGTTGCATTTAATGCCAATTCAGAGTACTTTTAATAAATGTAGAGAGAATAGGTACTAGGTTGTGACATGCCTTAAGTTTTTTTTGTAATTTTCATATCAATTCCTGCAAATCACACCCGACATGCCACATTATTATTTATGTGTATATGTGTTGGTGTATGTAATTCTAATTTTAGCTGATCTACAACTTTTCTCTAATCTTAAATTTAAATATTTTGAAGTTAAAAAATTCTGAATAACTTCTTCTTCCTTACAAAATGAAACTAAAATTATATAAAACCACTTTTTCCTTGGAGGATGTTTGATAGTTTGTTTAAATTACAACTATAATGTTTCAGATTCCGGAAACGAATAAAGAAGCAACAAAAACAATCAAAACAGTCAGATGGTTCTAGTGATGAGGGTCTACCACTTAGCCGAGTTGGGGATATAGATGTTAGGCGAAGTACGTCACCTGAGAGACCTAATGATGTTATGGGGGTGCCTAATATTGTCATTATCACCAGTGGTGAGTTTAGTATGGACATAGAAAAATCAGAAAGAGAAAAATTTGTGTCTGCTTAACTTATCATATTTCTTACTAGTAGAAGTGTTGCACTATAAATGTGCTGTTCTATAATAATGAGCTGAGGTTTTGGGATAACACTTGGTGATAAATTGCTTGGGAAACATGGTGTTAACTAAAATATTGGAACCTCTATAGTAAGGAACCAACACATGTGAGTCAATCTCATACCTAAAAAAAATTATATTTTTCAGATCTCAAATATAAAATCAAATCACCAACACCAGTCAAAGACAAGAAGATATCAAAACCAGAGATAATAGAAAGCAAAGATTCAGACTCCTCTGAGATATCTATAAAAGATAAAAGATTTTGCAAAATTTGCAACTTGGTTTGTAGAGGGGAGAGAGGGCTTAGGTGGGTATATTTTTTAATTTTATTCCATCGCTGAGTTTGAGATAAACATTTTAACATTTTGTCAGCCTCAAAATTACTCTCCTACAAAACTCTACTCTACTGTACGAAGCTGTGGGTTCAATCACAGAGTATCTTAGGTTAGTCTGCATAGACTACTTGCCTTTAAAAACAGGAAATCGGGCAGAGATCTGTCTATCTTAGAATATCAGACATTCACACTTGTAAACATTAAAAAAAATTGTTTACTGACGTCTATTAAAGTTGTGTGTTTAAGAAAAATATAATTGAATGCAATATATCTATGTATATCTGTTTTGTGCAGATTGCGGTGTTTTTTAATTCTGTTTTGATGTTTTTCTAGTTGATGTTAGCACCTCAAATAATTTCTTTTTCAGGCGTCATCTTAAAATGAGTCATTTTGAAAATCCACATTTAACTGCAGAGCAACGGAATTCACAATAAGTAAATATTGTTTTTTTATATGAAATTTGATATATTTTTTATTTTATTGGATTTTAATCTAAAAATCGCGGGACGATGTACGTTTTAAATGTTTTTAAACTCACTGCTCAATGATAAGGAAATAACAGTGACATATCTTGATTTCAAAAATCCATACAAATAATGCATTTGTATTTTTCTAGTATTTAAAAAATTCAGTGACATTTCAAATATTACAATAGTAAAGATTTAGATAACATTACTCGTTAAGTTTACGTATACTGTCAGCAAATTTTTCACTTCCAAAATTTAAATTTGGTGAATTGAAACTTTTTTTTAGAGTAGTGTCCTTAGTAAGTCACATTTCCCTTTTTCGACAAATAATCTGTTAATTCTGAGATTTGAGAGATTTTGCTGACAGTGTATAGTGTACGCTAAGTTGTAAAGATATTATCTATCAGAAATTTTCTATTGTATATTACTGGCTAGAATTGGTGAGAATATAACAATTGACGGTCCTCTTTAGGTCTGTGGAAGCTAAACGTATTAGCCCACGCCACACTGTGATTTATTTGGAATGACTTCTGATGTAAATGTTGGCGCTAATGATTTTTTATTTCTTAATATCGTGCAATAAAGACCCAATTTTAATTCTCGAGTCTTTATACCTTGGGTATAGTATATACAAATACCGTCATAAAAGTGGTTTGTTTATTTGTACTTTTTACGACTTGACGTACCTATAAAATTATTAGATATAGATAGATGATTTGGCGTTTTGGTATTCAAGGGGAATGGGTGGTTGTTCAGGATTAAAATAAGTATTACGGAGCTAAGATTATTACTATTTTTTAATTATATAAGATATAATTTGGGGTAATTTGGACTTAAATTCGATGGAAAAGCTAGTAATACTTATTTAAAAACCTGGATGACGTTAATGATGGCAGGGTTTACAATCTGTGATTGGATGTGATGTAAGTTAGGATGTCATACCATAAATTAAAAATAATGGTTCGCTTTGACAAGTGACGTTAGTTGCCGTGGAACCATTTTAAAACATGGCGGAATCTCATAATGTATCAGGAAAACATGAAAAAGAAAAAGCGATTTTTTACTGGAATTGGTCTTTATAACAATTATTGGTTTTGTCTTTGTCTAAATTAACAGAAGTCTCTGCAATATTATGTCTTTATCAGATATGACAGACAAACCTTTGGCGCAATCATAGTCGGTTGCCAGAGCAACGTATTTGACGCATCAACGCATTAGGGATATTTTTTTATTTGAGAGGAGGCAACACTTTTGCTTGCTCTCTCGTATTATGTTGTTATTATTAAATGTCAATTCATGTAATAAGTACTAATGTCAGTAGCTAGTTAATTAGTCAAAATTTGCGAATACCATTGTATTTTTAGTTTATGGTAGAAATAAAAATTTTGAATCGGCCGATTTTGAGTACAAAATTGTAGGGTAAGTGTTTTTTAAAATTATTCTAATAAATCTCTTCGTAGCGTATTGCATAGGTTAAGATCAATAGTTGGGTTTTGCGAAATTAGTTTATTTTTGTCAAAACAAGATGTCGCTACAATTACAACATTAAATGAACACACATCAAAAGATCTTAGTTTTAACAGTTTGTGATAAAACTAAGATATTTTGAAGTTCTAGCTAGCTATATCGAAAAGCTAGACAAATTTAAACTAATATTGTAACAACTCGGCACTGAAATTTTTTTTAGTATGGCAATAATCTTTAAGATTACCTGTTACTTTTTCATTTTATTTTAAGTTTGTTTTTTATTATGAGAGTTTTTAATAAAGTCTTATTTACGAGAGTAGGACATAGTTAAATGAAATACACGTTTCTGTTGGATTAAAAGTTTATTTCACTAAAATACTACATTTATTAGGAACTAAAAAAATACTGTATTTCATTTAAAGTTCTACTTGTTAGGCTTAAGGTTTTTTTCATTGAGGTGCTAAATTGCAATATTAATTGCATTATTAATATTTGTTTGTATAAGGGTGGTGCAAATTGAAAGTTTCTCAGTTCTACATCTGGTATGTCTATTAGACATATCTTAGAAGTAAAGTTTAAACGCTTGTGAAGCAACAGAATCATTTAAAAGACATACCATTATGCTTTAATATTAAAAAAAACACTCGCATATTTATCCACAGACAAGTTTCTCTCAAATTGACACAAGACTTTGATTATTTGGCTGTCACCGTCAATGGGTTTTGATTATGTAGCCTGAAGTTAAAATTCGCTAAGATTCAAAGATAGGTCTAGGCGAAAAATATCTGTTCCATCTTTCAAAATCATATCAGAATTTGACAGATGCGATTGAGCTTCACGTTGTCTCAGAATGTAACCCTCTTTTTATGAATAAATCATCTAAGCACCGCTTTATCTAAAGTACATTTCTCTTTTCATCATACCGTAAACACAATATGACAGAAAAAGACACAAGAGTAACATAGAAAAAAATTGAGTTAAAAAGAGGGTTAATCTCTGTGACAGTTGGCTAATGATTTTTGGTATATTGTCTGTTGACCTGATCATTTTAGACTATCGTCGATGGTTCTGATGATGTAGACTTCCTTAAAAATGTTAATGGTTTTAAACCATACTTTCTATTTTAATATGAAACGTCAAAGTGTTGAAGTGTATAACCAATTGGTATTTGTTTTTGTGCTGTTGTATTTTGTCGATAGATTAAGACTAGTCATAGATTTTATTTTTATTATTAATTTGGATTGTTAACGAATTGACGGGGGCTTTTAGTGTTAATCCCGAAGTCTGCTGTTTCAATATGTTATTCATTTAAAAAATGTTTGCCTATTTGCATTACGATAAAATCCAGGAACATACAAATATAACAATAAAAACTGATTGTACACCCTTTAACAGGCAAACCCTGCGTGCTTTATACATAATTACCGTTGCTAACTAACAGAATTCTTACCTAATATGTGATCTAAACACTGAGAGAGATTTTTTTTTGGAAAAGATAGCTCTGCGTAACAGGAAGAGACGTGGAAGCCACCTCTGTATACTATCAAATATATTTGATAGTATACAGCAATTATATTATCAAATAAATATAACACAGCTTATCAATAGATTGATTTATACTTTTTAAATTGATTAAATTCGAAATGATGTCGTGATTAATCAGTGATTTGATAAACGTATATAAAAAAAATATATTCTATAAAAATATTTTTGGGTGAATTCTGATTTATATGAATCTGTGTACAATGAAAATACTTGCCACGAGGAAGGATAACCTACCTATAGCTACAGCCGCCAAATAATTTCAAATTTAAATATTATTATGAGGGTACATAAGATTTTTGCAAACTACCCTACAGATTTCCCAAAATCTATTTAAACTGCTGTGTCATCTTAGTTTGACAGACAGTTTAGAATGTCTAAAATAGCAGACTTGGGGCTTGCCATATTTTTATTACAGCTTTGGTAGGTATTATTCATTCTAGCACTGTTTTATCTTTCCTATATTGATTACGGTTTGGTATTGCCATCGCTATTTTTCTTTTATGGTTTCTTGCTATTATTGATCTCTGTTGTGTCATGTGCAATGTATCGCCATATTATTGTTAGAATACTTTCGGTTAGAATAAATGCTTTTATTGTTGATAATATGTGTTTTATTTCAAAGTTGTTTCCTATTGTAACTATATATTTTTATCTATACTAATATTATAAAGAGGTAAAGTTTCTGAGGTTCTAGGGGGTAATCTCTGGATTAACTGAACGTATATTATTAACTTCATCTACAATAAGTTTTAACGTTCAATCTACTATGTACGAGATTAGATAACGTAACATATTCAAGTTATAAAACTGCTCATAACTAGGTATTAGACCCCTCTTGTAACTTTTATTATGAACCTTAAGAATTCGCATTTAAACACAATTTTACAATCATATAATATGGCATTATCATATAATCATAGAAGTTAAAGATAGTATTTATATTAAACTTCCCTAAATTCATTCTAAGCACTTTCATAAATTATTCGACTATAATAAAGTTCACTGTGAGTCTGTGACTTATTTAATTTTTCTAAGTAAAAGTGTCCAGGAAAATTAGTTTATGCCGTGTTTTTACAAAATAATTCTCCGAATGGACGATAAGCGATAAGCATCGATTTTATTATCTATCATGAGTCACTAGTACTAACTTAGTATTCTTCGATAGGACGCCTTCGTCGTGTTAAATGTAAAAATACAAATAAAATATTTATGATTTTTATTTAGTATTTCAATCGCTTAAATTAAATTTTGAACTGAAAACGTTCTCGCGGTAAAATTTGAAAATGGAACACCCGGCATTTGCTGAAGCGGGAGCGGGACCGGGCTTGGAGATATGGACCATAGACGTAAGTTGGTCAATTTTATTGTTGGGTAATTTGTATGCAGTATTATTTATTATAGTTTAAATAATGTAATGTTTTATGGTCTTGATATATGATCTAAACAGATATTTAAAACAAAAATAGTATGTATACGTATAATCTCGCCCACTAGTAAATGAATTTCAATAAAACATTTATTAACACCATAATAATTAATAACAAATCATTATTAGGTAGTGGCCAATATAAAAAGGTCTATTGAAGTTGCGGGGATGAGTTATTGTTTACATATAAACCCTTACCAATGTTCCTTTCCGCGGTCTGTACGTTTTAACATAGTGGTTTTAAACTAGGTTTTAATGCTCTTTATCAAGAGACAGTTTTGTATCCGTGTGGATATATGCTTGTCGATAATAAAGGAAAATGTAACTCCTCTGTTAATTATCATTGATTGCTCTCTTTATCGCACAGGTTGATAAAAACGCAGATTAGAACATACATGAGGTAATTAACCATAGCCGTAATTCATTAAAACACGAACTACGTTTCTAAACATGACACTGAATTTTAAAAATAGAATCACAGACCAAATCGATATAGCTATTAAAACTATGAACGTTTCGAGAATATAATTTTAATGATAGCATCTTCGATATAGATACCACCAACGGGCCTGCAATTTTTAAGGCATCATCATCTCACATAGAAGCTTAAATGTAACTGATGCGCCTGATGAAGTTCATGCACAGATTTGGCGCTATTCGTAAATTATACTAATTTGGAGGGAAATTTTAATTTTCATACAATTTTTAATATTTCCTCAAAAGTAGTTTTTACGTGACACTCATAATAATATTATCATTACACACAAATATGCAAAAGCTTAACTTAGGCACTTCTTAAGACTTCCTATTTGTATATTTTGTCCTCTTAACTTGTACCTACTCTGATATTAATTTAATTATAACTTTATACAGAAATTCGAACCTGTTTTGATTGAGCGCACAAAATATGGAAAATTCTACAATGGAGATGCTTACATCGTGTTAAAGGTAAGGTTTGTGAGGTCTTAATAGACCTGAAAAAAGCTAAATATTTATTTCCACCCCATGATTAAGCCTTTGTATTTTTCAAACCTTACAAAAATCAGATATTTACAACACAAAAAAATACATAAAAGTTAATTGAGAATGAACGTTATACATATAGTTCTGTAGAGATGTGCTCGGTGAGAACGGACTACGGAGGTCCAGAATGATGATTTATTTAAAAAAATCCGTGCAGACAATAGAGTTGCTGATGCTGGTAGCGGCTTCTTGTGTTTACACTTGCAGTGGATTAGGCGGCTCGGGTTTTATTGGTGGCTGTTTCTGGATACGCAGTGCCTGAAGCTACAGTTCAGTACTTGGTTGGGTCTTTAGGTCAGGGTAGGAACTCTATCTTGACCTAGGGTATAGGCCTTCTCCAGATTAGTTTTAGGATACTTCCGTCCATTTAAACACGCTTTTATATCGTGCTAAGTGGGAATATTGTATATATCATCAGCAATGATGATGATTATTAAAATATATACGAAATTCATTACAAATTTCACTACTTGTGGTGACTGGTCGTACTTGAATTCGTGTATTCGGTGATGTTAGCTATTTCGACTATGTATTTGCGTGTTGTTCCCACGAGAATGTAAGTGCATGCTCCTATTTCACCATGCCTCCTGCAGATAGAGGACAAATCTTTGTCTTTAATTTATTTTATTGTTATTTATTAGTTAAGATATCATGTGGAACATGGTGTAATGATTGCAGCTCCTTACAAACTTTGTGTAAAAAAAACTTGGCGATTAAAAAGAGTGGCGGAGAGTTTATTGCCATTTTATCTCTTCTGTTCTACGCCATTGATTTGAGAACTGGCAGTAAATGTAAAATTAGAAACATTTAATGTATATTTCTTTTTTTGACGTTCATTACTTTACATAGTGTAACCTATATGAATAAATGATTTTTGACTTTTGAATTTGAATTAAAACTCTTATTTACGGTTCAGACATCTGGCGACAACACTTCAACGTTAAACTACGATGCTCACTTCTGGCTTGGCGTCAATGCCACTCAGGACAAGTGTGGGGCCGCTGCCATTCTTACAGTGACCCTGGATGACCAGCTCGGCGGTCGAGCGATTCAGCATAGAGAGGTCCAGGGGCATGAGTCCAGTCAATTTGTGGGGTATTTTAAACCCGGTACGTACATATGTATTAATTGTTATTACAGCCTCCATGTTTTGTACGCATATTGCAATTTAAAGGTTCGAGGTTTGCTTCCTGGCGTAACAATTAATGTATATTACCGGATATAAATCGAAAAGAGAACATAGTATTGTCTTTGATTAACATAACTTTTATTCATTTAATAAAACACTATTTTGACCGGATTGAAGTTATGTATTATTATAAATTTACAACTATTTAACATGGTGGCGTGCGTGGTCACCGTGACCACGCACGCTGTAAAGCACGCGAAACGTCGGATAAATTTAAAATTATGTTAAATAGTTGTAAATTTATAATAATACATAACTTCAATCCGGTCAAAATAGTGTTTTATTAAAAGAAAAGAGAACATTTAAATTTTTTCACCGACTTCCAAAAACCGAAGGAGAAAATATATATGTATTCGACGCGTATGTTTATTTTTTTTTTAATTTCGTATAAGTAATCGTTTAAAACATAGATTATGTCTAAGAATTGTGAAGATGTGTGTCTTATTTTCAACTGAACTTTTATACGGTGGAAAATTAAAGACAAAGTAAAAAACAGTGTAAAAAAGTGTACAAAGCCTTACAAAAATAACAAAATAACACACTCAAAAAAGTTAAAGCTATAATCGGTCACTTTGCCCGCGTTTGTGATGACAGTTCGGTCAAAAAACCCCTACTTGGAATGGCCCAGTGGGAAGAGAAAAAACAGGATGCTCAGCAGAAACCTGGGAAGATGAAATAATATAGATAGCGGGGAAAAATTTGAAGTATTAAGAAAACTAAAATTTTTAGTAGTACATAATGAAGAGATCTTCTCCGTCACAAGAGAATGTTCAGCTGGAGCGCGATGCAGGTGAAAGTTCAACGCAGAAGAGCGACTACGTGAATTCTAAATCGCGGCAAAAGCGAAGAGCTGCGCGCGACGAAAGAGACGACTTCCTCGTGCTACAAAACTAAATGAGGGTGTGACTACGGTCTTTCTGTCAGTATTAGATGAATCCAAAATGTGACGTTACCTAAAAACGGGTGTAAACCGGCATCAACGTCTGCTCAGTGGCAAAACTGAACTGGAATGTCGCCGGCTTCGGTGCTGGTGCCGGGCCGGTGAGTGAAAAAACATATTTAAATCATGATCCGGTTAGTAGGATGTTATTCTTCAATAAAAGAGCTATTGAGAACTATGTTAGAACACTAAATGCGCTAATTCAAAACAGTGTTTCATTAAATTTTAATTAAACAAACTCGTCGGCCTTATGTGTGAGATTCAGAGTCATAACGTACTGCGAAGTTGACTATCGTGCGAACGATTTTAACGTATTTTATTTTGCTTAGGTACAAACGCTTGCCAACGCTCGGCTCACTGATACATTTGTATCTCTACATATAGACAAAAATACATGACATTTCATATAAACAAGCACTTATAACAATTACGAAGAGTAAAAAAAACATCGATTCATATATTATATTATATGAATCGATGCTATTGAATAATTGCTATGGAATTTCTTACCAATTGATATCAGACGAGCTCAGTCTTTCAATTTATTTAAAAATCTTCTTTTTGATAATTTTTCTTCTGCCTCGTTAGTAGCTACTACTTATATATTATATTAATTTTTACATTTTTGTTTATACATATTATTATTTATATTTTTTCTTTAGATTTTACTTTATTTTATTTAGTTATAGTTGCATGTTAGTTTAGCGGCGTTGTACACTTTTTTGGAATGGGTAAAAATTTTTTAAATCGCGTTAGGATAGGATCGCGATAGGTTTTTAAAGGATTATGAACTTTCCTCAGATACATTGATGCATGTGGAATTGGACCTTAAGTCAATAAGTCAAGGTTTAATTTTGCGAAACGTCTAAAGCTTTATTATTAACGATTTGGTCAGACTGACGCGAATAAAAAATGTGCAACTTAAAAAATAGTGAATTTTCCTAATTGAATTATTTTGTGTAGGTTTCGTAAGACGGATGGAGAGTAGACAGCTTATTTAATGTAATATAAATTGTCATGTTTGTGTACGATAGCGCAATAAATAAATATTGTATTCTACCACATAAATGATAATACTTTTATACTGATAATTAAAGCAATTCGTGCAAAATTATTCCCTAACCGTTCCAAAATATCAAAAATTCACATTTTTTCTTTAATAACATTTTTAATTCACGTTAATATTCAAGTTTTCACTTCTGCCGGCACTCCCGGAGTGCAACCCGTCGTTTTTTTATACTTATGTATGATGTTGTATAAGGTGATGAATAGTAAAGAAATAAATAATAAAAAGAAAGGGAAAATTTTATTAAATATGAGAATCATAGTTCGCAATTGTTTTCGTGTCTGAATCTAAGCAGTACAGTTTTTTCAGCTATCAGATATCTTGAAGGTGGCAACGAGTCAGGCTTCAATGAAGTGGAGATCAACGCGGGCGCAGAAAAGAGATTACTCAAGTTGTCAGGCTGCGAAAATATGAGGATCGCAGAGGTATAACTAATTATTTAATATATTAATTTAGAAATATATTCTCATTGTAAATTAAGTCACGCGAACGTAGTTCTGTTCGTCTTTTTTACCTCTATGATATCGTTCGATACAAGTATACGTATATAGATGATGCTAAATAATTATCACGGCAGTGCGCTCGCCAAGTAAATTAAAAAAATGGCACGGCCTTACTCCTTTTCTTGAAACAGTTCAGGCCACTTCGACCCAAAACTCAGGCTTATAATTTTATCCTTAATAAAATTATAAGCCTGAGTTTTTAATTTCACTTAACATTCTAATGTATTATAATTTGTATAAGTTGTGAGATACATTGTGTTTTCATGCGATGGCCAAGTAAATGTATTTTTAATATAAAAGATTTGTAATATTGATATGATTAGTATAAGGTGTTAGGTTAGTTAATTACGTAATAATGAAGACAGAAGGTACCATAAGTAGGGACTGAATAAAATAACCGACTTGGTATTACATCAATCAATGTTTTTTTACAAGTTATGTTTTGATTGCATTAGTATTGTTACTGTTAATAAGAGTCTTGTTAGCTGCACAGTTTAGTTTTAGGTCCTTTGCTACCACGTAAAAACTTGCATAGTTACGCGAGGTACAATGATTAGCGTTTGTTGATTACGCTAATTGCAAGAACTGCACCGGTACTCTGTAACTTCTAATAACACCAATCGCGACGTATACATTGTCGATGTAGTTGTATCAATAATCAATATCCATAGCGCTGATGTTTCTGTGGAGGTAGGATAATCTACGCTTTCTCCGACCTAACGGAGGATCCTCAAACAGTCTAACCACAGACTAGCCCAAAAAGCCGCTTGCTAAGGTTGATATGCTGTGCTATCGGAACTTTGTTAGCGCGATTCAGGGTACGTCATCGTACTGTGTATCGTTGGAGATTGTAGGCTGCTAGATTACAGAGTACCGTTGCTGCAGTCGAAATGAGAATAATTAATGTAGATAATGTAATAATTTCGCATTTATATACGGATAAAACAAGTTTCTCTAATGTCTAGTCCTCGCATAACAATAAAGGTTTCAGTTTTAATATAAATAATGGATTTCAAGGTACCAGCCGACGTCTCATCATTGACTAGAGACAACTGCTTCATTCTGGAAGTGGAACATGATATCTATGTGCTGGTTCCCGAAGGAGCACGTGCTACCCAGAGACGAAAGATCATAAGTGTCGCTAATAACCTGAGAGATGAGGAGCATAATGGACGGGCCACTATTGAAATTATTGGTACGTAATAATTGGAAAATAAAAAATAATTAATAATTCCAATATAGGCCCCTTAGACTTTCACGCTAGCGCACATTGGGCAAATATGAACGAAATAAACATTCTATCTGGCTATTATAATGTTCACATCTAGGTACATTCTACGCCTCGTGATCGCTGTGATGCCGTCATACCGTAAAATGCGCTAACGAAGTTATTCCGGCCGCTAAGGAAATATACAACTTTTTGAAGTTAGCCACTGGGGCCTTCGGTCCAGTCAGTGGTTAGACTGGTAGACTGGTTAGACCTGGTTCGGTCCGTCCCTTTAGGTTGTAGAAAGCGCACAACATCCTTCCTCCACATACATTCCACGAAAACAAGCATCTAAGACACTCAAATACAGTATAATGTAATGGCACTGCCTAGAAGAAGATGCCAAAGATGTTTAATACTTCTTCCCAAACAGGGTGATCTATGGAATGAGCTTCCTGGAAATGTTGTCTTGCCCTCTTCAGTATAGTATTAGTATTAATTATTTGTAGGAATCCTTGAAAATGCATTTCGTTTTCAAGCATTGACAATGTGTGGGTAATATGTGTAAAAAAGTAAATAATTACCGTTGACGTAATCACCAAATAAGAAAATCAAAGAAAAACCCCGAACCCAGTCTCCTAGATTACATTCAAGCACTTATATTCTCATTCTCAATATATCGTATAACATAATTAATAAAAAAACATTTATAGATAAAGGAAGATTTATTTATAATTCGCAGATGAGTTCTCTTCAAGTTCAGACTACGACCAGTTCTTCGACGCCCTCGGTTCTGGTTCTCTTGATGATCTTGTTGATGAAGACACAGAATCTATTGTTGTAAGTTTGATTAATTTTTGTTGTTAATATTATGTATCTACTAATGAATTTCGCAGAGTCGCGTACGGTATCGGTCTATATTTTTACATTGGACTCATGTAGTCATATAGTGCACTTACTAGTTAGTAAATATCGTTACTCTACATTGACTATACAAAGACTGAAGCAGTGTTGCCCTTGTGGCTTGAGAGTGCGATTTTCATACCTGAGATCGTAGGAACCCATGGGATCATCTGAATCCGTTATCTCTATAAAAATGTTATGTAATGTCAAAATTTAACTCTGAAACCGTAAAAAACATTTCATTTTAGGCCTACACAAGAGACAGCGTATCTTCTGTTTACTTATACAAGGTGCTCTATGATGAAGATATAGAGCTGGATGCACTTAGGAAACCCTTCAAACAAAATCAGCTTGAATCTGATGTAAGTATAAACATTGTCTATTATTATTTAAGGAAAAGAAGCTACAGAGATATAAGATGTGGGTACAACACAAAAGAAATTCTTCCTACTAAATCTTTACGCCCCGAAGATTTCAAGGATCCCTTGCGTCTGAATAGTGAGGCTAAATGGGAGATTGACAGTTCGAAATTCTATCAAAGGCCCTTCCAGTGATTTTTCAGGGTCGTGGTTTATTGTATGTAAGACTAGGTTTGCAATATCATATTTCGATTTACGATAATTGTTTTTTGTTTAGATAGGTCGGCATAATTACTTTAGATAAATTCTAAAAAAAAATTCTATAAAGTAAATTGTACGGAGGTCGAGATTTAGCGCTAAGAATGCCTTCCACGTATCAAAAACGTATTGCATTTGGACTTACTTGGAATGATAGTTCGTAGTTCGTTAAGTCTCGACTTGAAATCCTAACCCTTTTTCGTACAAGTATTTTTTATATCTTTGATTTTTTATTGCATGCAAAATATATGAAGTATTAACCATATATTACGGCCTCTATCTATTTCAATCCCTTTCTTTGTATTAGTATTTACGCTAGTAAAAAGAGGGAAAAAGGTTCAAACAGTGTAATGAACACTTTGCCACAGCGTCATCCACTAGCGCCAAACGAATTTGTTTGAAAATGGATACCTGATGGAGCGAAAATCACTTATTTTCTTAATAAATTCAATATTTTAGGGAATCTTCATATTGGACACTCCAGACGCGGGCGTATTTATTTGGCTTGGACGCGATGTGGACATCGAAGTTAGGAGGAACTACAACGATATAGCACAAAAGTATCTTGATGTTAAGGAGTATCCTTCGTGGGTATGTATTCATATATATAATCTACTAACTATGTACACATACAAACCTATTATCCTGAGATAAAATATTTCACGAGAGTTCATGGTAAATTTTCTTTATTATTCCACTGCTGTTATGTATTTTTATTTAAAATAAATAACCTTGCAGTTGAATGTAACTCGTATCTCCGAGGGTGTAGAAAGCAACACCTTCAAACAGTACTTCCACAGCTGGCAGACCATATCCTCCTCATCATCAGTCAGGGCCAGGATTTCAGAGTTCGGTATGTTATATCTAGTACTAGCAAGCAGCGCTCATGGAAGGCAGTTTGTGAGATGTTCTAAACATATTTGGGTCATCAAAAAAATAAAATCATTTAGGTAGCTTTCGTACACTTATGAACGTTATAACATTTAAATATAAAAAACATTCCTTTATATTTTACACTTATTTGTTTATGAATATGCCATTTTACTGGTAATAATTGCCCAAAATTTTGGCGATGTATCTGACATCATCAGATGTTTAAGAATTAAAATTATATATAATATATAAAAACAAATTTAATTTTTAATGTGACACAGATGCTGGGTACTTCTCAAGTGACGCTGATGAATCAGCAAATGCTGCAAAATATATCGGGAAGAGCGCCACCGCTCGCGGATACATGCCGGACGATGGAAGTGGACAAGTGACCATCTTTAGGTTTAAATTTATTAATATTCTTATATCCACAAATATACCGTATTTACATTACGTATTACAGTCTTAGCCTACATACTAATCATAATTGATAAATAGAAAATTAAAACAACTTTTAAAAGTTTGTTCTCTATGCAGTGTACCTTTAATGCTGGCAGCATTTACTCGCTGTGAGGAAAGCACCATCTCTGAAGTCACCGGTACTATAAACCAGGCGACAACTTAAATCTTTAATTATCGCCTGTGCACTGTGCACTTGGGCCCAAGAGTCTACTTTAAAGGGAACAAAATTAAAGTTGGAGGAAAGACTTTTGAGCCGTTTATTATTTTCCTCTTGCTCTGCGGTCGCGCCAGCTAACGTGTCTATACAAGTAGCATCCTATGCCAAAGCCCGTCCAATCCTCCACGTGATCAAACACATCCCATCCGGCCGCTTGCAATGCCTGTCGGCTGGATCATTGACGAAGACAAGAGAGCGGCGCATGATGTCGTTGAGCGCGACGTGGTGAGAAAAATGACCTACACCCTTTTGGCAATGGAGGCCATGGTGTCCACTTCAAAGCACACAGGGACACTTATGCGGAGTACATATGGGTACCCCTAAGCGATAAGCGTTAAACCTGTAATCTTCATAGTCAACTTACCTAGACCCAACCTTGCGCGGTCTGCAATTGAGGTGTGACCGGATAAGTTTTAGAATTTAGATTTACAAAGAGGATCATCCCAGCTCCTTGGAAAATTTGACGCGAGAAGGCAAACTCAAGCCGGGGTCGGGTGCTGACCACGCATTATAACATAATAAGTTCTAAGGATTCTAAGGACCCACCAGACTGATAGATTTGTGAGCAGATGAGAGACGCTGGAAGAGCTACATTTGCTTATTTTCTTATTATTAGTTTTTTTCTTGCGGGTCTTATGACGAAGCACTTAGAATTCGCCGGCTGTACGCCGTGGTTTAAGCAATCTTTTATATATATTCTTGACTCGTCAAGACCGGATTTAATAAACAAATCAATCGAAGACGACCGATCACAGGACTGATGCGTTCAAGCACCCGAATGGAAAAGGGAGCAGGTGAGGTAGTCACCATGCGCAATGTCGCGATTTCGAGTACCATATTGGCGAGGTATGAGATAACCACAATGTCGGGGCTGCTACTACCACAATGGCGGGGTATTATAGAACCACAATTTCGGGACTGCGTGTATCACAACGGTGCGGTACGAGGTAGCCGTTATATCGGGGCTGAGAGTACTACAATGGTGGGGTAGAAGGGTCACTGACACTGCAAAATACAAAACAATGATAAAAATTTGTTGTATTTAGTATTGGTAAGTTATATCAAGTTTTATCTTCCAGAGCATCAGAAGAGCCCGAGGACCTAACAGAACAGTTGGCAGAGTTCTCAGTTCTATACCAGAACGATGTCTATGTTGTTGTGTATGAGTATGAAGGAGATGGGCAAACACATGTCATCTATTTGTGGATTGTAAGTTTGAATGAACATTGCTTCTAATAAAAAAGTATGTTGTTGAATCATTGCAGATGATATAATGAAGTAAGTAAAAAATGTCATGTCTAAATATATTTTTTTTTTATAGAACAGGGGGCATACGGGCAGGAGGCTCATCTGATGTTAAGTGATACCGCCGCCCATGGACACTCTCAATGCCAGAGGGCTCGCGAGTGCGTTGCCGGCCTTTCAAGAATTGGTACGCTCTTTTCTTGAAGGACCCTAAGTCGAATTGGTTCGGAAATACTTCAGTGGGCAGCTGGTTCCACAAAGTGGTGGTGCGCGGCATAAACTGCCTTGAAAAACGCTCAGTTGTGGAACGGCGGACGTCGAGGTGATACGGGTGGAATTTCGTACTCTGCCTCGACGTCCGATGACGAAACTCAGCTGCAGGTATTAATCCGAACAACTCCTCTGAACACTCTCCATGGTAAATGCGGTAGAAGATGCAGAGTGATCCCACATCTCTACGCAACGCCAAAGGATCAAGCCGCTCGGAGAGGGATTGGTCGTCGACGATTCGAACCACTCTGCGTTGAATACGGTCAAGTGGAAGGAGCTGGTAATGGGGAGGCCCCGCCCAGAGGTGAGAGCAGTACTCCATGTGGGGCCGAATTTGCGCTTTATATAGTTGCATGCGGTGGCCCGGAGTGAAGTACCGTCTCGCCTTGCTGAGCACACCAAGCTTTTTGGAGGCTAATTTAGCCTTTCCCTCCAAGTGACCGCGAAACTGAACGTCGTTCGATATGTCAACGCCAAGTATTCCAATGCTGGCTGTGGCTTTAAGAAGAGTGTTTTCGAAAAGAGGAGTAGCGACAAAGGGTGTTTTTTAGCGGAAAACGCGCAAACTTGTGTCTTCTTGGGGTTAAATTGGACTAGGTTTAGTCTGCCCCAGTCTGAGACTCCACGTAGTAGAGTTTCGACTTCAGACACAACTTTGTTCCGGTATTCATCGACAACTGCCCGAGAAATACCTGCCCGGCCAGTGTAAAGAGTATCCCCAGTGCTGTCATCCGCATAGCAATGAATGCTGCTAAGTTGCAACATATCATTGATATGCAGAAGAAACAGGGTCGGGGATAGAACACAGCCTTGTGGGACCCCCGCGTTCACGGGTTTAAGGTCGGAACATGCTCCGTCGATGACGACCTTGATGCTCCGATCGGCCAGAAAGCTGGAGATCCAATCGCATAATTTCTCGGGTAGCCCATAGGCTGGGAGCTTCGAGAGCAGTGCTCTGTGCCACACCCGATCGAAGGCTTTCGCTATGTCCAAACTAACCGCTAGCGCCTCCCCCTTGGACTCAATTGCCTCTGCCTATCTATGTGTAAGGTATAGAAGAAGGTCACCAGCCGAACGACCACGACGAAAGCCGTACTGATAATCGCTAATCAGCTGGTGGCCCTCTAGATACCTCAAGAGCTGGCAATTAACAATGGATTCCATTATTTTGGAGAACAAGGAGGTTATGTCTATTGGGCGATAGTTGGACGGATCAGAGCGATCGCCTTTTTTAGGGATCGGATGTATCGAAGCGGTTTTCCAGCACTTCGGGAGAGTGCCAAGCGAGTACAGGTACCGGAAAAGGCGCGTAAAGACCGGAGCCAACTCAGGAGCACAAGTACGCAGCACAATTGGGGGGATACCATCCGGCCCGCTCGACTTATGAATGTCCAAGGAAGATAGTGCTTTGCGGACAGCACGTTGCCGGAATGTAATTTCCGACATCGAAGAATCACACCGCGAAATGGTCGGTGGTGATCTTCCTCGGTCATCCAAAGTCGAGTTGGACGCGAAGAGACAGCCCAAAAGGTCGGCCTTCTCCTTCGCAGTGTGGGCCAGCGAGTCATCCTCCCTGTGCAGTGGTGGAATGGCGGGCTGACAAAAATTCCCTTGGACAGCTTTGGCAACAGACCAGAAGGCTCGAGTCCCTGAAGGGAGTTGGGCCAATCTCTCGCCAAATCTGGCAATGTGCTCTGACTTTGCCTTAGTGATTTCCCGTTTGAAGGACTTGGAGGCTGAGTTATATGCTTTTTTAAATTCGCTGGTATTGGCATCACGAGATTTCGCCGCTTCCGCCCATGCCTTAAAGCATTCTCGCTTTCGGCACGAGGCCGCCTTGCAAGAACGTTTAAACCAGGGCTGAGACTTGCCACCGATCGGCACCGCAGAAAATGGAATAAAGAGTTCCATGCCCTGCAGAACCACTTCGGCGACAGAGGCAGCGACGGAATCTGGAGCTTCCGACGAAAAGCACATAGGCCCCCAAGGGTAGGCCGCAAAGAAAGACCGCAGTATAGTGAACCTGCTAATCTTATGGTTTAAAAATCAAAGCAACCAATGTCAGAAAGTATCGTTTAGCATGGGGTGTCAAGTCAATATAGGCTGACACACCTGATCTATTTAATACTTACGTAAATGAATATTGAAACTGCGCAGGCCTCGAGTAGGCTTACAGTTAGATGGCAGATTTGCAAATATGAAATTTAAACTAATGATATGATTCCGATCAGTGTCTATTAAATGATTGAGAAAACTTGAGAAAGGTATGCTGTTTCATACAGCCTCCAGTTTAATAAGAAGAAAACTGAAATTCTGGTATCGAGGTACAATAAGGTCCCGGACAATATCTCGCATTTATTAATGATAAATACTTCTATAAATGTAGGGAACGAACTTCAAGTATCTTGGTCACATTGTCACTACGGACAGAAAGGACGATCTCGATATCGAATGCCAATGTTGCCACATAGTGGTGTGTAGTGGATAGCTTGTTGGTTCTGTGCAGTTTAAGCCGGATAAAATTAAGAATTAAATAATTGTTACTTTTGCTGACTAAAATGGCCAATGCTTACATTTGTCTAAATCGTAATGAAATATGAATTTCTACATACATATATGTATATAAATTTAATTCCTTGAAGGGTGAAAATGCAACTTCCGAAAGCAAATTAGCTGGAATCGATTTAGTGTCAAAACTGGAAGAAGATTTAGATGGAGAGGTCAACGTTGTGAGAGTCCCACAGGGGAAAGAGACAAAACATTTCTTAAAGATATTGAAAGGTATTTAATTATTCTTGTCTTCTGATGTGCCGTTATTATAAAATTATTAATAATTATATTATTAATGTAGCTAAGATTATTCAGAATCATTTAAGAAATCTTAAAATCTCTAAATATTGAACAATAATTTACGAGTATACTTATTTAGTTATTTTAGGGTGAAGAATATTAGTCGTGCGGTGCCTGAGTCATGGGGATATTTTAAATAATATTGAATTAAAAAAAAAAACACTCTGTATTACAACTACTTCATGAAATGCTATGAAAATGCTAGTCTAAAGAGAGTGCCTGCGACTCTCCGGTCGCAACATCGGCGATTTAGGTAATCGCCCGCGTATGAAACTACGAAAGCCTTAGCTTCACTTTGGATTTCCTGTCAAAAACTCCTTTCGCCTATAACATGCGGGCAAATATAAAGCTAAGACTAAAACTCTTATTTAATTATCTTTCAGTTTATTTGTTGAATTCGGTTCAATTACTCGTTCTAACAGGCTTTTTCTTTACAGGAAAAGTAGCCATTTTGTATGGCAACAAAGATGAAGAATATAAACCAGACAATTTCAACAATTCATACGACGACGATGGCTTGCGACTCTTCAGGGTGAGTTCTTAATAATTATGCTTCGTTAATAGTGCATACAACCCTTTTTCTTTTAATAAAAAATAAAATAACAAAGTCGAATTCGAACTTTAGGTCATATTCTGATCTTATATCTAATACCCACCTCAGCCGTTTGCGAAGTGGCAAAAACCCCACCCATACTTCTAGCTTTCATAACGCCATAAATTTCCCATCGTGACTATGTCGTCCCATCACTTATGTGGTCGTCCTCTACCACGCCATTGTGTCAGATCACTGGACCATTCTCCTTCTACCCCTTATAGCTTGCCCCGTCACTTCAGATTCTTAATAGTCGTTCCAATGTCCCTTACTCTTGTAAACTGTCTAAGATCCTGGTTTCTCCATTTATCAGCTTTTCTTATTCCTACCTTGCTCCTTTCTATTGCGTGTTAGCATGTTATAAGTTTGTTATTCGGATGCTGTTGGTGCCCACGTTTGACTTCCATACATTAGGACACGTTATTTAGATTTTATTGAAATTCTTATTCTGCTCTTTCGTAACGTCTTGGCTAGAACAAGTTCTATGTTGCACTTGGAGACGGTGATATGCAGTTGATTTGTTTACGTTTTTCGATTTATTATTAGAACTAGCTGTAAAACTATTACTTAAATTATGTTTTAAGGTGGAAGGGGCTGACTTTGACGACATGAGAATAATTCAAGTGCGCGAAAGTGAAAAATCGTTGCAAGATGACGCCGTCTTTATTTTTGAGACGTCATCCGCGATTTATGTCTGGAATGGAAAGGTACGGCAAAAATAAGTATCGTGTTATGAAGGTAAATATCGTGAGGTAACCGGCTTGCTTTAGACTCAAAAAGTCGACGGCGTGCGTCAGGGACAGGAGGCTGATCAGTGATCACCTACTCGCCTATTAGATTGATTGACAAAAAAAACTTAGTATTGTCTTTGATTAACATAACCTTTACACATTTAAAGAAAAAACTTTTTACCGGATTAAAGTTATGTATTATTATAAATTTACAATTATTTAACATAATTTTAAATTTATCCGACGTTTCGCGTGCTTTACAGCGTGCGTGGTCACGGTGACGGTTTCTTTAAAAAAAACTTATATATAAATATCGTATTCTTGCCAGTTGAGTATTATGTTATTTATGACTTTTTTAGGAATCAAATGAAAGCGAACAAGAAGTAGCTTTGGAATTCACCAAACAAGTTGTGAAAGATGAGAGAGAGGTGACTCCTGTTAACCAGGGCGAGGAACCTGAGGAGTTCTGGGAGGCTCTTGGTATGGTTTAGAAAGAAAATCTTAATTCATAACTGAAATTAGAAATTTGTAGTCATAAGTACGGTCGACTTTCGATAATTTGAAACTAAGGGACCAGATATAACTTTCAAAATAACAAGCTTTTAAAAACCAAGAGGGTGTGGGGGTTCATGTAAATAAGAGTTTGATCAAAATAGTGATTTATTATTTATATATTATTATTATGTATTAACAATGAAATCCATACCTATTCACAAATTCTAGTATCGAAATTAAGTCCGTAATCTTTTTTGAGTGAGCGACTTGAGTCTATTATTGTCCAAAACATTAAAAAAAACAATTGACTGATAGATCAACGATGACTGATTGATAGATCTGAGAATAAACACTTCAAATTAAAGAGAGTAGGGAAGCCGGGACATCAATTATCGCCTGTTGGCGAGCAGGATTCCTGATTCAACTTCACATTATTGAGGGGAAAAATTAACATTGATTTGATTCAAAGGAAAAAAAGGGTGCGTGTACGTGTACGCGCGTAAGAAGTTATACTTCTTTGGCATTATTAAAAATAGTTTTTGATTGCATGCAAATAATTAATTACAATTAAATAATAAAAGACTGGAAAAGGAGTCATTATTAAAAATTAAATAGGTAAATAAATATTTATTATTATTCTCTTACATTAAGTGTAACATAAATTCTATTATTATTCGAATGTTTTTTTTTTAAATTATGTCCAATGCCGTAGCATCTTCCGTTAATTTTGTATCACGGTGCGCGCGCATCGTAAAATTTCACTCTCATCAATTTTTCATAACGCGCCTAAAGAAGTATAACTTCAAAAACCAAATTATTTAATTAAATTATTTATTTGTACATAATGTTTCAAATGCTTTACTGTTTGCGACAAAGATAATTTAAGAGGATTTTTGCAAGAAAGTTAATACAGATACGTATAAAAATCTATAAGTTATACCATATTTAAATGGTTAGAAAACCTGTCAGTGTTAAAATATATAGTAATTTCTTAATTTACTATTTACTTAAATTCATTCAATTTTGTCAGTATTTTTTCGGTTCCAGGTGGCGCGCCTGAAGAGCTGGAAAGCAGGTCTGGTTGGCAACAGGCATTAAGCCGCCGGGTGACAACACCTATGACTCTTACTGCTGTCACGGTCTCCACTTCAGGAAGGGTGAAATTGGAAGAACTACCGCCTGACTTTACTCAAAAGGTGAGACTTTTTAGTTATAGCTCTCTTTCAGAATTTAAATACCGTGTAACACACGTACGAGGTCTGTTAAAAATGTATCGCGAATTATGTTTTTAATAGAATTTAATATATTAATGTAATCCAGTGGCGCTACAACCTCTTAGTCTTAGATTTCCTTCATTCAAACGAAAAACAACCCTTAATCAAATGTAATATTAGATGACATCACATGACCAACATTTTTCACACTCTTCGGAGTGTTCGGCACTTCCTAATAAATAAATAAGTTTTGAAAAAATTCAAATTCCCGATACTGTTTGAACGGACTAATTTCTTACTTCACACCTGGGATAGGGGTTCGATTCCCTGCGAAACAATTCAGTTTTAATTGAAAGAGAAATGAAACGCACAAATGGTTATCTACTCAATTAGGTTTTTAGTCAACCTAGTATTTCAAAGTTTTGCCGACTTAAAGAATTACGTAAGTGAAGTATTTTTGGGTCTAAACTTCACATGCTAAGTGTGACTCCGATATGACAAAAACGTTTGATTTTGTCGCACAGCCGGCAATCGCTATCCTCGTCTGACAAAATATGATGTTACGCGTTAACTCTTTTTCACTCTACCTTAAATATTTATCATCTTTAACAGACCTTATTTGCGGCACGATTTAATTAGGCAACCATATATGATTCAATTTGATATATAATTAAACGTATAAATGTATAGAAATCATACCTGTTTACACCTGGCTACGAAGAAGTGCGGCCAAGAGCGCAACGGCAACCGTGACTTTTTAAAATCTTTTTGTAAATTGCCGTGATGTAGACGATATTTTATATAAAAACGTGAACGAATTTTTTTTCCCAAAAATCAAAAATACTAGCGGCCAAATTTTGATAGGCAACTTAGATATATATTCTCCTGATACATAAAAATTTGGTTTTTAGCAAATAACCGATGAGCGCACTAATCCTGCAGCCGGATCTTAGACTATATGAATCTAGGGTCAGTGCAAGATTCCGAGACCTCACAATGTTTTCCACGAGAATGTGTTAATCGCATACATAACATTGCTGCATATAGCTCAGACGCACAACCGAGGACTTAAATTTCGCTAAAATTTATTTTTGATAAACTTCAGGACTTGTCCGATGACGGAGTGTACATATTAGATGGCGGTGAAGAGTTATACATGTGGAGAGGAAACAAGATACCCGTGAGAGCGAGACTCGCCAAGGATAAGATAATTGAGGTATTGAGACTGCAATAATTTGGTAACTGGTCATGCTGAGAGATTATTTTTGTAATACAGTATACAGTACTCTTACTCTGTGGCTTTAATTTACGAAATGAAATAAAGATGAGTTTTTCTATATATGTATTATTGCTACAATCAAAAATATGTTCCTAAGCTGAAAACTCGAACACGGATGACCAATTCGTGTATTTTTGTAAAATTATTCTTTGAACTCTAAGGAACGTTTTTATGGAGATAATAATTGGAAAAATATAAAAAACTAATCTAGTCCTTAGGTTTTTGTTTCGCAAAAGTGAAGTCTCTATGGGGTAGCATAGCAAAATGTTCCACATGACGATATGTAGACTACTTAAGATATACTAAGTAATACACCATATTAAGGCGAAACGAAGTTCGCGGGGGTAGCTAGTTTGTAATGAAAACTTATCATTTATATATTTCATTATTATTTTCGTTTGCTGTATTATTTCAAGGTAAGATTTGGATTGTAAACTAATAAATAATTTTTTGAACCGTTATACATTTTATTATCAGAAATACATCTCTGACGACGGCTTGGAACGCACAGTGGACTCGGCCATTGTGGTAACTGTGAAGCAAGGACGGGAGCCTGATAACTTCAAGAAGCACTTCCCAGAGTGGGAAGACGATATGTGGGAGGTATGAGTCCAACATTTAATATGCTATATGAATATAAAGACACGATAATTATAAAGAATTGCAGATATAAGCCATAGTGTTAGTAGCTACAAGCCAATTTATTATTATAGTACGGTGAAAACTGTTTATAACGTAAAAATGAGTTCAATTTGTTTGGTTTAACACAAAACCCATTCATTAATTCACTCTTTATAACGCAACAGACATTCTCTATTACGTAGAAGTATTTTCATATTTAGACTTCAACAACATACTTAAGTGTAAATGTTTTTATAATCAGCTTACACAACCTTTTGTAGTGCCGAAATTTCTAAGAAAGATACCTGAGGTTATAAACAGCCGTATCGCCTTTGTTATTGTTAATTGCATTAACACGTGTGTCATTATTCTTAGATTATAATACCTGTCATAGCAAAACACGTCAGGCAAAGTGAACAGAATATAATATGTGTTTAGAATAATTTACCTATTGATTGTAATAAAATTTGAAATTATTGTAATTGCTTATATTTGGTTATTTTTTCTCTTGCCTACGTATAACGAAAAAAAATTGCTCGGTCCCTTGAAATTTGTTATAGTTTGCACTGTATTTTATATTTAAGAATTTGTATTCGTGAAATATTGTACTCGGAGTTTAACTCGTACGTTCCTTTCCCAGCGAAACAATAATTGTTTCGAGATATACACAAAGATAATCAATATAACGCTGAAATATTTATCTCAATATTTATTTCAGAACCAGATATCCTACGAAGACTTGAAGAACCAAACCAAATCTGCAAATTCTAGGGAAGAATAATGCTGACTTTTTCTATAATTCAACTGTTTTTATTTACATTAAACTTTTTCTTGAAATATTGTTTTATTTAAACTAGGAATGTGAAAAAAAAAACAAGATTCCAACTGAATTTATACTTTATACTTAAATAATAGTAAATTATTTAAACATTTTCGATTATACAACCGGAAATTATATAATTAAGTTCCATATTAAAATCTAATACAGTTTGCTAGGACTTAGCACGATTATCCACTTTAGTTTGCTCCTTATTGGATTTAGAATGAACAGGAACTTAACAAATTCAAGCAAATTAAAACAATATTCAGCCAGCAAACACACTATCTGTATTATTAGAACCGACTATAAAATATTCCTATTGTTAAACAATACAAATTAAAAAAAAATTATAACAGAAACATAATCTTAGCTAGATCGGAATATATTCAATTATCAGGCAGATATAACAAATTCAACTATATTTTTAAGTTTCGATTCCGATTGGAACGTTTTCTTATGGTCAGCATTCCACGATCATTCCGAGCCGATATTCCAAAAATTTTAATGACAACATTCTATGAAGGTAGTCCGTTATAACCATCTACTGATATTTACACTAACATAATATGTATTAATATGTCAAGTTCACTTAACATTACTTCAGATTGTGGGATCTGATCCAAGAAAATGTTATTTTTATCTTAAAATTCGAATATCCCATAATTAATTCCGTTTTAAAAACTTGATGTAACAATCAGAGAGACACATGTTTATTGGTAGATTACGAGATTATTAGAATTCAATAGGAACTTCCTCCATGACAATTTTGTATGAACCACTATTACACATTTTCTCTGGCCGAATAACGCACTCTTCATAAACTGTCAATTCCACAATGGGTGGTGGGATTTCAAAATAATCGTCACTCTCTTGTAGTTCAATTTCTGGCCTCGCATCACTAAATGGTGGGTCTGGTATATTATTCCGGATGCAATTGTGTGTGTGTAGTAGCGATGGCCACGCAAACACCTCTTCACACGTATAACATTTTAGATCATCTGTATAGTTCTGTACTGTATCTTTATGTACTCTTGCCATGTGGCGTTTTAGACCATAGCTATTTGATAGGTACCTTGTGCAGATCTGGAAGAAAATCTGTGAGTTAGTGTATTTGAGCAAATAAAATACTTGATAAAATAATTAAATTATAACGTATAATACGAGAAACAGCGAGATCTTTATGTCGATTTCATTGACTACAAAAAGACTTTTGATACTAAAGTCCATCCGAGCGTTTCGATTGGACTAAATGTGCACGGAGTAGAAAAATAACATATCATTGTAATCGTTTATAAAAGAAACATAGAAATAAGAAAACACTTTTTTAACGGATCGAAGCTATGTATTATTATAATCTTATAATTATTTCGTGGTCACGGTGACCACGCACGCTGTAAAGCACACGAAACGTCGGAGAAAATTTAAAATTATGTAAAATAATTATACGTTTATAATAATACATAGCTTCAATCCGTTAAAAAAGTGTTTTCTTATTTCTATGTTTCTTTTATAAATGTGTAAAAGTTATGTTAATAAAAGGCAAAACAACATAGAAATAGCTTCCCCATAAAAAGAGGCGTGAGGCAAGGATACCCGCTTTCACCAAAACTGGAAAAACGCTGGCCTATAGACGGTAAACACCTGATCCATTTTCGATTTGCGGATGCCATAGTCCTTTTGTCAGAATCATCCGACCAACTACAAACAATGGTTTTAAATAATAGCAACAAAGACGTTGGGCTGCAGATGAACCTCTCAAAAACCATGGTAATGACCAATGGAGAAAGAGCAGATTGGTGGAAAACTAAATAATCGTATACTAAAAGCTGCTGTTGTGGTATAGGCAAACAAATACGCTTCGAAAAAAACAGGGGCCGTGAGCGCAGTATTCAAGGCGGGACACAGTTTGATGATGAAGATGGACACAACGAGTCACATATTTTTTATTTCTTTCACATCACGAAAAGGAAAAAAAAGCGCGCAAAGGACCTTTCCAAAACTGCTGGCCCATACTGGCTCCAGGTGGCTTCTGGAAGAGTAAAATGGCATTTCTTGGAGGAAGCATATACCTGTGAATGGGGAAATTGTAACTTATAATTTGATGTATCTTATTTTAATTCAATTCAGTTCAATTGTAATTTTTATTTTCTATTGACACACAACACAAATTCAAAAAGAACTAAAAACATTATAACTAAAATTCTGACATTGATTAGTTACTCTACTAGTTAAAATAAAGTATACAAATAATACAGTTCATGCAATACATATATAGTTAAGGTATGAAAAATTTGAGTTACACTACTGCCACTTTCAAGGATAGAATTCTATTATTATTACAGATATGGGAAACAAAATGTGTCATAGGCATGTTTAAGATCAATTCTTTTGAACATAAAATGCAGAATTTAAATATCAATATAAAACAAGCAAAATTTTAAGGACATTTTAAATACATACTATAAGGGACAAAGAATAGTGAAACCAGATGGTAAGCAATGATATAGTTTAATAGTTATAAAATCTATAACTTACTGTGCATTGATATTTTGATAAAAGTGTTTTCTTTGATATTGGATCAATAAGAGCCTTTTTAAGATCCACATCCAAACCATTTGGTATTTCTATATAATCCAGTGGTTCATCTGCCACTTTTTCAGGAATTTGAATTCTATTTAAAACTACTTCAGGCTTAAAGTGATCTGGCAATGGGTCCCCTACTTTAAACTTAAATTCAATCTTCGATTTACAATTAGTCCCTTTTTCAGGTAAATCCAAGTAATGAGTTAATTTATGTTTGAATAATTTAGCTTCTGACAAAAATATGGCTTTGCAGCAATCGCAGGTGAACTTACTCTGGGATAGAGATTTATTTAATTCTGTAAGATGTAAAACATGTTTTTCTATTATATCTTGTTCAACCGCACTCTCATGGCAAAAGTTACATTGATATCTCCCCAAATTAAATGTATATAAGTCCATCAAACATTTTGAATGTAAGAATTTAATATGGTAAGCAAGTCTGCATTTACTTTCAAATTGTTCTTTACAAATATCACAAACAAATGCTGTGCCATGACTGGACATATGATCTTGCAGAGCCAGTAATGAATAATATATATCCTCACATCTTTTACATTTGTATTCTTGGACCATTTTACAGACATTGTGTTTATGTTCCATCAATTTGTGTTTATTCGCCATAAAACAACCACAAACATCACAATGTAGTTTAATATGTACTTTAAAGAACATGCGATCAACAAATTTCTTAGTGCAATAATAACAAATGTAGCACTTACGCTTTTTGTGTTCACGCCTCATATGAACTTTTAAAGTTGAATATAGTTCAAATATCTTTGAACACTTTCTACACCGGTGATATTCATTGATTTCATGTACTATAACTTTGTCTGAAAACGAGACTCGCTTCAGAGATTTCTCGTCATGCACAAGCAAATGCTTATTTTCTTTATGCTTTTTTAACTTTTTTTCACTAGTATAAACCTTATCACAAATGTCACATTTCAGATTGTGCAAGTTTTTAAACAATAAGTCCCTCAACGCGTTTAAATCATTGCGAACCAGTCGCACTGAGCAATTTCTGGTGAATTCTGCTAGGTTGTCTAGATTCTCAGCATTTGGAATATCATTATTACTGGTTTCGATATTGGCTTCTAGTGACTTCACATACTTTGACATATTAATACGTTCTAGGCAAACCTGAGCTATTTTATCGAAACTAAATGAGTTTTCTTGAATGCAATTGGCGCCAGAAATCGTCACCTCAGGCCCTGACGTATTCGGACTTTCGTTGTATCCATTATAGCATAAAGACATGAGTGATTAATTTACAAGAAAGAAAAATGAACTGCTGAAATTTCAAAAGTTTTAAATATCAATTACATAAAATGTAAGCAGTAAACTAAGATTTAAACTTGTGGATTCAGGAATGTATTTTTGATTTTTTGATATTACATTACTGATTACACACAACACAAGTCACAACATTCAAATCCAATGACAATTGGCATCACAGTGACAGTCGTACTAGTCTCGACTCTCGAGTACTCGAGTTCTAACTTCTAGTCGAAATTAAAAAATCGGTAACCAGGTTCAAATTTTTTAAAATATTTGTTCTATTTGCACGTAGTGCGTAAGTTATAAAATATCCCTTTCAAAGTTTAATTTAATAATAAAGGAATGATTCTATAAAATGGAGTGGTGTTCTTGAGTAGTTTAAATTAACTTCACTAAACCTTCGCTGTGTGCTCCATAGAGGTGAAAATATAGGTGTAATATGACTTCTCTCTGTTTACTTTTTGTTTACATTTTATTATTAGAAAAAAATATACAAATAAAAATGTTCATATTATCATGCCTTAGAAACTTGTATTAATTATTTAATACATTCATTAGTAGAATTTTATTTAAATAAAATTTCAAACTCAATTTTGGTTAAACATATCGATTGATTTACAAAAATCGATTTGTATTTTGTTGTCAATGTCATTTTTTATGTATTTTATTATTTTAATTCGACTTCAAACCAATAAGCCTTGGCCGTGATGTTATCAGTCGTTAATACTTACGCAAAACTATTTTTCGCTAATTAAATAAACATTTTATTTTTGAACTTTTACTGAAGGTGGCCGAGTGCGAAATGTTTCCGGCGACGCGCATTCGAAGCTGCCTTCCAGTCATAAACCCGATGTTCAAGCGATTGAAGCCCCACAGGCCATTTCGTCAAGCAAATCTTTACCAGACAAAGAGTGTTAATACAACGGCGCAACTTCAGAAATCTAAATGGACAAACGTTCGTGCTATATTCACAAGATGGGTTCCTCTTGGCAGTGTTATCTACGTAGGATGGTGTTACATTCGAGCTACAATCAACTACGAGATATCGAAAGTGGAAATCAAGTTCTACGAAATGTTTCCATTTAGAATTACGAGCAGATTGTGGGGTAAGATTGCGGCGTATGAACTCCCAGTATCGCTTCGTAGCTTTGTGTATGGTACATATGCACGAATGTTTAGCGTAAACCTGAGTGAAGCTGCGATATCCGATTTAACATATTATAAAAGTTTATCAGCATTTTTCACTCGAGCCTTACGCGATGGCGCGAGATATATATCACCAGCTCCATGCGTTTCACCATGTGACGGTGTTGTATTAAATTGTGGACCAGCTAAAACTGATAGAATAGAACAAGTAAAAGGTGTAACTTACAGCTTGGAAGAATTTTTGGGGGAAAATAAATGGTCTGGAAATGGTAGGAGCTACTATGACTCATTGCTACAAGATAAGAAGAATGTACTGCATCAGTGTATTATATATTTGGCCCCTGGTGATTACCATAGATTTCATTCTCCCTGTGACTGGAATTCTTCTTTTAGAAGACATTTTTCAGGAAAACTTTTGTCTGTAAACCCTTGGATGGCTAGCTTGATACCAGGGCTATTTACAATGAATGAGCGAGCAGTTTATATTGGAGAATGGAAACATGGTTTCTTTAGTATGACAGCTGTTGGTGCTACCAATGTAGGTTCTATAGAAATTTACAAGGATCCAGATTTAAGAACAAATACAAAAGGAAAGAGAAATAGAGTAGATGAAACAGTTATGGAAAAGATTTCTTTTAAAAAAGGTGAATTATTTGGACAATTCAATATGGGTAGTACTATAATATTACTTTTTGAGGCCCCAGCAGACTTCAAATTTGACTTAAAAGGTGGCGATAAAGTTCTTGTTGGCCAAGCATTAACAGAAATGAGTAAAGAAAACTCTAGATGACTGGTTTATGAAGACCTTGTCTATGCGGCTCAGATGATATTGATGTTATATATAATGTCGCTAATGCTTTAAGTATTATGTGTAGTCAGTGTAATTTAGCATATAAAGTGGTCTCTGGTAGCTTAGATACTAGATAGATATTTAGACAGATTATTTACTACAAAGAACCCAACACAGCTATTGTAGTACTCTCAGTTAGTTTAAGGGATGTAAATTAAGTATTATAATGACAAAGAATCAACATAATAGTCCGTAAAGCAGTTTTTACATATTTATGTAGGTTTTTATAATTTTACTAAGCTTTGGGTATGAAATTGGAGTTACAAGGAAAAATTAAAGTTGATGAATATATATATATATATGTATATACATATAACCATATAAGCATCATTCAGAGATGATAAAGAATTACTAGGACATTTTATATAGCAGTTCTTTTGTTATAATTGCTGTGAACTGGTTGAAATTATGTCCAATAAACATATATTTTGATCTGTAGCACATTCATTCTCTCAGACACGATACTCATTATGTATGAAGCTTGCATCCAGTAGCTTTTATATTTATATAAACCTAGTCTTAAAAAGTGTGATTTAGAACTCAAATGTACAAAAACTCCAAAAATTAATTAAACATTAATAGAAAACTAATTGTATTTTTGTATTTTGCATACATAATTTGCCACACTGAATGAAAGTAATATGTATTTTTACTTGATGCTTTGAGCAAGTTAATTGGTCTGATGAGGGGGTAAGTTTTTTAAATTAAATTTTAAGAAAATACCCTGCTTATGCTTTAAAACAACAAACAATAGATGGATTGTCAATTTGTGACCAAACAGGTCTTGTACAAGGTTTAACAATTTAAGATTCAATTTTACAATTGTAATAATTTTGTTTTATACCGGTAACAACAATGGTTTTAAATACTCGTTTAAATAATCGATACATTTTCGGGAATTATAAAATATTAATGCAAAGTGGTAAAAGTACTTTTACATTCAGAAATAACAGCAATATGGTCATTTTGTGTAACTATTGGTCCAGTGCCCCAACTCTGTAACTGCCATTAGCGATACCGACACCGATCCCGATCCCAATAATGGGATTTTGTTACGCGGCAAGGTTGCATGCGCTACTAGGGATAATGAGAGAACAACACTCACAAACCATACAAAAACGTCTGGATCGGTATCGCTGTCGCTATTGGAAGTAACAATACGGGCGTTGGTCGTTTTCTCGATTATACATATAATATATGTAGTTATGTATTTGTAATTTAATCATTTGTATATCATGCGATTTTCTTACGGCTATTATTGTATTTGTGGTGTGAGGTATTCAAAGAATTGTTATATTTTAAACGGCGAAGTATGATGATGCTATAATTTGCTTTAGGGAAAACCTAGTATCACATTGAATTCAGGGTTAATAAATGTGTCGTTTTTATTTATTGTCTTTTATTAAACAAAGGATTTAAGTAAAAGGATGTTAAGACGAAGCTAGATTAGAATCTAATTAACCCATTTCTTACAAATCCACCGATATTAGTTATGTCAATGTAAAAGTATGTTTGTTACCGTTTATAGTAAAAAAGACGGAATAGAGTAATAATAATAAGAGTATTATTTTAAAAGTTGGTATCATTTTTATAACTGAATGCCTAGGTAATTATTCTCTGCAATTTTATCAAAACATGATTAGATAAATTGAGATAGCCATTTTGATAGACCATTTCTATATTTGTTTTACAATATTCTAAATCACGAATGATTGTTATTGCGGTTCAAGGCCGTCCAAGCTTTTCGCGTGACGCTTAACGGTTAAATATACATAGATATTTTAGAGTAAAGCCGCTACAAGAACGCTTTTAAGATCAAGGGCAAATCAGTTTTTTATTATTCGAGCTTGTCTCGTTTGTTATCCGATATATCATTTACAACGTAGGTCTATTACTATTGCATCATTTACTTTTTATTTATTTTGTGTTATTATATTTTTTGTTGTATTATATCTTTACGCTTAAATGTCAACAAAAATAGTATGAATGTATTTGATAGACTCATAAATTTTTTTTCTCGGATTGGTACACAGGTTAATAGACAAAAAATACAGTGTCAGTTTTTAAACAAGATTTTAACATCTACCACTAGACTAGCTTTTATTTATTTATTTATTTATTCATAAAAAATTGCCAACGCTTGGCACACTGATACATTGACAGAAGAAAAGAAAAATACAGTTTTTAATGTGTCAAGCACTTACAGGCAAACATAGCATACAACAAGTAATAAAATTAATTAAGCAAAACAATAATATAATTTAAAAAAACTTAAGTAAATAAAAATAAATTAAACGAAAATCGCTCTCAAAGTGTGAGGTGAGCAACTATGGAGGTCCAGATCCAGCTCGTTTAACATTGATAAAACATGGTTTTTCGGTTGGTTCGATTTTTGCTAATCAATAACCCCAGGTCTATTAAGCCAATGGAGTTAGTTGTGATAGATAATCTGAAATACCATTTAGACACTCATTTAGTGGTTAGGTTAGGTTAGGTTAGTACCCCTGACTGCGAATCCATGGGTTCCAGGTTCGATCCCCGGCTGAGACGAACATCGATGTGATGAGCATTTGGTGTTGTGCGAGGTCTTGGGTGTTTAAATATGTATTTATTTGTCTATCTATGTATAATATGTATGTATATCCGTTGCCTAGTACCCATAACACAAGCTTCACCAGCTTAGCATGGGCCTAGGTCAATTGGTATGAATTTGTAAAAAAAAAAACACTATGTCGCCTACGTATGCTTCAGATAAATAAGTAATTTTCACTGCCAACATAGTAAGATGATTTAAACGATAATATCATCGTATTTTATTCTGAAATAAGTAATTAATTAAAGTTCTTAATTATCTAAATTGTGTTGAACTTTAAAAGTCGACGTGCCATTTTTCTGCCAAGTTGTTATTTTCTAGTGGTGGCCAGCAGTTTTGTGTGATATTCTCTTTGCAGGTTGCCAGTATTCTCTACTGCTCGTGGCGTTCTGAGGTATCAGCGACAAGACCTTTTTTTCTGTAGTTTTTTTTTTCAGATTTTATATAATTACTAATTATATAAAAAGCTTTTTATATAATATTAAAGTTTCAGCACCTTTATAATTTAATTCGAGATATTATGTGTTTATTAAACGCCTTAGTAGAACAATCCATTAAAAAAATTATTTATTTATTTCGTTACCTTGTATAAAAACATTCAAATAAAATGCAGGTTACATAAGTTGTGAGGCAACGGGCGGCCTTATCGCTAACAAGCGATTTCTTTCAGGCAATTCTAGTAAGGAAAAATAAAAAATGAAAGACCTATATATAGGGTAACCTACAAGTGCATTAATAATTAACAAAAATGAATATTACATAACATGCTTACTAATTATGTATTGTATAATGTATACCCCACCTATATATATATGAAGCTGATTACGAGACAGAAGCTAAATTCTCAAAAAGAAGATTTATAAATAAATTTTAAGACAGCTCTTCTGACATCAAGAGGTAAAGAGTTCCAATGCTGATTACTTTTACACATTAAAGGAGGAGTGATAAAATACAGTCTTTAAATCAGTCAGTTAAATCTGGATATTACACATCAGCGTAATAGAGAATAGAAAGTAAAAGAGAATAAGAAACAGAAATTGTAGTAGAGATAGGCATAAACTTGCGTAACCTATTTAGTGCGTAACGATCCGTTCGTTACTTTGGGTAAAGTTAAAAATATATAAGTACATTTTTTTTTTTTTTTTTATAGAACGGGGGGGCAAACGGGCAGGAGGCTCACCTGATGTTAAGTGATACCGCCGCCCATGGACACTCTCAATGCCAGAGGGCTCGCGAGTGCGTTGCCGGCCTTTTAAAAATTGGTACGCTCTTTTCTTGAAGGACCCTAAGTCGAATTGGTTCGGGAATACTTCAGTGGGCAGCTGGTTCCACATAGTGGTGGTGCGCGGCAAAAACTGCCTTGAGAAACGCTCAGTTGTGGAACGTCGGACGTCGAGGTGATACGGGTGGAATTTCGTATTCTGCCTCGACGTCCGATGATGAAACTCAGCTGCAGGTATTAATCCGAACAACTCCTCTGAACACTCTCCATGGTAAATGCGGTAGAAGATGCAGAGTGACCCCACATCTCTACGCAACGCCAAAGGATCAAGCCGCTCGGAGAGGGATTGGTCGTCAACGATTCGAACCGCTCTGCGTTGTATACGGTCAAGTGGAAGGAGCTGGTACTGGGGAGCCCCCGCCCAGAGGTGAGAGCAGTACTCCATGTGGGGCCGAATTTGCGCTTTATATAGTTGCATGCGGTGGCCCGGAGTGAAGTACCGTCTCGCCTTACTGAGCACACCAAGCTTTTTTGAGGCTAATTTAGCCTTTCCCTCCAAGTGACCGCGAAACTGAACGTCGCTCGATATGTCAACGCCAAGTATTCCAATGCTGGCTGTGGCTTTAAGAAGAGTGTTTTCGAAAAGAGGAGTAGCGACAAAGGGTGTTTTTTTAGCGGAAAACGCGCAAACTTGTGTCTTCTTGGGGTTAAATTGGACTAGGTTTTGTCTGCCCCAATCTGAGACTCCACGAAGTAGAGTTTCAACTTCAGACACAAGTTTGTTCCGGTACTCATCAACAACTGCCCGAGAAATACCTGCCCGGCCAGTGTAAAAAGTATCTCCAGTACTGTCATCCGCATAGCAATGAATGTTGCTAAGTTTCAACATATCATTGATATGCAGAAGAAATAGGGTCGGGGATAGAACACAGCCTTGTGGGACCCCAGCGTTTACGGGTTTTAGGTCGGAACATGCTCCGTCGATGACGACCTTGATGCTCCGATCGGCCAGAAAGCTGGAGATCCAATTGCGTAATTTCTCGGTAAGCCCATAGGCTGGAAGCTTCGAGAGCAGTGCTCTGTGCCACACCCGATCGAAGGCTTTCGATATGTCCAAACTAACCGCTAGCGCCTCCCCCTTGGACTCAATTGCCTCTGCCCATCTATGTGTAAGGTATACAAGAAGGTCACCAGCCGAACGACCACGACGAAAGCCGTACTGATAATCGCTAATCAGCTGGTGGCCCTCTAGATACCTCAAGAGCTGGCAATTAACAATGGATTCCATTATTTTTATCCATACATATAAGAAACATAGTAGTAGAATTTATTACACGTTTATTAAAAAAATATTTTTTTCCTATATCAGTGCTCTTTGGTCTGCAGTCGCCAAGTATAACTATACATAACTATAGTTAAAGGTGACTAATGTTGATTTACTCACTGGTGATTAAAGTACATACATATGTACTTTATGCTATGTATAGCATTGTAAACTAACTCTCCTTTGCTGGCAATGTAAATAGGGCCGCACCGATCCCCGGCAGAGCCTGTGTGCGAAAACTATGAAGCGCCTCTTTTTTTACGAATCTTTGTACCTATATTTACATACCTACATACTTACTTTTCGATACTCCACTACAAGGAATTGTTGTTGTGTAAGTGTAACAAAAAATATTTCGGTGGCGGCGCGGCCATTTTAAAGAACAAACATTAGGATGAATCTACATTTTGACAATATGTTAGACCAAAATTATTAAATTGTACAATTTTATCGATATAAAATTACTATAATTATAAGCATTAATTATAGCATTCAAATTACTGAATATCTTCTAAACAACGATTAAAAGCGGAGAATATTAACGGAAACAACGTCTCATTGTATTGTTACAATAGGAATACATTCGTACATTAAAGTTATACTACCAAAATAATACTTATATCTACTATACAGTAGTTGGTCCCAAAGTTCTGTCACTAGCACATTATTTCTACATTTCGAGCAGGATTTTATAAAAAAATTATTGCATTCTATTTTGGAATGTTTGATTATTGTTTTAAAACAAAAAACAATAACTTTCCGTAATTTTTCTTGATGGAGTATACATTGAAAGTAAACCGAATAGTTGTTATTGCGTTGCACCGCTGTGGACACTCGCCGAGTACCATTTTCAAGTTGCTCAAAAATTTGAATATAACGCTTAGGTTTGTGTACGGTACTATTGATAGGTACCTTGAAGTCTCCAGTGTTGAGGACAAGAAAAGAACTGGCTGGCCACGCTCCGCAAGAACACCAGCAGTAATCAAAGCTATCAAGGCGCGGATAGTAAGAAATCCTGTCCGAAAACAGAAGTTGATGGATTTGCAGATGGGTGTCAGTAGGAAAACAGTAAAAAAGGTTTTAAATGAAGATCTTGGTCTACGAGCATACAAAAAAAGAGTGGGAACTTACTTAATGCTCGTCTAAAAGCAATAAGGCTTAAGAGATCGCGGGTGTTGTTTAAGCGGTACGCGAAAAACCGAGACCGTGATATCCTCTTTACGGACGAAAAATTTTTCGATATTGAAGAGAAGTACAATAAACAGAATTATACAGTGTACGCTAGGAGTTCTGAAGAAGCTGAAAATAAGGTTCCAAGGGTGCAACATGGACATCATCCATCATCAGTAATGGTTTGGTTGGGAGTGTCCTATTACGGGCTAACTGAGGTTAATTTTTTTTCGAAAAGAAGGGGCCAAACAGTGCTACAGTGTACCAAGAGACGGTTTTGTATCGCCTTGTCAAAGACATGTCCAGCACCCTATTTGCGGGACATCACTTCGTGTTCCAGCAGGACTCTGCGTCTGCATACAAAGCCAAGACCACTAAAGCCTGGTTTGAGCGTCAAAACATCGTCTTAATTAGACATGAGGATTGGCCTTCCTCCAGTCCGGACCTTAATCCTTTGGACCAGAAATTATGACAGGGCTTAGAGAGGAAGGTCTGTGATAAACCTCATGAAAATTTGGAGAATCTGAAGTCATCTTTAAAAAAACCAGTGACTGAAATCGACACGAATATGGTGCGTGCTGCGATAGACGACTGGCCGCGACGCTTAAGGGCCTGTATTAAAAATGAGGGAGGTTATTTCGAATATTTTTATGCTTTTTTTATTCCTTAATTAATGTACTAAGAATTGATATATCACTCATTACAAACTGATCAGTACTTTTGTTTTTATCATTATTTCCATTTATGACAGAACTTTGGGACCGACTACGATACAGTAAGGAATTCGTTATGAACAATTTATATGAATACTATCTGTGATTCTGTAAAATAGCTGAATTATGGCAATAATAGACATCGTCTTGCCTCGTTTTATAAAACATCCGTTAAATTATTTGTAATTTTAAATGATTACCACAAAAACTATCGTTTTTATGTAGCAAAAGGTGCAGAAGTGCCGTACGATTGATTTGCCGCTACGATTTGTTATGCGGTTTTGTCTTTAGTTTAATTGTTTTATTAAATTTCCGTATAATTTGTTAATTATGATAAAATTATCAAACATCGTATGATTCAAGAAGAAATATAGAAATCATTTTTAAGACTTAAGCGAAACAGGTTATCTCTTAGGTCAATTATTTGTGAAGTTTCCGTTCGCTTTGTTAATTATTATGTACGTAGGTAAAGGTGATGAATTGATGACCCTGACCCTTTTTTCGAAAGTTATTTGTAACGCAACATATCCTGGCTTATGTCATCCTGCTTTAATATGCTTTTTTATAAAGTTATTTATAAGTAAGCGCAAGTTAGCATATATAATGCGTATTTCAAATTGAAACTAGCTCGTAGCAGAAACAAAATTTTTCATATTCTGCTATAAATTAAGAATTGGTATTTTTCGAAATTATCATCAATAGGCCCTTATTAAGACATTAATTAGAACAAACACATTACTTACCTACATTCGCTGTATTATTTTCAAAGAAGATAAAGTATTTTTTCTTCGTAAGTGTACAATTATTAATTATGCGTAATTATATATTTGATGATTTATTATTCCATTTCTATCTGCCAGTTAGCTTACCTACCCGTTGATAATAGTAGATTTGATTGACAACTTTAGAGTTTAGAACGATTCCGACACTATCCTTTCTATTTTTTAACATTATATAGAATTTAAGCCAACGGACGATTAACTAACCACATACTTACATAGTGGCGCATTACTTTAAAACATGTTTACTACAAAGCTAATAATAATGAGTAATTCAAACAAACTAGTTTAGATCTCATCCATTAGCTATATTCGTCGAATCTCTATAAAAGCTTAAAGCATAGCTTAAAAACATGTTTACAGATGGCTTGGCATGTAGCTGAATTTATGGGTTGATTCACACCACAAAATCTAGCTTTTATTTCACCACCATTATCACTTATAAGGCAAATCTCTAATAACTATGGAAACTTATTATTTTAGTGTTTCTAATTTATACTTTTTGGATAATTCAAACAAAAAAATCTGGTTGAGATCACATTTATTTCACCCTTTATCTATACTTAATATACGGCGATGTACTTGCGACGTAAATTCCTAAAAATATTTCTAAAAAAGTGTGCAGTTACGGAAACAGTGACGTGCGGCGAGTTGTGTGGTCAGTGACCTCAGGCGAATGACCGACACGTTAGAACATCACACGCTCGCCCGTCCCCCGCACTCCGCAGTTGCAATAACATTTAACATCGACAATTATTTTATCGTGCCCGCTATATCGTGTTAACTAGATTGTAGCTACAATAAAGTTCATATATGTTTTTGGAGTAATTCAAACAACAAAATCTAATATAGATCACATTTATTTCACCAGCGCACTCTTGTTCTATACTCATCGCTGACGCTCACTCGTTTTATGGTCTCATAACCCAGAATTATGGAGAAGGAGAAACAGGCGGACTGGACTAGTCTTGCTGACAGTCCCTTCATGTATAGACCAATTAGACCCTCTTCTTTCCACAGTTCTTTTACTACTTCTCGCATCGAGCTGACGCCTTCAACCTAAAGATGTAATTCATTCCTAAGTTTAATTTTAAATAAAATATGTTTTGTTGGCGACATCTGACATCTGGCAACATTATTCATTTGTAAACATTAATTATAACACAAAACTTGGCCTAAAGGTCTAGATAGCAGGCCATAAACTCCAAAAAAAAACATTAATTATAAGTAAATACCAAACAGCAATGAGAAATTTGGTATCAGATAGTAAAAGTAGGTGTATATAATTAATTCTTAATTCATTTTCAATGAACACAATTGTATTTTACTAGCAGACCCGACGTTGTCCTGAACAAATAAAAAAATCTAAATTATAATTTTATTTTAATAGGTACACAGTTGACAGCAGCTTCCATTCCAAAATAGTAACGGCCGACTGAAAAGTATTGCTGCTAACAATAATTGAACTAAGTTGATCAAAATGATTGTATATTTTTTTTATGTTTGTGTGCGTATAAAATAAATGTATTTTTTTTCTTTAAACCATTTTCATTTAGACATTAAATTTTCATCAATATCATAAAGGAGATTAATTACAAACACGCATATACGATTTATATATATAAAGATAGTGGTGTTTAGAAAATCTTAAACCGACTTATCGGATTGTAATTGAATGTAAATCATGTACTTGCGTAAAGAGTTCAATAAATCATTTTAAAATTAATATTATATGAAATACATTTGAACTAAAATTACAATACCTGTAGCCTAGCGCGTACGATGTCCAAAGGGTTCGTCAGTATTGTTGTGGTAAAGCCTCCAAGAGTACCCGCAACGCATTGTATCAACAGGTATGACACCCATGACGGACTTACTTTGAGAAGTTCATCTGTAAATTAATATGAAACTTTTATATTGCACATTATATAAGAGGACATTAACTATTAATAGAAGCTACAGTTTTTCTGGACGTCCATTACAATGTAATATCGACTGTCATTTCACGTTCAAAGATATTTATTTCATATAATATATATACATATTTTTTTAAATTTTAAATCTTTCATTTCAAGTAATATAACATGTGTGTAGCTTTTCACACCCCTATTTATGCCAGTTAATAAAGGCACCTTATAATTCTTAATCAATCAATAAAAATTATATAAAATCGCCATCAAACGAATTTAATCATAAAATTATCTAGTGAAATTAAAAATATTGACTAAATTACCAAGTTTAAGTCAGTTTAAATTTAAACCATTTATCATAATAGAGTAAAGACTCTCACGAGGTGTTATCAGTCGCAGAATTAATAATTAAAATATAGATAGGTACTCGCATTTACAGAGTTCTCTAATATATAGAAGTAGAAATAAAAAAACATCTCCACTAGTTCGCACAGCGCTCAATTTCTTGTGTTAGCAACTGGGTCACTCACCCTGGTATGCAGTATAAAGCGCCCACCACAGCGCTGAATTGGGAACATATGCTGCGAGCGAAGCCGCGTACCCACGATAGTATCCCAAAGGGCCATGAAGCCGATACACGCGAAGGGCCACCTCACGGGCCAAAGCGCTTTTAGACCAGTGACGCTCCAAGTCGAGGCCTAGCGGGTTCACTTTCTGTGAATAAATTTAATTAAACATACACTTTTAATTACAGTGTAAACTCTACGTAACGACACTCAAGGGACTGTGCCTATTTTGACGTTACAAAGAGGTACCGTTAAATGGAACGTAAAATCTGTATTAGAAAAATAAAGTTTATTTCAGCCTAGTGTTAGTAATTATATAAAAACAATTCGCATATAAACGCTATCGTGTTGTCTGTTATTTTTGTACTGTACCAGTAGTTAGGTTGTATTTTTTACTTATTTAATTCATACCTTGCGATATTGAGGCATCTTCGTGATAAAGCACTTGCAAGCAAGCGGAATTTGTAAAAAAAAGAACGGATTTCTTGGAAAGTTCGGTACGTATGTTGAGTACCGAGAGAGTTTATTTCTAGTTAGGACAATAAAGCGACTAAACATCGTACACAGCTCCGCAGTTTTAACTAATTCCGGCAACTTAAAAAGTACTTTATTATTTAGTAGAGTGTATCATTGTATCGAAGACAAGCTAAACCAACCAAAGCCGAATGATTCCGACGCTTTAGGGGGCTTCTTGTTAAATCAAGGGACGTTACATGGTGACACTGTATTAAAACTCCCCTTTCTGGAATCGGATTAAGTTGGGTAGGACAAAAAATATTTATTTTAAGAAAAATTAGTCTATTGAAATAGAACCGTCGCGTGATGAAGTAGCTTTTTAGTTATGTTGGCACACTTAATATTAACAATTAAGTTTATAATTTTTGAAAGAATAAATGATAGCAAATAGGAGTTATATATCGCATAACCACCGCGCAGGTTCTTTTCCGTCCAGATTTGAAGTTTTTTTTTGTTATTGTGCAAAAAATAACGTAACAGACGCACAACAAATATAGCTAAGTTAATTAATTAGATTTTGATATCTCAACTATTTACCTATTTAAAAATCGACGCCTCGTACAGAGGTTTAGACATAGAAATATTTTGAATAGTAATTTCTATCTAAAGTTTATACCAAAGCGAACCCGTAGTATTAATAAATGGGTCTTCGATACACAATCTAAATAAGCTAATCTCGCCTAAAATAAAATCGCCTATATAGTTCTTGACCTTAAATTGCAACAATTTCTTTATATTATTATAGGCAAGAATGTGGATATATCACTTTTCTCACGATGTTTGCCTACATATTATAAATGTCGCAGCCAACTAGCTTAATTAGCCGTTCAATTAACAGCCTAGCCTTTTAACTAAACGGCGCCGTTTAACTAGCGGCCTGAAATATATTCAGCCGTAACGTTTCTTACAACATTTAATAAACTGGCTGGCTAATGCTTAGGCCATTCATACGATAGAGTCATTATTTGGCAGAAATAAAAAAGATGAAAAATATGACATAAAATAGCTGGAGTCAAATTCACATTATTACGATGCGTTTGAAATTTTGTATGCATATTCAGTAAGCCTGATAATCGGCTACTATCTATTTTTGAAACCCCTATGTGATAAAGGGTGTCCACCCCAATTTTTTTTGTAGAATTTTTGTTTGTTTGTATTTTTTTATGATACAGCATACAAATATACATACAACCCCTAATTTTCACGCCTCTACGATCAAGCCCTAATTTTTATTATTGTAGATAGTTAAAAAAATGTTTCCTAGAAATAATAAACATGGCAAAACAAACGTTTGACGGGTAAGTTAGTGGTATAATAAAATTTACTTACAGAGTTATGTACGCCACCCGGCGACCCTTTAACCAGACCCAGCACCATCAGATGCTGACTGAGAACATCAAATGGCACTATGACAGTCTGTCCCACTAATGATGCGCAGCCTCCCGCAATAAAGGATTTCACCCTCGGGGTTACTTCATAGTTGCCTAGTTCGTGTCTTACACCTTCGTACGTAGAAATGTAAAATACACCTGAAATTATCTGAAACTGTTTTATGTTACATTAGAAGTTTTACTCTTTTATACTATCATCATATTCGCAAGCCACTGACACCATTACTCAGTAACTTTCAGTGGTGATATAGACTTCAATTTTATTTATTTATATATACTTAATTATATGTATTTCTTTAATGACGAATCACAAGTGTACATTGTGTTACCTACGTGAATAAATGATTTTTGAATTTTGAATTTTACCGTAATCAAAAACATACACTAAACAAAAATAAAAAAAGCAAGTCACAAAAGTTATAAGGCAACGGGCGGCCTTATCGCTAACAAACGATTTCTTCCAGGCAACCCTAAAGTGGAACAATGAAAAAGAAACACCTACAGAGGGTAAAGTACAAGTAATGCAAAAATTATTAACAAAAAAAAACTCAAAATAACACGTTACTATAACTTAAATAAAATAAAGTAAAATCTAATAATAAAATAACAATAATAATAAATAAAAATATGTCAATATTGAGTCGCAAAAGATAAAACAGTTATATTAAAATTATTGAATTCCAAAACTACATAATTTAAGAAGAAAATAAATTATTAAAAACCATTTATGAGTAATAAAATTAACTTACACTGGATAGCCAAAAGCCTCTATAAAGGCCGGTAACACCCTCAGCCCTGTATATCTTTAATATAGCATCTGATACACCCTTGTAAGCCTCCTTTTTGCGCTGAACTTGTATTTGCGTTTTCACAAGTGTTAACGGATAGAGGGCACAGCGTACTGAAATAAAAATAATATATTTCAGCTGATAACATGAATTTATTTACTGAGTTTTTGTTGAGTATTAGTAGACGATGTGTATAATGGTAATTTGAAGAGGAGTTCAGTGACGTATACACGTAATGTAGAATTATATATATATATATATATGTAAGCTATCATATCTTTTAAGTTAGATCAAACTGCAAATGGTGTGCAAATTTGATTGAAATCGGTTAAGTAGTTTAGGAGTCCATAGCTGACAAAAAAGGTGACGTGTAATGTACATATATTAAGATAGAACAAGTTTTTGTTATATTAAAATAATTGGAATGAAACATGACCTAAAATTAATATTCCACAATATTCATTTTAGTTCTTACTTATTTTAACAGCATACAGTTTACATTAATATTTAAAGTTACAATAAAGAAAATCATCTACTTCTATAGTGGAATAAGTTATAATATGAAGTAAGTAGAGTTCTGTTTTAAAAAAAATTATATATTACAGAACTTTCTTTGAAATCAATTTAAATTTTTATATTTAACTCAACATAAATTACTCTACTCTGGCCACAAGTATCTACATGAAGAATGAATTACCCGTACCTGTAAAACTACTCAATGCATAGAGCGGAAAGAATTTGCTTTTATCCATCATACCCCATTCAATTGTTGTGATCAGCTGAGGGGGTGGGGTTTCAACCATAGTGGCGGCCATTTTATCTCTCCTTTCTCTTTTGTCACTATCTTGGTCCCCCTTCCAGCAGTTCCATATACTTAATAACATTTATATTTAATTATATTGTATTATATACTTTGGTAACTTTACAGCATTGTTTCATAAACAATTAAATATGGAATAAAATTATTGATTAAATAAATTAAATTTGACTAGAACTAAATTGTAATTATGATATTTTTTTATGTAATCTTGTTTGTATAGAGTCAGGTTCTTCCATGTTTCTTAAACAGATGTTTTGAATCTGAAATAAATTTCAATAATTTGTAAGAGATCAAGAAAGTTTATTACATGTCCAGTGGGTTTGGACAACAAAACAAGTTCCTGGTGCTTTATTGTAATTAGCGATTAGATAGATTATTTGAGGCTGTTAATGGATAAATACAAAAATAGATTCTTACACTGAATGCTAACTAATATCTTATTCACAAAGTACTTTGATAAACAGAGGTAGATTCAGTTTAACCTTTAATCAGTTTAATTTGTTTAATCAGTTACAACTGAGTAAGATTTATTTGTTGTAATAATCTCATAGAAAAATAAACTTAATAATTAGTTGTTATAATAACATGGCATAATAGATTTGCATTATTTTTCCATAAAAACTATAAATAACCTTATATAAATAGTCTAATGGTGTGTAGCCTTGATGTCTAATATGGGAGGATATAAGAGATTGTTAGTTTTATAGTTTAATTTCAAACTTACATTCTTGCTTTGATAATTTGAATGTTACCAAACCTTCAAGTACTTGTATATATTTTAATTAACTGAATGTAAACTATAAGAAATTATTGTGATTATATTTTTATAATCGCCACAGTAATCAAGTAGTTTTTTTTATATTTTTGTATTGAATGAAACATTATGACTGATTATAAGAAATGTCCATTGTGTTTTAAAACAGCTCGAAGAGCAAACTGGCGAAAAATGTGATGTCAATTCCGGAAATGTTTACGCTTACATTTTACGTTATCTATTGTCTAACATAAGCAAATCGATTGTTATGAATTATCAGAAAATTACTTCAGTACTCACGTAATTATTTGGGTTTAAAACATTATCACTTTACACATCACAAGTTTTATAGCAACTGAAAATCTTTTATGTAATAATTTACACACTAATTGGAAGATGGAGAAAAATAACCATTGATTATTTTCAAAATTGTCACTTGTGTCTCAGCTGATTGGAAAACACCATTTTCCTTACTGACAAGTTGTCTGTTGAGTGCTGATTCATATTTATGACAATTTACAAGTCACGTAAATTGTTAACAATATAAAAATATACTAGTATAAAATACTTATTGTATAAATAAATAATAACTACATAAATATTAAACATTGGAATGTAAACCTTACATATAGATGTCTAAATAATTACATCGCTTTTAAGAACTTAAATTTTTTGTGTCCAAAACCCTTGCATTCAATACCAAATGGCATCAATATACTGACAAATGACAATTACTATTTTGACTTTTGAGTCTCTTAGTTTTGTCAAACGCTAAAAAGTAAACTAATGTAAATTGTGAAACTATTTTCTTTACAACTTCTAGATATATATACAGTTTTCCTGACGAATTTTAACTCTGTTTATCATACTTATTTAAATTCGTTTTAAAATGGTATGCCTGTTAAAATAATTATTCTGTTTAGTTTTTAGTATACATTATTATTTATCTTTTTTACTTACAGGCCCGCTATTTTAAAGAACAAGACATAGATGGTAAGACTAAACATAACTCACTTACATTATGGAATATAATTTTTTAAATCAGGTTCATCTGTAAAATGTAGTGAATATAGAAAACTTAAATTAAATATGTAATATTTATATAAAACCATAGTTCAAAGTAGGCCAAATAACTGTTGTTTATTAAAGAGACTATGTTTTTGAAATCATTTTCAGCCTTTGTATTTAATTGTACATAATAATTATTTAATTTAAACATCTTTTTGAAAATTAAAACAGACTTTATGCACATTAAATTATCAATTAAACTGTTATGAATTCAAAAAACCATGATAAATATATTTAAAAGTGCTTAGCTATTTTAGTATTAACAATAAGTTTCTCCCTGGTTACAGAGTTCCGTGAATGTTTCTACTTATTTGCTCGGTCAGGACAGATAACGTCACTTGATGAATTGACAGTGGTCATGAGATCTTTAGGAATGAGTCCCACTATACAAGAACTCACTGGTAAATGAAATAATTTTTATGGATTATTATTCTATTGCACATTTGTTTTAATAAGGCTGAAATTGGTATATTGTGAAATTTTATATAAAACTGTATGATTTCTGAAGCTATTATATATAGTTAATATATTAGCATTAATATATTAATTAAAGAAAACACTATAGTTAAAGCTATGCTATAGTCATACAATTAGCACACATCTAAAATTGCATCTGGCCTAAGAAATTAAATTATTTTAAAGAATTTAGTGGTATATCAAGATAAAGATAACCTAATATAAAATAACTACGTGCAAATCTGCTCACTTGATCACCATATAATTAATCTATAATTGCCTTGTTTTTTGTTGCTGTTACCAAGACCCGTCCTCATAATATTTTCTATACTACATATTATATTATGCAGTAATATAGTAGTTGACTAAAGGCTAGGAAAATGAAATTTTTCAGGCTACTTGAAAGGAAAAGGTGGTAAAATGTCTTTTGCTGATTTCTTGGAAGTGATGCACATACATTCCAGAGCTGAAAATCTACCACATGAGGTGAATGAAGTAGATATATATTTCTATTGGTGTACAATTATTATTTTTTAACCATCTCATGCTAAAGAGATATTAATATTACTCATTAGGGGCTGTCCATTAATCACGTGATGTTTTTTAACCCCTCCCTCCCCCATGGTTAGGTTTGTGACTACCCCAGCCCCACCAAAATACACGTGTATTTTTTAGTACCTACAAAGAATCCTAATTAAGGCCCACGATAAAAATGTCTAGACAGAAAGGTCTAGGTAGGTGCAGGTTGTTTTTGACTGGCATACAAATAATAATATGGTTTAATAAATATAAAAAAAAAAAGAATCATGAAAAACATATATTGTACATGAACATATTTCATGTAAATTGGATGGATGGATTAACAAGACTTTCTTCAATACTAACAATTGGATAAGCATCTTGCAAGTCAGTTGTTGGTACTGTACTTTGTTGAAGATCAACGTCGGTTTTATTTAGTCACTCGGCACATCACGCGCACTACGCAGAGAATCTCTCTCGATCGTTTTTCTAAGCCACTTTTCGGTTTAGAAATCACGCGTTTGACGAAAAAATAAGTACACGTGATATCTTACTATACCCCCCCTCCACCTTGTGATATTTTTGCCGAACCCCCCCTCAAAATTCACGTGATTAATGGACAGCCCTTAAAAGTTTATCAAATTAGGGCAGCCCTGTACTACTTGCTGTTTTAGTTGGTTTGTATTGTAAATCTTTAAACACCTGTCTGTTAACTATTGTGCATTGTTTCTACTGAATTCAGTATTACTGATCAGATTGGTTTCCATCTTTTATTTTGGGCCTGGTTTACAGGGCCATGAGACAGACAAATTTGTTGCGTTTGCTGTTGAAAAGTGATTATGTCTTGGGCCCCAGGAAACACTTATTTTTACTTGTTTTCTTTAAAATTACCAAATAAGTGTGTTTTATTCAATCACTGTTAACATCCACATTTAAGGTAGTAAACGCATTCAAAGCAGCAGACAATGACAAAAATGGAACAGTACCAGCAAAACAGTTGCGGACTTTGCTACAGAATTGGGGCGAAGGCTTATCAGCACGCGAGGTTAGTACAGTACTGGCCTTGCCTTACAAACAAAATAATTTTGGTTTTTGACTGCGGGAAAGATTTTTCTTACAATAAGTATTGGACACAAATATAGGACAAGTTATGTATACAGAGGTACCTCGATATACGAGCAGCCGAGCAAGCGATATTTTGCTTTGAAATGAGTGCAAAATTTGATAAGAGGAATCGCATACTAGACTAACAGTTTTTCCCAGCTTAGACTAGACTTGTCTTTTTGCTTGTTTCCCTCGTTTTCGAAGCATTTTTGATAAGTTGTGTTCGTTTTTTTTATAACCATAGCTCCGAAGAATGTCTATTGAATTAAAGCGTGAAATCATTTTCTTATTCAAAAACAACTGAGGTGGTGTTTTGGGTGCTGGAACGGATTAATGGCGTTTCAATTATTTTCAATGGGGAAAATTGCTTTGAGATACGAGAAAGGTTACGGAACGAATCAAAAAAATCAAAAACCATTTATTCATGTAGGTAACACAATAAACACTTATGAAAAACAACAACAAAAAAAATACATTAAATGCTAATTTAACATTTACTGCCAGTTCTCAAATCAATGGCGTAGAACGGAAGAGAAGAACTGGCAATAAACTCTCCGCCACTCTTTATTAAACTCGTATGTCGAGGTACCATTGTACTCTGATCTATCTAAATTAATAAACAATATTCACTATTTAAGTGATCAGTTAGAAGTTTTTTTAATTTATTACATTACACATGTTACTTATTTTAGAAACAACGCGTTTTAAGCATTACAAGCAATGAATTCATTTGCTATTGTTGACTGTATATTTTCTTGTCTGGAATCGAACCAATGAAACCATGAGAACTTGTTACTTACAGGTAGACAACATATTCCGTGAGGCAAATGTTTCTAACAATGGCTCTGTGCGTTATGAGGACTTTGTGAAGATCGCTTGCGCGCCTGTACCCGACTACTATTAATAAAGCTATTTAAACACAAATGGGACCAGTTAGAAGTAGTTTATAAATAAAGTAAATATTCCATGTTCCATCCAATTTTTTACAGTATGAATATATATACAGTAGATAGGTCAAATAAATTTATATTAAGCATAATAAATAAAGTAATTACTGTGGTTATACGACACATGTCACAAAGGGAAAAGTTTTGAAAAAAGTTGATTACAAAAATATTATTCAATATTTTACCTATTTTATAACTTCAAATACAAACAAAACTGCAAAATGGATTTAACAGACATGTCAATAATTATTTCTAAGCTAAGTATTATTTATTATATTTAAAACGGTGGAGGGTAAATAAAACAATTATATTTTCAATCGTGTTTTATTTGTAAAACTTAACAAATTGATATGGCACTATGTGAGTGTGGTCCTTTTGACAATATTCCTTATTAAACACTACAATTATAAATGTGTCGTATTTAGAAATAGAAGATAATTCAAATGATACAGCTGAAGTAAAAAAAACGAAAACGTGTTCCTTAAAAATTATGACTGAGTGACCCCATGTTGAAAATCGACGCGATGGCACTTAGCGACTGGTAATTACTGAAATTAGTCAAAAGTCCTTAATAAAGGATTGAAATTGTTTAATAAGGACTTTTGGTTAGGGATATAATACTATTAATGACTTACTAATTGCTGGTCGTGTCCACATCTTTTAGGCTGCCAGTCCACCAGAGCGGAGCGAGGCAGCGGAGCCGAGAAACGGAGAAATATTAACCAATAGGATTGCACAAAATCTCCGCTCCTCTTAAGTGGACAGGGACTTGCGAGCTAGTTTAAAATTTCATATAAAACCGGTATGCGGAGCGGGGACACGGAGCGGGGATGCGGAGCGGGGAAGCGAGTGCGGGCGCGGGCGCACTTTGCGCCGGCAGTGTGCCGCCGTATTCCGACCAGTGCGTATGTGACCGAAGATAATGGATGAAAAACTTATTGAAAGTGTGAAAAAGTTTCCGTGCATTTGGAACACATCTTCAGAATTTTACAAATGCAACGAAACAAAAGATGCTGCGTGGGACCAAATTATCATTGAAACAAACATATCGGATGGTAAATAATATGTATCTTTATTCTATAATACCTTCTAGTAGGTACATATTGATATCTTTTTTTTATTTAACAAAATAGCCTATATAATGTAATAGCCTAAATAGTTAAATAATGTCCGCAGCTGGCCAAATTATCTATATCTGTCTCACATCACTGACTATTATAGATTCTTTTCAAAATTCGAGTATCTTGCCATGGTACCTTCCCCTGATTATTAAAGTATGAACAATACATTTCACGAACTTGATAACCATCGTTACTAGAATGTTGTGTTTCTATAATATCACCAACTGATAATAATGATTGCTCCATGTTATTTTCAATATTGTTTATATAATTAGGTTGTCTTTGAATTAAATAATTGTGCAAAACACATGTTGCTTTTATTACCTTGTCAACTGTTTCTATTTTGCATTCAAAATCTTTATGATACACGTACCACTTTCTCGTCAATACACCGAAAGTTGCCTCAACAATACGACGTGCTCTTGATAATCGGTAATTAAAAATTTTTTTTCTGCGTTAAGTCCATCACGTGGGTAAGGCCTCATAAAATTTTCCATTAATGGAAAAGCTTCGTCTCCTATAAATACGAACGGCATTTTTGCTCCACCTTGATAAAATGGTACCGGCTGAGGTAAATTCAATCTCTTTTCTTTTAGACTCTTTCCGAAAATGCTGTTATCAAAAATTCCTGCATCAGAAAATCTTCCCATAGATCCCACATCAGCCATTATGATTTTCCTTTTGGCATCAGCTAAACACATCAATACTACAGAAAATCTCTTTTTGTAGTTGAAAAACGAGGACCCGGTTTTCGAGGGAGCCTTGATATATACGTGCTTGCCATCAAGAGCACCTATACAATTTTTAAATTGCCATAGTTCATCAAAATCTTTTGCGATTTCTTTCCAGTCGTTTTCTGTTGGTTGTGACATGACAAGAGGTTGCAATATATTCCATAAAGCATCACAAACCTCCTCAACAATTCTTGATACACTTTTCAATCCAATTCTAAAATTCTCTCCCATCGTTGTAAATGACTGGCCGGTTGCTAAATACCTAAAAAAAAACGTATTTAATTGTACTTCGCGTAAGTGATGTAATATTTTTGTCATAAATAGACCATGTAATACATTTTTGTGTTTGTTGATTGTTTCAGTTACAACTGCCAAGTCGCGATGGAAACAACTGAGAGATAACCATCGGGATGCCTTAAAAAGACAAAATGCAACAAGGAGTGGACAGGCTAGAAAACAACGAAAAGAATGGAAATATCAAAAAGCCATGTCATTTTTATTGCCTTACATGAGTAACAGAGACCGGTCAACAAATTTTACGCCCCTGGACCACTCAGTAAGCGAAACTTCAAATCCGCCAAATACCATTGAAGAGAGTTCACGGGAATCATGCAATTTTTTGCCATCAAATTCAAATAATCTTCCTTCTGCCGATGATCCTAAGAATCCAACAGCTTCGGAATCTCTTCCATCAACATCCAAAAAAGAAAGAACGATGAAATTCTAGATTATTTAAAAAAAAATCAAGAACGCCGCGAAGTGTTGGAACGAGAACGGATAGAACTTAAAAACATGATGTCAGCCAGTGATAAATACGATGAAATAGACTTATTTTTTTTAAATTTGGCTGCATCGACAAAAAAGCTGCCGTATTATTTTCAACTTCAAATTAAAAAAACCTGCTTTAATGCGGTAATGTCAGCTGAAGAAAGTAATCTTCAACATAGTTGGTATTCACCGAATAATTATGGTTATTCTACAGGCTCAACACCTACATCAGATAACATCAACACTAGTATCGATACTCCTAGTGCTTCAGATAATATCAACACTAGTATCAATATTCCTAGTGCTTCAGATAATATCAACACTAGTCTTAATATTCCTAGTGCTTCAGATAATACCAACACTAGTGTCAATATTCCTAGTGCTTCAGATAATATTAACACTAGTATCATTAATCCTAGCGCTTTACAAATTCCAACAACCCAGGATATTGAAACATCTGCAGCAGAGCCAACAGAACCCAATGAAAATGCGGTCAATTTTGAGACAGATTACGATTTTTAAATTAATATAACATGGCTTCTATAACTGTATGCAAAAATAAAAGTTACTTTGATTTAAAATGTGTACTTACTTTAAACACACCGCTAATCTTTCACGGCTACTAATTGAATTTCTGTAATTTGTGTCTTGTTTCCGAATATATGGTTCAATCAGGGAGTGAAGTTCATAAAAAGTACATCTTGAAACTCTATAAGAATTTTCGAAAGTTTCTTCATCAGCTGTTTGGAAAAAAGTAAAATATTCACTGTGTTCTGAACGATGTTTGATATGATTTCTTAACCAAAATCTATGTTTCCTCATAGAATTGTTCAAATGGTATATGGTAAGTATTTCGGCTTCTTCTGACTCCAACTCTTCTTCCTCAAGCAATGTAAGGTAATAATGTATCAACTTTTTCGATGGCATGTCTGCTATCACTGACATTTCGCGTAGAATTAAACCAATCGCCCCACGCCGGGAGCTCGAAATCACTCGTCGCGTACTTGCTGCCTAGCTCCGCATATTGAAAAACACAGCAACTCCGCTCCGCATTACTTCCTCACTCCGCTCCGCAGCCTCGCTCCGCTCCGGTGGACAGTCACAGTACGCAACTCCACTCCGCATTAGTCCGTTTCTCGGCTCCGCTGCCTCGCTCCGCTCTGGTGGACTGGCAGCCTTAGGGACGGCACCGCTTTTGATATTTTTGTATGTATGTCAATTTATATCATGTGTTGGTCCTAATTTTGTGGTCCAAATAAAAAAAAATAATGACTATAGAGTCAATATTAATATGGCGATATTTAATGTTCTGTTGATAAATTAACTAGTAATTTAATAATGGTCGCGTTCGCGCAGTCATTTAGAAAACACACGTAATCTTGACCTGTCAGATAGTTATTAGACATTTACTCTATAGTCTAATTAAATGTGTAAACAGACTAACATTCTGTGGTAGATTCTTTTGTACATACTGTTGCACAGACCTCACAATTATAATATATAGGATTGTTTTTTATAAGTACAGTAAAAAAACTATTAAAGCACTAAGTACTCTACGCGTATTCCAGAAAGTCTTTTCTTTTCTTCACACTACTAACTTATTCTGGAAAAGCGGATCTCTACAGCTTACAAAGGTGTCAATATAGAAATAATGTTAACTCTTAACAAATCAAAACATTAAAAACTATCAAGAGGATTTGAAAGTTTATTAAAACGGGCATTAGTATTAAAAGGGTCAACAAACTGTAACAATAACACAGCATCCAGTTTTAAGGTCTTAAAACAAAAAAATATACCTACCTACCTATTTAGGTGGCAAAGCGAATTAAAGAAATTTATTTAGTTTTAATATCATCAAAGATTTAAAACACTTCGCAAAGACCTACGGAGTTATTAGAGTGTGTCAAATTTGATATGTGGATGAAGGACGTCCTAAAACAGGAAAAATACTGATTTGACCAGACTGATCACTCCAGGCCAAGTTCAGAGAGGCGTTCACACCGTGTCTCTAAAAGGGTAAGGTAAGTCCATAACTGTATAGCCTACGGATGCAGATGACTGCCTATAATTGTGAAATCTAATTGTATTAGCGACTCCGGACCGAAGGACTAAATACTTCCAACACCAAGCGCGACAGTAAATCATTCCAGTTTTTGTAATAAGTATAAACTTACGTTCAGTTACGACAATATTTTTATGAAAATAAAAAGGATTTCAATCTGAATAAAAATCATTGAAGTAATAAACATACTTATATATATCCTCTTATAAGTGTTAAATAGTATGCAGTAAATTATTATTACCACTACTGTATGAACTGTTAAGTGTAAGGCTCTCAAGTAAAGTGTATAAGGAATATTTAAACCTATCCAAATAAAAAAAGGGTGCGTGTACTTATGTACGCGCGTAAGAAGTTATACTTCTTTGGCATTATTAAAAATAGTTTTTGATTGCATGCAAATTATTAATTACAATTAAATAATCAAAGACTGGAAAAGGAGTCATAGTCAATAAAGTTCAGTTTACATTTGAAAAATTAAATAAATAAATATTTATTATTATTCTCTTACATTAATTGTAACATAAATTCTATTATTATTCGAATGTTGTTTTTAAATAATGTCCAATGCCGTAGCATCTTTCGTGGGCAACTTCATTCTGTTAATTTTGGGTCACGGTGCGCGCGCATCGTAAAATTTCACTCTTATCAATTTTTCATAACGCGCCTAAAGAAGTATAACTTCAAAAGTTTAATGTTAACAAAGTATAAACAGATAATTTGCAAACATTTGACCCCATCGAAATATTATAACTATGGAGGGCTTAGGTCTTAGGCGGTAGACCTACATTATAAATAACATTTAATATATTGCATTGGCACAGATTTGTACAAATTATTTCATTTTGTAAAAATTGTGTTGGTCTACGTATAGAAAATTAGTTTTTGGTTTATTGGCGTAGAATTCTATGTAGTTTAATGTTGGCGGTTTTTTACAATAAACTTTCTAATACTAAGAAATTATTTAAGTGCTAAAACATAGTCTACTGTGCTTTTCCTTAAACTAAAATAAATTTGAAGTGTGTGGTGTGAGTAGTGTTGTGGTTTTTCATTTAATTAAAATACACATGGTATGTCTATCTGTGCCACGTTATTGGCTTAATCTACCAAAGAAATTAAATCTGTCCCAACCTCCAGGTGATACGTCATTCAGATTTAAAATATCCTTATTCTAAAGCATTAGAGGTATTATGGAATAAACTAAACAAAACCTAGATGATTGCAAGAATGCGCACTTAAAGTTAAAAAAAACATTTTTTGCTTTCCAGCGTCATCCAAATTCAAAATTAAGATAAAATAAAGAAAACCTTTGGGAAAAATAGCTCTTTGCGGTTATGTATAGAAAGGTGGCAAGAGGGAATCCATGTGTAATGACACTGTTAATAACACCCGCATTATTGTGTATTACTTCATAAACTTTTAGGTAGGTAATGCGTGCTTTTTTTTACAATCAAAAAAATGTATGAGGGAACATTTTTCAATGTTTCTTAAAAGATACAATTAAAACGATAAAATGCAATTGGCCATGACGCTACTGCGTACACTCCATTCCAAGCTACTGCGAACACTTCATTGCAAATACCTATTAACTGAAATTTTTCAATACTACCCAAAAAAATGTGGTAGTGTGCAAATCCGACGGCGAAACATTCCAGTAATGAGCGAATCACATTAAACAAGTCTTATAAGGCAAAGGTGAAAATAGGAAAGTGCCATGCAATACAACTTTGTGCATCAAAGGACAATATTCTATTAATTCAAAAACCTTCAAGCCTTATGGTAAGGTTTGGGTATATAATGGTAAGGGAAAAAGGTTGCATGTATTATATAAGCCAAGGTCGCAGCAGCTTGAAAGTTACAAAAGCACCGCATGTCGTACTCATTACAAGTGAAATACGGAAACAATACAGTCATCAAGTATTCTTTTCAGTATATACTTGAATAGTGTATATTTTATAAACAAAATTCTTTAGACAACAAGTCCGAGCTTTCAATTGTGAAGAACATTTTGTACAAAAACAATTAATCTTAATTTACTAAATTGTAAATATTGACTAGAAACGACCTAATCATTACTGCGGGGTGGTCATTTTTGCCCTCAAATACTGTTAAAGCGAGACAAGAGATAGAGAGATACTAATAGTGTAAAGATTGGACATATAGCTTGTTTTAGATTTACTTACGGAGTATTTAACGCCCGATATCAGGTCAATTCTAGTTATACCTGTCAATCAAACATGCTTATTTTTTACTGGGTTTCCTTTTCGTCTTCGGAAATTGCCCATCTGTCGAAGTATTTGCACATTTTCATCGTCTAGGTCCCTCTCCATCCCTGATGTACCGGGGATGGTACCCCAAAGTTTTATTTTTGATGGCAGGTAGATTAATCCAAGGAGCGTAAGTACTGACAATAAAAGGATTAAAATTAGTAAAATCGAGCATGACTTCGCAAGATTTTGCCATTGAATAAATTACAAAAAGAAACCAGCGGCGTCTCAGATGTTCGTATCTGTTTCGTGGTAATTTGTTTCTGAGAGGCAAGTAGATGTTCAGCCTTCTGTGCCTGACACACGCTTTTGGATCTACACGTCCACGTCCGCCTAGGACGAGGTTTCCTCACGATGTTTTCCTTTACTGTACGAGCGAGTATTACTTATACTCTGGATTCTGAAGTTTCAGTGTTGCTACTAAATAAGTTCTCCACCGAAAAAGGGATAATTTTGACTTATTTAAGGGCAATAAAAAAAATGCTACGTATTTTTTATGTTTTACTTACAAAAAGGTAAATCTAAAAATTTACTTACTCAAGTGACCTAATACAAAAATAACAAATATTTCAATATCACGAACAATATATCGAATTAACTTTAATTATTTAGCTGGCATCACTGCTTACTAATTCCAGGTTTAGTACCTAAACCTTTTTAAAAAAATAAAATGTTATCTTTACTTGTGCGTTTTTTACTGTTTGTTTTTACTGAAAAGGAACGTAATTACCACTCGCCGTTACCACCTATTTTAATGTGGAGCAGCGCACTTAATAATATTTGAACATTAACTAACAATAAAATGTATGTATAGACTCAAATGTTCAGACTCGTATTGAAATTGAAAAATGTGCCCGGCCAAATAGGTTTTCCATCACTGACACGTAAAAAATCATAGCTGTCACAATTCTACAGAATTAAAAATCAGAGTATAGACTTTTTGTCTATTTGTGCCGGGGTTCGTACCTACGACGTCGGGGATGAGAGTCGCACGCTGAAGCCACTAGGCCAACACTGCTCTCGTAAAAATACCTAAAAGCTATTCACGTCCAACTATACACATACAAATGTGTATGAACCCCTTATTAAGTATTTATTAGTTCAAAAAAAGAGTGTTTTGCGTTTTAAGTATTAGTGTAAAAAATATTATACATATATAGTATAGCAAATATTAATATGAAAACGAAAATACATTAAAAAATAACTCACTATTCAAAATACAAGGGAAGACCACGTAAAAGTTGAGAGTAGTTGAGTGAAAGTAGAAGGCTTCAGAGAAATATAGCACGATATTCAGCACCAGCGACCAGTAACCCATGGAAACCACTCTGAAATATATAAAATGTCATCTACGTATGGGCTGTGTGAACTTTACATTTACGATAAACATTGGAAATATCAGCTAAAGTAATTTTTATTTTGGCAGTTTTTCGATGTGTTTTTAAGTAAACGCTAATTTTTAACAATGTTTAAAATATCTATAAATTTTGTGTGTTGAAAATAACTTTTTCCCTTAGTCATAGCATCACGTGTGAACGGCTGATACAGTTTAATTCTTATTTTGTTGTGTTTGTTATGGTCAGAAGGTTCATAAAAATTAAGGAAGATGAGCGGAACTTTACAAAATTTAACGACAATATTAATTTTACATTACATTACAACTGTCAATTGTTTGAAGTAATGCCCGCATTCCACTGCGAGCGGAACGGACTCATTACGGACTCCGCTATACTTGTAACGATGATTTTCATACATGTGCTTCCACCACAAGCGGAGACGAGCGCAGCGGAGAGAGAGAGTTGAAAGAGTCACATATGAGATTAGCGTGTTGACCGAGTTTCCCACGGAAATGAAAATGTATGAAAATCATCGTTACGAGTATAGCGGAGTCCGTAATGGGTCCGTTCCGCTCGCAGTGGAAGGCGGGCATAATTGTCAGCGATAGACGGATTAAAGTTGAAAACTAAGCCAAGTATTTGTTTTTTTTTAATAATCATTGAATTGATTTGAATTTAATATTTATAGTTAATACAAGACCACGTTTGTCGAGTCAGCTTGTAGCAACTAAATTCCTAACTTTGATTATAAACAGCTTTTGTCGAATTAACAGCTTTTTCTTAAAAACCATTGATTCCTACAATAATTCTTTGTTGCAAGATCCAGCTAATTCCGACAAGGAACATTTTACAAAATATAGTAAAGACGTTTGAAAAGTGACAATATTGAGATCAATTTTTTCTGGTCTTTTACACACACTATTAGATAATATTTGATGTGTGTGTATATATATAAAATATAGTTAAACTTGACGCAACCTATATATGTACCTTATTTTTATCGGATGTGTAAAGGTGTATATCGTTATTAAAATAGTAAGTGCTAGGGGATCATTGGCGGAGATTTCGGAATGTAATGTACCCGTACCTACATAAGAATAAAATATGGAAAAAAAATTTAATTAATTTTTAATAATTAATTTTGATAATCTGTTTATTCCTCAACGCTAAACGGGCACATACCATAACCTTTTTTTTATTAGATACTCTAACCGAAATGTCTGCCGTCGACTAAACCCAAATTAAAAGTTTAGAAAATACAAAATGTAAACTATATCTAATACTATACATACACTAATATACATCTTGGTGCAAAGAAAACGTTTTTATTGGAGCGTTTTTGTTTAAAATTAAACATCCTTACTTACTGATATAATCGATAACTCGTTCGTGATTATAAATTGGTTTAAACCTCAGATACAAGTTAAAAATAATTGATTTCAACTGCAACAAAGTATCAAGTGCAATTCAATCTCAATGATCTGATTCTTGACCCATTTGTACCAATAGAGTGGCGATAGTACCTATCTAGGGTAAGTAGTTAAGTACGTTTGAGGGGTTTCTTGCCGGCTATAAAATCATAATCATTGTATAAAAGACCGACAACCCTGGTGTAATAGAGTAAATCTTTTACATAGAAGATATATAGTTTTAGAGATAAATATAATAATCTTGAGGCTTTGAATGTTTATGAATAATAAGTCATATTCACTTTACATTAAGGCTTTGAATGTTTATGAATAATAAGTCATATTCACTTTACATTAAAATTGTGTTTTTTTAATGCATATATGTATATGTCGCAGCCAACTAGCTTAATTAGCCATTCAATTAACATCCTAGCCTCTTAACTAAACGGCGCTGTTTAACTAGCGGCCTGAAAGATATTCAACCTTTGCTTTGCAAAATTTAATAAACTGACTGGTAGTAAACTGTGGACTTAAAATAATCCTTTATCTTCTTTTGATTTAAACTATTTGCATATTTTATATAAAGTTCACAGCGGTATTAAAGTTTTATGAATATATTCATTAATTGCATGTGTACAAGACAAAAGCAATAGATTAGAGGAACCGCAACCAAACCCAAACATTATTTTTTTTTTTTTTGCTATTATTTTGGAGAATTCCAAGTAAGACGTCATTATATTTTACTAAATACTACTTATGGAGTCTCCTTTTTGAAATTCGAGTTATAGAGTATAAATATGTATTATCAATACTTCGTAGGGTAATAACATTTGTTCAATAATGCACGCTAACCCCTAAGTTCAGCGGATGGGAATGGCAATTTAATTTTTTTTTTTTTTTTTTGTTAAACTTAAAGATATAGTTCGAGTTTTAGAGATTCCTCTGTATATAGAACTAGCAGTAATGTAAATTTAGTAATTTATTAAAAAAAAAAAAATGATTTCAATTTATTTTCATCAATATAAAAATAATATATAATGTAACATTCTTAGAATTAGTCTATAATTTATGATAACATTAAAAAATTTAAGTAACTTACGGTCTATAATGTATGTACAATGTGCAATGTATCAATGCCAAAGCTTTCAACACAGAAAACATTCCCAACATTCTTGATATTGTACCTAAAACATAAATTTTTATACATCAAAGTAATAAGTAGATATTCATTGTCTGTCACATATTTGAAAGGTAAGATAAAAAATAGTTGATTGTTATATTTTATAATATAATAATTTCTTAATTAAATAAATGCTGAGGAACCTAATGTGTTACGTTTGTATAATCTACTTCTATACACTCTATGTAAAGCATGGATGATACTGGTATCAGTTAATTGCACTAACTAGAAATGTATTAAAAATATATTAATAGAATTTTTTGTAAATTTACTAACTGTATTTAACTATTTTTTTCTCAGATGTTAAACATGTCTTTTATTCAGAAACTAATTTTTCACAATGTAAATTTACATTGCTACCAAAATGATTCAGTGTCATTAAGATAGATAATAAGAATAACATAATATCTTAACTGGTTTGAATAATTTTAAATAATTATAAAAGTTACTCACCATCCAAGGGATCATTTTCACCGTTATGGCTTAAAAAGGACCTTTTTTCTATGTATGATCGGCCAGCTGTCCCTAGGTCCATGAAGGCCACGAAAGCTATCCAGCCGCGAAATGCGTAAAGTACTTTATTTTGAATCGCCATGGTAAGATATTGCGAGTAAAGAAATAACTTAGTCAACTGTGCACTACGCAAGACCTCCTCGGATTATATAGTATCATTAATTTGATGACTAGATTCGATAAAAGATAATTAAATTAAACAGGTATGTAAAAATATTGAGAGTAATTTAAAACGTCCGACGCATTGCGGCATTTTACCTGCATTACTTATTTTATGTTTTAAATTTTTACGAACATTATGAAACTATACAGCATACAAGCAGTACCAGCAGGAGCTCGTTATAGACCTGAAACGTCAAATGTCAAGTCTAGTCACCATAATTTCAAATGTCATTTCTGATTTCTGAGTAACAGTCTTACTTTAAACATTTTTTTTTAGTTTTAAGTTTAATCAATTTACATACAAATGTGGCTAGTCTGAATTGTAAAATTTGCCTCTTACATTTTCTCTCATGGAGGTTTTTAAATAACTAAGACATTTATGAAATATTCGTATGTAAAATAGAAAAAAAATATATTACCGAAAAAGTCTACATACTTATATAACATAATCATAATAAACAACTCTGAAATCAAAAAGTATAAGTGCAAGTTAATTATTTATATTCTTTCTAATCTGCGTGGAAATAAGTAAAGATATACTTTAACATAAAGAATACAATTTCATTCTCTTTAATCACTTAACACACAAGGTTGCCATAGTGAAATTTGATGCTCCATCCGTCTACGGCTGATCATAAATTCCTAAAAATACCGTCGCCATATTGGTATTGTCAAAATCTTCGGGATCTCTCGGTGTGTAAGAGAAAATGGTTTTTCAAATCATCCAAATCGTTATTGAAAAGCTACTGTGATTACGTACAACGTTCTTGAACTTTAGATGTATCGTTTACCGTGTAACTTAGAAATTTTTGTTTGTAAATGATGTTTCCCATGCCGAAATGTTCGAGTGATACGGAGGCCGGGAGACCTTCTGATGAGCTTGAGTCTGCCGTGGCAGCAGTGTCGGATGAAATAGGAGATATCCTTAAGGATGAACTGGGGGATGCTGATCGTGCGGATCGAATTGGAGCCGAGTTAGCAGGTTTACGGGCGGAACTAGGACTTCTTGCGGGCCTGGCAGACGAGCCTCAACAAGATTTTCCGTCTCTTTTCGAAATAGCTGTAAGTAGCATACTTTTACAACCTTTTACTATTTTCCGATTGATGCTGGTAGTCTGCTACACACTTAAAAAATTATACGTAATGTAAGTATGTATAGATTTGTCGAAAATAAAATTAAACTAACTGACTATTAAGTGCACATTTTCATATCAATTTCATTTGTTAGTTGTAATTTAAACATTATCCGTATTGATTATTTGACTAAGTCTTGTAAAAATATAATGTAAGAGGGTTTACAAATAGAAAATATATTTTATGGGAATGTGTCATTGACCTTTTGACATGAACACTACCAAAATCATGAAGTAAAAGTTGTTTATAAATTGATTTCCTAATACAAATGCTACCAATTGTTATGAAGATAACTTCCTTAAATTTATCAAAACAAGTCAAATAACTACCTGCTTAGAACATACCTTATTTAATTGGTTGCTAAATTTTATAGTCAAGAGATCTCATATTACATTTCAGGAAAGCTTTAGGAACTGTGTTGATGTATATGTACCTTAATTAAGATACGATAATAGAACAAGGCTTGCATCAACAATTCTTGTTGAACTAGATAGTAATAATTGATATAATATAGATATTCTAGAATTGCTAACCAGAATGTTAGAAGCTAGGGAATCAGATAGATAATGCCGTAGAACTTTCCAAGGCTTTATTTTAAATAAATCAATTTGGAATTTGTTTACACTAAAAAGATGCAAATTAAGTGCAGAAATACACTAATTATCATACACAAAATACAGTCACTAATTACTTTAATTACGCGCACTTCATACAGTACTTTATCACTTCTCTTCACTATTTCGCACTTTGTCTCTTTGGTGTTAGTCTCTTAGTATTGCACTTGAAAGTGAATTAATTGCTTGCATTTAGGCTCGGTTATATATCCCTAGGAATAATATTGAATGATGTTCAAGAACTCTTGGGCAGGATGGATACTGAGTAGCGATTGCACTCAGTCTTCACCCTATATATATATAATCCTATGTGGAACATGGTGTAATTAATGGTTGCAGCTCCTTACAAACGTTGTGTAAAAAAATGGTGATTAAATAGAGTGGCGGAGAGTTTATTGCTAGTTTTTCTCTTCCTCTCTACGCCTTTGTTTTGGAACTGGCAGTAAATGTAAAATTAGAAGCATTAATATGTATTTCCTTATTGACGAGTCATAAATGTAAATTTTGTTACCTATTTGATTAAATGATTTTTTACTTAACTTACTTTACTTTTCCAATTAATATTAAATTAATTAAACTATTTAAATATATAAGCTAGATTTTGGATGTTTACTATCAAATACTTTGTGGTTACTTTTCTTAAATATTTTATGACTAGAATTGATTAAAATAATAATTGTCTGTAGTAGTGGATGAAAGCTTGTAAATTCTACTTACTGACCTGGTTTAAAATATATTTTTTTGTATGGGTAGATTGTAATGTGTATGTACAACATTGGTGTTTAATAATAATAATGCCCGTTTTATTTCCAATCGTGGCAAAAAAACAATTTATTATACACAGGTTAGATTATTTTACAATTTTTATACATTTTATTTTCTTTTGCTTGTTATTCTATATTCTAGCTTCCTTCAGTACCGTCGATCGGAACCCCTTCACGGGTAAAGGCCTCCTCCAGCTTTTTCCAACTGACTCAGTCTATTGCTCTCTTTCTCCATTTGTTTCCTGCTACCGCTTCTATATCTTCTATCCACATTTTTTTTTGGGCGACCTCTCCTCCTTCCTCTTGGTCCTTTCCATACAGTTGTCTTTAAGGTCCACCCATTATCTGTGTATTGGTGTTGGTTTGGTTTAGGAACCCATTGGTGTTTAGTGGTATTTTATGTACACTCAATATTTTAGATATGGTTGACCATTATGAAATTCAATAAAATATACATTTGTTAATTATAGTAGATATGTATTAGAACTTTAGTTGCATAATAGCGCTTAGTTGAGTTGAGTAACATAGACCCCATGTTAGGTACATTTTGTGTTAATAATGATATTCAGTATTTTTAGGCTAAGATTTAAATTAGCCAAAAAGAGTGACCTGCTTGGTTCATGAAGTCTTAATTTTTTTGTATTTGATTCCAATCAGGTTTCAAAGTAAATTTCTGATGGGTCTCCACTATTTCAGATTGGTCACCGCGCATCAGGCAGTGGCTCATCATCTACATCATCATCATGGTCTGGGGCTCGAGGGGCGAAAGGCCGACGTGCAACTCGACCGCATCGCACGCAGAGGCGTCGGACTATTGCCAAAGGAAAAGAGGTAAGTTCTATGAAATAAAAGAATGTTTACATTGACCAAAAACTTGATATTTTGAAAGGCATCTTATTTCCACTTAACAGACTGCCTTTTTTTGTAAATATGGGTATTTGCTAGAAACAAATGTGGGTTCTCAGGATCTAAACAAAAACCATAAGTAAAAGACCTGATACAAAAAGGTACAGAGTGGACACAATTCAGCATCTGTTGTAATTTTTCTTTATATTTCTTTTGTTTATTTAGTTATTAAGCTTACGACATCACACACAGTCCTAAATCTACAAATTATTTTACAAAATCAAAATTACATCTAAAATGTGTGACAATTAATGTTAGCATCTTTCTCTAAAAAAAAATTTAAATAGAAATTAAAAAAATACAAATAAAACACATACGATAACACAAGCACACATTAAAATAAAATAAAATTATAGAAATTTGTTGGCACTTAGAGCAGAAAAAAAAAGAAAAATCATCAGCAAAACAGCTAAATTAGGTTCGAGAAATGCACCCCACAATGCTCTCTCTAAAACCGATCAGCCCACTACCGAATATATTCAGCTCCGGATAAGCTGTGTTCAATTTGTTAAAATCGAGAAGAATTCGAACGAGAGGTGCCTGAACTCCTAGGTTGGTTTTGGCAGAAGGAATTTAGAAGATATTGTTGATTTTAAACTTAGGGAATGAGTAAGGGACGACAATTTTTATATCCTGCAAGAGGACTGCTCTGTATATGGTTATTGAGCAATTTATGCGAGAAGGTAACACCGGCTAGAGTTCTCCGATTGTATAGAGATAACATTAAATTTTTTAAGTCGCTGTTGGGACGGGTGGGTGTCTATGTGAAAATCCTCTGCTTATGAAAACTATTTCCTTTACCATACAATCATGTGTTGTTTATGTGGTGAAGCTGGCCCCAAGTTCGTATAATGATTTTTGTTAAAGGCTCTCAGCCCGTGAATGTCTGGCTAACATTGATTATTTAGTAGTAACCAAAAAACTTCTACAGGTTTGCCGTCGTCGCAGTATTGCTGCTCGTCGTGCAGCTTCGCTTCGCATGCGTCGTATTGAAGTCGCGTCCGATGTGTCTGATGTGGGTGCTGACTCAGATTCTGATGACCAATGGACGGAGTTGGATGACTCTTGTAAGTTGTCCTTAGTGAAGCTTAAGGGGGCCATAGACGGACCCGCATGTTGCAGTCAAGACCGACTGCAACATGCGGTTTGCTCAGGAACTGCTCGTCCGTGTATTGCGAATATGAATTTAGTATGGAAACTGCAGATCGCCGTGCGGCGACCGCTTAGAGCAGTCGGTATCGGCTGCAACATGCGGTCTGTCTATGGCCCGCTTTACGGAAATGTTGAAACATTATACACTAATTAACACAGCTTAGTTTAATTGTCAGGTTTAAAACACAATTTGTTGTCTAGTATATTATTAAATTAACATCAATTGCTTCTAGAAAAAAATGCTAGTTTTCAAGTTCTAAAGAAAACTTAGAGTTACATAAGTACTAGAAAGCATCATGACAGGCTTAGGAATTATAAAAAAATATAGTTTGGCATAAAGTAGACACCAAATCCAAACATATCTCAACATTTTTTATTTAGTTAAGTTCTAAAACAACATGAAAAAAACATAAAACATTAAAAAGTATACAAAAAGACACTAAAGTTGGTACAAGACAAATTAATGATTAGGCAAGACAGCATCAAAACATTAAATATATATAGTTAAAGAATATGCCTGATTATGAAATGATATTATGTAAACTATATGTTGTTTTGAGCAGTATTGGCCTAGTGGCTTCAGCGTGCGAGTCTCATCCTGAGGTTAGGTTCAATCCCCGGCATTCTATGTGCACATTTAACATTCGCTCGAACGGTGAAGGAAAAAACATCGTAAAGAATCATGTATAAGACCCTAAGGCTGCTGCCTCGAATTTTGCGGGCAGCGGGGCGGCGGCGGCTGCGGCGCGGGATCGGGCGATTGCACCTCTCGTTACTCGCCCTCGCGCCGCTGCCACGCCGCTGTTTTCGAGAACCGGTCCATTTGATTTTACGCATAAGATCCTGCCGCTCCCGCTGCCCGCAAAATTCGAGGCAGCAGCCTAAAAGTCGGCCTAGTCAGGCACTTGAGGTTGATCACTTACTTGCCTAATAGATTGTAAAATGATCTCACATCGTAACCCATGAAATCGTTATTTTTAACCTTTTATGTATTTGCAGCATCTTCAGACAAAGATGGTGGTAGAATGGACGACATCTGCCGTGGATATCAGGAAAATGAGAAGGGATTGGTGAGTAAATCTAGCTTAGTGGATGGTGCATATGGGTCTGAATCTCAACGAAATAATAATCTTTAATGTTAGTGTATTCAAAAGGCTTATTACTTATTTAGCCTAAATAAATCATTAAAAACGGTATTTGTATCATTTAATACATATATGTATATACAAAAAATGCATTTGAAAATCTATTTTTAGGATTTTTTAATTATATACGTTTTTGATGTAACTTCGGCGTAGTTCCGATTGCTATAATTGTATAAATATATTTTAAAACCAATTATGACCGTGTGAACTAAAGTTTCCTTTACAGCGTTAACACAATTTCACATAGTCAACAAGTGCTTTAGTTGAGTGAAATCAGACTTAGTTTCTTAGTATCTTTTATGATATGTAGGTTGAAGCTCCGGCGATGGGTCAGTTCCTTCTACCTTTGCTCAGTGCTGAACCACCTCCAGAGCCAGATCACTTTCTTATCAGACACGAGGATATTCTTCAGGTATACCAAATATATTTTTATATTCTTATTATTTTTTCTATTTAATCCTAAAGTTTTTTGTTTGTTTAGTTTTTTGTAATTTTAATTTTTTGATTAGTAATATTTTTTTTGTAATGTTTGTTTTGTTTTGATTGATATTTGTATGATCTCTACATGTATGTCATGTATGTATTAGTGTGCCGAGCGTTGGCAAGCTTTATCAATTTAAAAAAAATCCTAATCTTTTTTAAATAGTAACCTTATTTTCAAAAAATGGAAATAACATTTAGAGAAGATCTTTAAAACTAATCTTATTTGCCAGTTGTTGGCGTCAGCGGAAGAAAACGCACGCGATGAAGTACCTCTGGAAGACGATGGCGCCTTGGAGACGCAGCCGGACTTGTAAGTATTGCTATTATTAACGCATCGTAAGCATCAAATAGTGATTTGTTTTTTGCCTCGTGCAAAATGCAGTGTTTAGCTTAAGTAAAGCTTGGTAGACTTGATGCATAGTTTTTTAGACAGTTATTTTTAAGAATTACAGAATTTGACAATAGAAGTGCCTTCTGTGGGCCAATTGGAATGTTAATTATTGTGGTGGTGTATCCAATACAAATTTAAATTTATTAGTGTTATTCTTTAGGCGTCTTCTGAGCCTTTTTTAACTAAGAAATACCTATTTTCCCATGATATTTATCTTTCACCGTAGAGCACGTAATAATTGGTCATGTAGAAATAAAATATGTTGTCAGTTGGTACTTCAAAAGGAAACAGCTCTGTACGAGCCAGGGCTGTATATTTTGCTCACTCAGATTTTCTTACTTTTATAAGCGTGGCGATTTCCTACATCGTCGGAGTTACGCCCCGAGAGCATAGCCAGGCGCAGCCACTCTCTTCGAGTGTTACATTGCAGTCATTCGTTTCATAGCAATTACCTAAATCATGGGAGTTACGCCCCGAGAGTATAGCCAGGTGCAGGCACTATCTTTGACTGTTACATTGCATTAATTCATTACATAGCAATTAACATTTAATTAGTTCGCTCATATTCTATTGTTATACGCGAGTGGTTAATAATAGAGTAAAACGAAAATTTTCTATTAAAGCACTCCGATGACCCAGGAACCGTAAATTTTGGTCCTTCGAGCTATCCTGAAGCGTACGAGCTCTCTGATGATTTTACTTAAACATACAGCGAGTTTTAATAGCATGCTTAGCCGCTAATAGCCGCCCTAATTCAGTTGTTGGAACCTAATCTTATTTTGCGATAGATAATAATGACTTAAGAGTATATGGATAATAATTAATATAATGTTGTACTCAGACTGTCAGAAGACATGTTTGACTCCGAGGAACCAGTGGTCACACCAGAGGATGAAGCTGCTCTGCTTCACTTTGTCTGCGGTATGTATAAATCGATATAGGTCTTACTTTTAATTTTCATGTTAAATTTTTGATGTAATAATGAATTGTTATTATTGTAATAGTCTAGGGGTGTTCCAACCCTATATGGGTCATGGCTTCGGATTGCATCTGTTTCTTTGATCATTTTTAGTTTTTATAGACAAGTAGGTAATCAGCCTTCTGTGCCTGAAGTACGTTATAGATTTTTGGGTTTTAGACATTCCCGTTTCCTCTTAATGTTTTTACTGTGCAAGTGTTGTGCACATTGGAAAAAAACCATTGCTGCAGAACAGACGATGCATACATTGTACTAGATTGTTTTATTAAAATATTTATTTTTTCGACATAATTAATTTTAAAGGGTATGCGAATATTGCTTAATATTGTTTTTATCATATTTTCAGAGACGGAGCAAACGTCCTTAGACGAAGAGTCGCGAACTTTCAAACCGGTTGAGGAATGGCTTCTCGGAGTCTATCACTCCTGGTGTGAGATCAGTGCGCTTATGTATACTCTGATTGGGACCAATATGTGAGTATTATGTTTTCAATATTGTCAAGACCTTACGTTCCTTTATAATAAACTAGCAGACCGGCCAAGCGTTGCTGTGGCTAAGGTTTTTTTTATATTACATAGTAGTAAACTATTCAAGGGGAACGGTAGGAGAACACCAGTCATGGGGACTACCATGCTTTGTTGGTAGTTATGCCATTAAATTGTAGCTTATGTGAAACGTTGGTATTTTCAACACAGCGCCATCTGTTGGAATAGTGACTATCAAATAATAAACAAAAATATTTTGCGATAAAATAATATTGCGGGTATAAATTGAGATGTAAGCTATCCTATCTTTTAAGTTGGATCAAACTACACACGGTGTGCAAATTTAATTGATATCGGTTCGGTAGTTTAGGAGTCCATAGCGGACAAACAACGTGACACGTAATTTATATATATTAAGATTTACTTATTTTACAAATATGATATACAGCTAATGTAATAATGCAGTGGATTTCATTTATTACGACATAGGTTGTAAAGTCCCTAGAACTTGAAGTTGAAACTATTTTGGATGTAACGCCGGATTTGAATCATTTCTAACTAATTCCTATAAACCTCAAGCCGATTTCTGAGTCGGCCGCTAAAGACACATTCTTACCTTTAGATTACAATCACAAAGATGGTCAGCAAATAGAGACCTTTACCTTTTGTTTATAGATATGGGCTAAGTAGGTAGGTAAGCGTGTAGGTTTCAAAGTTAAATATATATAAAGTTACGAAGAATATGCTATAAAGATTACAATTACAAGAGAAATTACACAGCGTACAATATTTAATGGTGAAGGAGAAAAATATAGTTACGAGTACAGCTAAAATTATTAAACGGTTTAATTATTTATTATTTTTTTTATGGCTCTGGCACGGTTTGTGCATTAGCCAGCGTCAAGTATAAGATTTTTTATAATTTGTGCTTGCCTTAGAAATTCGACCGTGTCCTCCATGTACGGCTTAAGCACTCGTCCGGTACCGCACAACCCTCCCAAAGGCCGAGAACAAATTTAAATTAAATTAAAACTTGCCCTCGAACCGGGAATCGAACCCGGTATCCCTCACCTAGCTGCCACTTGATAAGATCGCTAGGCTATGAGGCCCCCAAACGGTTTAATTATTAATAATGATAGAAGGAAAAATCGTTAGCGCGAACTCTGCGTTTGATAGGTTGGCGTTGTTTAGGCCGACACTAGTTGCAGGCTCCGCCCATTGCGCGTGCACGTAACGATAAAATCACCGCGCGGAAATGTTTTGTTCGCGACAGTATAAATGTCAAAAGTCAAAAATCATTTATTCATGTAGGTACAATGTACACTTATGAACGTCAAAAAATACATTAAATGCTTCTAATTTTACATTTACTGCCAGTTCTCAAGCGTAGAACGGAAAAGAAGAACTGGCAATAAACTCTCCGCCACTCTTTAATCGTCTATGTTATAACTGAAGGGACTGCGAAGTTTTTAGCGTTAAAGATACTTGTGGTTACGTGGAATGAAACGTACGTTACATTACCAACGGTTTCGATGCTTTAAGGTGCGTACAGACTATATAACATAACATGTTATACAACATTGTATACAACATGTTTCAGATAATGTGGACACTGAATGTTATAATAACATGTTATTGATATGTATGCTAGGACGAAGCCAGCATCTACGTTTCTTTGTTTTTCTTTTGTTATTTAAAATGGTTATATAACATTCTTATATTGCATTGTTATTCTAATGTGTACAGTATTGTTTTATGTTATAATGTTGAATAACAAGGTTACATAATGTGGACGTGTTATAAAACACAAGTTATATAATATGTTACATAGTCTGTACGCACCTTTAGGCAGTTTCACACGATACTCTTTAAACTAGTTTATATTCGTGTGCGTAATTTAAATAATACATTTACAGGAGTGTGGAAATGGTGAAGTCTCCTTGGTCGTATCGAGCCCGTTTCGGATGCCATTGTCGGCTTTGCCTCAGCGCTGCTAATAATGTTGCCGCATTGAGACATTCACTTGTCGATATTGTACGGGAATTGGCGCATGGTGAGTGAATGTTAGAATAAGAAAAAAATTGCCATCACTAGATTGTGTTTATGTATAACAATATAGAATATGTTATATACATGTTATGTAATAAATCGAATCGAAATTATAATTAATATTAATAGAAATATGTGATAGTGTTGAAGATATTAATTAGTATCTATTGCATACATTTAAATATTGAATTTATTTTTATAAATTAAATCAACGGAACATGAGATGTCCAAAAAGAAGGCAGGTACTTAAGAAATGATGACACCTAAACGGCTGGATCGATTTTCATGACATTTTTTCGAAGAATGGATTTTTGGATTCGAGAATGGTTAAATTATAAATGATAAATGATTTATTTCTGTAAGTAGGTTTTTACAAACACTTTTACACGTCGAACATATTTTTTTTAAAACTAGATGAGTTCGACGTTTCCTATCTGACTACTCTGAGAAGAAACGCCGAAACAAACTCAGAGGTCACAGTCTCTTTTAAAGTCCAGACATAACAAGATTATGTGAAGACCATGTAGATTGCAGTCTGAAATGGTCTTTTGAGGAAAGAACCACACAGATTGAGTGGACCTGTCGAGTCCAAAGACAAGACATTTCGGTAGGCCGCATAAATTACTCAAACTGTCAGACTATGTCTAAAACTGAGAAAAGGATAAAATAAATAAAAAACAATGATCCACGTAGTATTATAAGGGTGCAATTAATTTTCAGTAAGCAGCACCAGTAGCGTAGCGGGTGCGCTCGTGAAAATGCTGTGTCTTAACTGCGCTGAGCTCACGCCGGCAGATTGGCGCCTTCAGCGGATCAAAGTGTCTGACGAAGGTATGGATGGAATATTAATAGTTATCAATTATAATGTTTATTATTTGTCTGTTCTTTTCGTTACGTTACTTTTAAGCAGTCTTTTTAAATAAGTTACGAGTTATCAATGTTAAATATAGATAGCACACAGTTCCCTGAAAGGTCGGCAACACACCCGCTAACATCTGGCGTTGCATGGGCGGCAGTTATCACTTCAACGTGACCGCCTGTTCGTTTTATTCTTGTCCTATAAAAATAAGACATCAAAATATTCAAAATTATTTAAGGCGAATGATGAAACTATAATATGTATAGTTTGAATCGATGGAGTGATGAAAACATCAATGACAAATTACTTTTTTCATTAAAATAAAAGTCAGAGATTAGGTTATAATAGAACACGATGTAATTTGTTTTATTACAATGGCAACACCACGCAATATCATAGACTTCTTACACATTGTAAAATGTCAATGTGTGAATTGTCAGTAGTCTGTGGAATCGGTCGTTGAATCTGCGACATACATATTTATATTTTTTATTTCACAACATTTCAGTGGTAATAAATAAATCTTGATAGTACTGGTCATAGAATAGTTGTAAAGGTTTTGCAGAAAACCTACTACAAATACTTCTAAAAACTTTCCAAGAATAATCCATTAGATTGAAGAGCCTATATCAACTTGTGGTCAAAATTCGGTTAAAGTCTCCAATCCGAATCTTTGAATCAGATGTTACTGATATTTTTGTCTTTGACTCGGAGCCTAGTAGATCTAGCCGGAGTTCGGAGGAACATCAATGTGGAAAGAAACACTAAGAACATATAATTAGTACCGTTAAATTATTAACAAAAGCATGTGAAACCTCATGGTCCAGTTGATTCATTAAAATAAATATATTTTGATGTAGGTGCGGAAATCATCCACCAACACCTAACGAGACTAGCGCAGCAGAACGAGACGGCCGAACAGTTTGTGAACAGAGTCTGTCTTTGTCGCTCCTACTATCGACCGTTTGAGAAACAGTGAGTATACACAGAACATTTTTCTAATAACTATATGAAAGTGTTTTTTTTAAATTGTGTACAGCTAACATCTGAATTATTTTTGTTGATTTGTGTGGTATTATGTCACGCAATTTTTGGATATTATTGACACACACACCCCTCCGCGCGCGTAACGCGCCGTAACGTTTTTCTGTACCCAAGTATAGTAAAACGTTTTGTGACCACCTTGTGACTCTTTATACGTAAAAGTTACCATTATGTGGTGTAAAGTACTGGAAAGTCGAAAATAATGAAAATTATGTATATTATAATAATAACGTGTAATGTAATCCCCGCCCCGCATCGTAACGTTTTACAAATGGACCCAAAATTCGTTACGTAATACTTGAACGGTCCCTAAGGCGAATAGACAGTATTTTTTATTATTTAACTATAAATAAAATCAGTGAGGTTACAAACTTGTAGATCTGGGTCAGACTGATGTGTCTGTTTGTGGCCTTTTTTTTAATAGTCGATTTTTTTCCACTAACCGATTTTTGTGTCTTAGTTATACCGGTTTCCTCACCACGTCTTCCTTCACCGTACGAGCGAGTGTTAAATACGCACCTAGAAAGAAGTCACAAGTCTTTTAACATATGACACTTATTAACCAGTTGTAGCTTTACGTAAAACTAAATATAATATGCGAAAACGGATCGTTAAAAGAGAACCGTTAGTTTTTTTGCGTCGGCTTATTTTTATTGTATTTATTTTCAGGTACGCCGTGGAAAGGTTTTTCAAAATATTGGAAAAGTTTAAAGTTGCGTCGACAATCACGTTTAAGGTGAGAAAGTTGTATATAGTTTAAAGTCCCTTATCCATGGGGAATGGGGAAGACATTTCCATGTTTCACATGATAATTCATTTTTTATTGTTATAATTACTTCGAGTCGTGTGAACTAAGGTGTAATTGTTGTATTGCGAGCTCATTCTTTAAATTTATTTAAAAATCTCCTTTTTGATCATCTTTTTTCTGGCTCGTGATTAGCTACTACTTTTATATATTAACTATTGGACCCCACAGACGTTGTCCTGCATGATATTTAAAGCGATTAGGATATTAAGCAAAGTATGAAAGTACCGACTGCAGTGCCATTTGCCGGGCTGATTTGTGAATCTAAACCATTCCCAGATCCCCTTGAACACACACAAAAAATTTCATCAAAATCGGTCCAGTCGTTTGAGAGAAGTTCAGTGACATACACACTCACAGAAGAATTATATATATAAAGATTGTGAGTCAATTATCCTTAGGCTGACCTTTTACATGTCTGTTTACACATACTATTATTTATACCTTTTCTTTAGATTTTATTTTATTTAATTTTAGTTATAGTTGCATGTTATTTTTAGTATCTTTTTGTTAATTAATTATGCATCTCTTGTACTTTACCCTCTGTAGGTGTTTCTTTTTTTATCTATAGTTCCATTTTAGGGTTGCCTGGAAGAAATCGCTTGTTAGCGATAAGGCCGCCCGTTACCTAATAACTTGTGTAACCTACTTACTTTTTGTTTTTTTTTCTATATGTATAATTATGTGTATTATGGCAATGAAGTATAAATAAATCTTATAAACATTTTGTAAATAAAACATGGCGATTAAAGAGTGACGGAGAGTTTCTTGCCAGTCCGTCTCGTCTTTGAGGAGTGGGAAATGTCAATTTTGAAGCATTTCCTTTTTTAATTAATGTCTAAAAGTTTACATACCAATAGGTATGTAAACTTTTAGACATTAATTAATACATGATATTTCGAGTTCTATGACAAATAGATTATCCGCCTTTGTGCCTATCGTTTTGTAGCTCGGCTTGTGAGGAGAGAATCACGAAACTATTGTTCAGTCACGAACCGAATAAAATAATCATTGAGCCTCAAAGTAGTTTTGTGTTTTATTACAACTCCATTCAAAGAACGAAAAAACACATTGTTAGCTAAAAATCCAGTGGTGCTACAGCCTTTTAGGTTTGGGCCTCAGATATTAGTGTTGGTTTCGTAATAATTTATTTTTCTTATTATAAAAGTGAGTGATTAGCCTTAACGTACCTGACACACGCTGACGACCCTTTGGGTCTAAGGCATGCGGTTTCCCCGCGATGTTTTCCTTCATAAAGTGCGCTAGTGCACAGCCGAGGATCTACGAAATCAGGAATGAGAATCGCCGAAATCGCTAGCGCCCGAACCCAATAATTAATCCACAATTAATTAACACAGATTGTTTTCAATCTGAGATCAGACCGTGACAGTCGATCAATCTCCTATCTGCATCCCAATAACCAAACTCTACGAAGACAATCCATTTTTGGCGATGGTTAAAATGCTCTTTGTCGTTCCATTTTACCGAGTTTTCACTCATATTTCATAATCAATATAAACCAAATAAAGTATATAAAACCGTATAAATAACATTAAAATATACATGTGTATGTTTAAAACATAACAATACATTTTTTTAATTATTTAAAAAGTGTAAGTAACTGGTGTAAGTTAAAATCTCTTAAACTAATTAACTATTGAAATCGAGCTTTCGTCAACTGTCATTTTCATACAAAGGTCTATCCACAGACACTGATACGACCTCCCATGTATAGCTTGTATCGAACGATGGCTATTACAATCCGTCGATTAGTTATTGGCACACGTTTTAAATCATTTGGATTAAGATTACAATCTCAGATGGCAGATTATAGATTTAGATAGGTTATTGGGTTTGGGCGTAGGCCAACACTGCTTTAAATCCTTAAATACTTTTTTATTATTTTATACCTTCAGTTTACTATATGGTGATCCTAATTGTAACTTTGCAGGTGGATATTATCCCTCCAGAAGGATCACCTCCAGAAGAATGGACTTGGATGTCAGCAGCAAGGCGGAGATTGGCCAGATGTCTCGATGCCCATCATCGGAACAACACAGCGCATCGGTTGGCGGATATGGCTGCAAGGACCGCGCCTACTGACTGTAAGTATATCGCGAGTTGATCCCTGCCTTGCGATTCTGTAACTCACTTTTCGAACTCTCACTGCGGTTTTCGCAGCGGCGGTCGCGCTCAAATCAGTCGTGAAGCAGTCATTTTACGATTTGGCATTCTGATAAGGATGGAGCTTGTAGTTTATTGTTAATCAGAATGCCAAATCTTTAACGCTGACACATACCCAAAGTCTTGGGTTCGTTTCTCGGGGTAAAAGAACTGTTTTGGGTTAAAAATGAATGCCTAAAATATATTTTGTAAATGGACGAAAAAAATTATCCCTTATGTTTTTATAATCATTGCCCTCCCTACGAAATTATAATATTCTGTCTTCAGATATTTTTTTGAAGATAAAAAAAAGAATAAATGTTTTGCAGTGAGTGCGTGGTCTGACTATAAGCATCGCTGCGACTGTCTCACTCCAAGAACTGTCTGTGCTCAACAACGAAAACAACTTCTCAGGTAAAGATCTTTAAAAAGTATCATATAATAAATGTATAGATTTAGACGTCGGTCATGCGCAAGGTTTCATTTCAGGGGAAATAAAAAAAGATAAAGAAATATAGATTTTATGGAATTGTATTATTTAGGTGTAAAATATATATTAGTACTAGCAGACTCGGCGAAGCTTTGCTGTGGCTAAAGTTTTTGTTATATTACATAGTAGTAAACTATTCAAGGGAAACGGTAGGAGAACACCAGTCATGGGGACCACCATGGTTTTGGTGGTTATGCCATTAAATAGTAGCTTATGTGAAACGTTGGTACTTTCAACACAGTGCCATGTGTTAGAATTGTGACTGTCAAATAATAAACAAATTTGTAATAAAATAATATTACGGGTATAAATGAAGATGTAAGCTATCCTATCTTTTAAGTTAGTTCAAACTGCACACGGTATGCAAATTTGATTGAAATCGGTTAAGTAGTTTAGTAGTCCATTCCGGACAAACAACGTGATACGTAATTTATATATAAAGATACATACATACATAATAGTTAAATAGGAAAGTATTTATTTCTAAAGTGTAATATTTTTTTATAATATGAAATACATCATATTAATTATAAATTCTAATATTATGTGTTTTTAGGATATCGTTCTTCGGTATGATGCATGCAGTCAACAAATACAATGGCATAGATGATCCCGATGATAAGGTATATATTTTTTTTTCTATGTTTTTAATATTCTGAATCAGAATATGCATTCAGGGAATTTTCTCAATATTTTTTAAACCCATTAAAAACTAATACAGTCAGTCATCACTCTCTTTTTATCACAGCGTACACGAAATTCGACAGAAAGAGACATGAGTACAGTTAGTAGTAGTTAATTTTTTAAGTAAAATAAAATTTTGAATTCATGGATTTTTTTTGAATAAAATATAAGTTTGGCAACTAAAGTTTTTTTTATAACTTTAACTAAGGTTAGTTTATATTTTATTAAACGCATAATAGATGGCGTAAAATTATATAAAGACTGTTTTTGAAAACGAGACTGACAGAAGACGATTACATACTTGAATTTGAATTTTTTTAAGCATCCTAACGACGAGAGGCTGGATAGCGCTGGAAGAGAATTGCAACAGGGCGCCGGTACTGGAGCCAAGTGAGTATAGAAAGAAGAATCATTTTGAAAAAAACAATTAGTTGTAATATTTAAATTTTGTAACCCTATGAACATAAATAATATATGTTGAAGAAATATAGTCACTTCATCGATGTTGAAACTTACTTCGATTAGCTTACTTACTAAGTTAGATGGTAAAAAGAAAAAAAAACATAATATGTAATGTATACCCTTTCATCTGTGGGGGGAGCGCGTCAGATATTGATAGCATTCATGTTCTACGTATTTTTCATAATGTACGTATGTTTATCTGATTGTTTGCATGGTGGGGTATACGGTGGGGGTTGGTCGTACGGTACGGATGAAAAATGAAAAAAAAAAAATCGAGCCCGTCAGATTGTCTATGTGGATGCTAAGTGAACCTAAAAAAGCTTCCATCTAATAATCTGACGATTTGATGTGACGCAAAATCGAGGTCATTCAAAAATGTGCAGAAATAATCGCCATTTTGAAATACTCAAGCGCGTCAGATTAAGTTATATATGGTTTATCTTTATGTCCTAGACGTGATTTCTCATAATCTGACGATTATCTGGATGGATTTAAAAAAAATTTTAATCATTGAACTTAATTGATTGATAAGCTCAGAAAATAGAAAAAAGTGTTCAAGTAGAACTTGTATTTATTATATAATAATAAAAAAAATCATTAACCGGGAGAACCGGTTTGCTTCGACGATTTTCTAATGTTTCTAATGTAAATTTTATTGATTTTTGCAAAGTAGTTTCACCACAAAATACACACGTTATGTTAACAAGTGTACTGATATTGCGCCTCGACCCACTCGAAATTTACTCTGCTCTAATTGGTCGTAACAATATTCCTAGTTTTATTCGTAAACTATGAAACAATTAAATAATAACAAAACAAATCGAATTAAATAATCAAAAGAAATTAATAGAAATAATCATAATGTTTAACCAGGGCTACAATAAAAATCAATGATCAATTGACTCGATCATAACACTGATCCGAGCAAATCTGTTTTTTTTAAATGTTTAATTGAATAACTAACAAACTCAATCAGATGGGATCTCCCATCACATACATTTTGCTGAAAGGGAGATCTCAACAATTGGTTAAATGTTAAATTATTTGTAATTGTCTTGAATGTACATATACGTTCTTTTGTTTATTCAATCAATTTTAATTATAATTTGTATTAAATATATTTATTAAGGCTGATTATTAATCAAAACCTGGTGGCTCTGCATCCGCTCTCTGGTTTTCTGTTTTTTATCTTGTTTTTCTAATAAGATCACCTACTTGTGAGGTGTGTGTCTCCGTGCTTTAGAAACGCCTTCGTATTGTATGTCTTACTGTCTGTAGGTGTCTGTTTCCTCACGATGTCTTTGTTTACCCTGTTGGTACACAGCTGTGATTTGTACACACGGCCATAGGCCTCCTATACCATACTACGATGTGATGGATCAGACACCACCATATCTACGGCGTGTTTGAACGCCGCTAACCTATTATAAAGAATTTTTATTACTAACAGTCACAACGGCGTTTTTATATTTTTTTACCACAACCGGGAATCGAACCCGGAATACCTCATGGCTGATAGTTAAACATGCTATCCACCAGTCCAAAGTGGCGATAAATATCGTCCCATAACTATCCAATTGGTTACGGCGTAATTTTTTCCGATACCTTGGGAATCTTTGAACTTTAACGACGAAATCGGTTGTTTATAAATAATATATTAATTGAATAGTACAACTCCCGTAAAAACCTTTTATATTTTAATATGGGTTATTATTGAATTTATTTTTTGATAGACATTTTAATTTGAGGCAGTCTTCAATTGTCTGTACAATTTAAATAGTGTAGGTGTGTTCGAAACATAATTTTCTTATTGTGTCATTGTTTTCAGACCTCCAGATAGTATGGAGCAGCAACTTCAATTGGTCAAAGCTAGTATGGATATGGACTTGATGGATTCGCTTAGCAATGACTTGGACGATTGTAAGTATATGTGATGAATGAACTAATGATTTACAAAATTGGTAAAAAACTTAGAAGAAATTCTAAGAAATCATAAATTATAATTTATGTTGGAATGTGTTATAACGTGCTGAATAAGAACTTAAATACGATACATTGTACTCAAAAGAACCTAATTCTTTTTAACGAATATACATATGTTTTAAATCATGCTTGATTTGTTGACTAATCAGGCTCGTAGTGAAATTTAAAAAATCAAATTTAATATTTGTCTTATTTAATATTTTAAATTTAATTTTTGTCTTATTTAATATTTTATTTATTTATTTTACAAACTTCTTGTGTGGCTCAACCCAGAACTTTTGTTATTTTTTTTGACAATTTCTTTTAATTACAAAATACATACATATAACCCTCAATATTCTATTCTACCACTAATCCCCTATTAATTAAATTTAAAAAGTGTTACAAGTTCTGTAAAAATATTTATATGGCAAAACGTTGGTCAACTGTAAGGATACGCAAGATGTTGTTCTAATGTGGATAAGGGCAGTTATATTTTCCTTTCTATATTTTTTAATAAGACGTATATCAACGTTGTAACAATTAACGTTCCAGTATCAGAATCGGACAACTCGCTCTCGTTTCACTCTGACGGCTCCATGTCCAGTCATTCCGGCTCCAGCCTCGACTCGGCTTCAGAGCTGCTAGTGCTGGCGGCCTGTGCAGTGGAGGGTGGAGGCTCTGGGGGCGAAGGCGCCGGCGAGCTTTGTAGGACGGTGAGGCACTTGATGCGCTCCATTGCGTCTATCGAGCGCCTCATGGATAGGGTTTTGAAGCATTGTGACGATTGGCCGTCTAGGGATGCGCCTGATGCTAGGTGAGTTGACAAAAATTATATCTACTTAATGTAATAGAATTTGTAGGAGACGTTCTTCGGTGGTCATGTGCTAGTATTAAAATTATGTATTTTTAAAGAAAACATTTTTTTACCGGATTGAAGTTATGTATTGTTATAAATTTATAATTATGTTACATAATTTAAAAAAATATCCGACGTTTCACGTGCTTTACAGCGTGCGTGGTCTCGGTGAGTGAAGACAAAAGGTGTTGAATGTCAAAAAGTATCCCAGCTATAGAAAAAGTTGTATAATCTGTATTTATTTCCCCGGAGTTGATATCAGAAACTATTAGTCTCCATCTTTTAGTCGATAACAATACATAACTTCAATCCGGTAAAAAAGTGATTTCTTTAAATGTGTAAAAGTTATGTTAATAAAAGACAATACTATTATGTATTTTTTAAATTTAAATTAATGTTTAGTTAACTAGTTTAAATACTAGTATTTATATTTTGTAAATCTAAATTATAGTGCTTGAATTATGGCTACCTTGATCACCTATCCAATATTTCTTTTAGTTGAAACTATTAGTTTGACAAAATAAACGAATTCTATAGCTTTATAATATGTATTGAAAATAAGTTAGATCACATAAATGCGAGATTAATTCCAGTCAAAATATTAAAGGTTTCATTCTGTTCCAGTGAAATAAAGTCTTAATCCACTATATTTGTCGAATAAAAACCCAAAGTTACTTTAGTTATTAGCAGTTTGTGTATTATGGACATTATATAACTTAAATTTTTTATTGTTTTTACGAAGACTTTAATATTTTTATAGAAAACGTGTCGATCTGGGTCTGTCTGAAGTAGATCGTAAACTAATGGCCATGTATCGAAGACTGCCAGAGGTTCATAGACGACAGTTGCAGGTTTATAAGCGACAGAAAAAATTATCTACGGTAAGATTCAGAAAGTTATTAATCTCCCGTGACAGCTGAAGCTAAAATTATGACTTGCTTAAATAAGTCTTAGTAATTTAGCAATAGCTAAGGGAGCGTCCAAGTATTACGTCACGCAATTTTTGGAGATTATTGGACCCCCCATGTAACGCGCCGTAACGTTTTTCTGTACTCAATAGTAAAACGTTTCGTGACCACCTAGTGACTCTTTATACCTAAAAGTTACCATTATGTGGTGTTAAGTACTGGAAACTCGAAAATAATATTAACAATAATTCAATCCCCGCCCCGCATCGTAACGTTTTACAAAAAAAAAAAAAAATTCGTTACGTAATACTAGAACACTCCCTAATTCGATGTCGGCTATGGAATAAAGATAATACCTTCATACGTAACGTTCTCTATTAGGACAAACAGATAAGAAACAACATATGATAAATCGTCTGTCCGCAGGTGTGTACGGCGCTAGTGGGGACGGTGGCGCCCCCTCCGCCTGCACCTGGTTCACCCCCCACGGCCCCGCCAACCTTGCCCCCCACTAGTCTCTGTCCCGAGTATCACCTGCAGAGGTTCAAGGAGGTATGTTCGTATGTTTATTGTATTTGATTTGCTATTGTGTGGACGATCAATTTCAAATATTCAAATAAATTCAATAGAAAGAAGTTGTTATTGCATTTCTTTTTAAATGTAAAAATTTATAGGTCCGTCGTAAAGTAATGCACATGCGCGATCAGCAATTGTATTATCATCGACTTAGAATGTGGCTCGAAGACCAACTGCGACAAGAAAGAGAAAGGTATTTTTTTATTCTAAATAAATACATCGTTATTTTTATATACATCATTATTTCTGTTGTAGCACTGAAATTTGTTCAATTTTTAGTCCTTGTTGAAAAGTATGAAGAGTGGAGCCACTTGAAACTAATAAGATCCTTAGTGATATGAACCCTAAAGCTGAAAAGTTGTTAATATTAATTCAAGCGCCTTATGTTTTTGAACCTCTCATTGCTTGTAGAATCAGTTATTGTGTAAGAAAATTACGAATTTGTTCCTTTTCAATTTAGTAACAAATATTTTGTTTTATTTCAGCCTTCCTGACAGCACAGTGACATTAATAGATGACTTGCCGAAGCGAAAACTCCGAGCTCTCAGTTCTAAACTGCCCCGTCTTGCTGCACCAAAAAGAAAACTAAAACCCACGCAAACACTAACAAAATCCCATAAAATACTCCAAATGCTCAAAAGTAAACCGAATATGGATCTTAAATCACCCTATAAAGAAATTGACGATGAACCAATCAAGTCTGAAGTAGAACCCCCCGAAGCGTTTCGATGCGATAGCGACGCTGAAACCATAGTAGCTGAAAAGGACGCCGATCTTTGTGAGGAAATGAAGGAATGTTTAGCGAAATTTGCTAATTTTGCCCTCCATACGTTAGATAACAACTTGCAAGAAGACTTCAAAGAGAAATACCCAGATTCAGTGAGTCCCCCGCTACAGGAAATGTCCCCAACTACGTCTGAACCGATGCCTGTTTATCAGAAAAATCCAAGAATGCTCCCGATAAGCAAGTTTTTAAAGGAAGACAAAAAAGAAGAGCATAAAGTCGAAGTGGTCGAGAATAAAGATTCCAATGTTTTTAAATATGTTACCTTCGGTTTGGAAATCAAAAAGGCCATGGAGGAATGCCAGTATATTATTAATACTTACAATAGAACGCAGAATGAAAAAGACAAAGAGGACCCCGACGATCTGGTGTCATTAGAACAAATAGTTGAAGTTATGATGAATTTAGAAAAGAATTCGGCCGAATTTTTAGATAAAGCCGATTCTGACGATCTACACCTGTACGTGACCAATGGTAACAAGTTAACTGAAGTAGTAGAAAATATGCCACAGATATTAGCAAATATGCCTGAGATTGCGTCCAAGCTATCCGAATTCGCAAACGCCAGCTTTGAACTACCCGAATTTGCGTCCATTATGAATAGTCTACCGGAAGTCAACACTGACGCTCAGTTGACTCCGGAAACTCTTAAACAAATAAGAGAATTGAAGTTAAGTAAGCGCGATAATATTAAAGTTACTAAAAGCACTGCCAAACGTAAAAATAAACCTAGAGTTAGGAATAATGATAACGATATAGATAATGATTTAGATAGTAAGGATAGTGAATCAGACAAACAGAATAAGGAAGATCAACCACCACCAACATTACTTGCCAAGTGTTTAGAAGACGAAACTATTGTTATACCGAAAGATGTTAAGAGTTCAGAGTCATATTTTAAAGCTGCAGAATTATTTGAAAAGGCAGTGAAGGATGCCTTATCCATGGATGAACTAAAGGGAGTTATGCGTCCTAAATTTACTTTTTGGCGGGATTTCGTAACAAGTAAAGTAAAATCGATCCCTCTAGAAATTCTACGAAATGAAGTAGAAGGAATGCTAGAGAAATTTTATTTGCACATTAAAGATATGGCATGCAAACAACAGGGACCGCAAATAGATAGACTGATTGAAAAAGCAGAGGAGGCCAGAGAGACCGTTGACAGAGATTCAGACGAGGAAAGCTGTCCACAGTCTAAAGAATCGCTCAAACAAATAACGAAGTTACTAAGCACTTCTGCTGGTAACACGTTCGATCTACTTATTATGAAACTATCAAAAATGTCGCAAGACAATAAGTCCTCTATCAAAAATCTCAAATTTAAATACTATGACGTAATAAGACGGTGTTTAGACTCTCAACAACTATCGTCTTGGGTTCTCTTAAACCCAGAAATAGCAACCAATGTTATACAAGAACTAACAGGAATGCCAGTGACTAAAGTAGATAATACTCCGGATTTCACGACCATACCGAATGAAATAAAAACAGATTATTTTATAAATCGATTGCGCGAAATGAATCGAAATTATATGAGAAGCATACCCAAAAATTCTTTAAGTGGAGATCAGTGGTTGATTATGCTATATAAATTGGAAGAAGTAGAGAAATGTATTAAAGAAACGTTTTTGAAAATCAAACCTGAAGTGACCAAACAAACTCCGCCGCCTAAACAAAATACGAATCAGCCAAGCGAAGCGGAAATTTTGGCAGCTAAAGGTCTCAGCAAAATAATAGGAAAAGCAAATATACGCCCAGTTAAGAAAACCCCAACACCACCAGCGAAAGAAGTTAAGCCCGAGCCAAAAGTCGAGAAAGAAGATAAGAAATCTAAAAACGATGCATTACTTGCTAAGTGCGAGGCAATACTAGTATCGAAAGGCGAAAAGTCCTTGTTAGAGAGTTTTTACGCTATAAAATCATATATCGTACAAGGCGTACCTGTTCCCGAGACATATAAAAAGCACGTCATATCAATTTGTTCCAGCATAGACGCGAGACTTTTAGATGACGACATTGAAGAGACGTTGAAAGTGGAAGATGATAAGAATTTATCAGTTATAGGGTCACAAAATCCGGAATTATTAGCGAAATATTCCGCTCAAGCTTTAAGAAATGCTAAGCAAACGCTCAACGCGGTGGCATTTAGGAACATGAAGAACGGTGACGAATGCGATACTCCGAAGAATAATTGCAAGTACACTAATGATTGTACGTGTGAGAGTTGCAAGGAGAGTGACAAGGATGAGAAGGAGAAAGAGAGAAGGGAAAGAAAGCCGATGCTGAAGGCGAAACCGGTGCAAAAGCCATGTGAAAATGGAATGCATCAGCCGCACTTTTGTAAAGGTAAGTCGAAAATATATTTTATCTCGTATTGTTTTATGAAACTACATACGTAACGATTGTTTAATTACTTTTTTATTAGATATAGACAAACAAATCAATATTGTAATGGTTAATAATTATCAAAGACCACTTCCATATTTGTATAATCAAAGAATTTACATTTTAATTTTATTCAATAAGGGAGCGTTCAAGTATTACGTCACGCAATTTTTGGAGATTATTGGGGGGGCGCACATGTAACGCGCCGTAACGTTTTTCTGTACCCAATAGTAAAACGTTTCGTGACCACCCGGAGTGACTCTTTATTCCTAAAAGTTACCATTATGTGGTGCAAGGAACTGATAAGTCGAAAATTATATTAACAATAACGCGTAATTCAATCCCCGCCCCGCATCGTAACGTTTTACAAGAGGACCGAAAAAATTCGTTACGTAATACATGAACGCTCCCTAATGCCAGAAATCATGCGTTTTTTTTTATAATTCCTAATTTATAAGATTTAGGCTTATAAACACTCCCTTAATCTATAACATCTTGTCTTAATTTTACTTTAAAAATTACGGGTTTGAATGATTTTATTTATTCAGTAGGACACAGTACGGCACCGGCGCCGACGCAAAGCGGGTGTTCCAGTGAGAATCCCGACCAGCCCTGCTCTTGCTGTTATTGTACAGTTTTTGGACACGCTGTAAGTTATAAGAAACTGACTGATTCTTAATAGTGACTTTGATTTACGTGAGAACTGCAATTTAAAATAATTATTATGTATATCTTAACGTTTCGAGTGTATTTCAGCAATCGTGGTGATCGAAGACTACCCCATCAAGTTTATAATATTAGTTATTATTAAAATAGTTGATAATAACTCGACTTTATCAAGTCGCACTATCTAAAATTCGACTGTGTGCATACAGTATTCATCATAATCGTTATATTTGTTTGCTATAAACCAGATGAATATTTTTTCATATCCTAATACACTATAAAGTCATATTTTATACATAAAGGTATATTTTTTTTTATCTTTTTCAACTTTTTATACCATTTTAGCATCAATTCTTGATTCAATATATTATTCATGCGTTGTTGTTGGTAATAAATGTCTATAAAATTAATTATATTTTTCAGCCGCCTCTCACTACGCCAGTACCGAGAAATTTCAACGAAACCAGAGAAAGGTTAAGATCGATTCTCAACAAGAAAAAACAGAAATGCAAGTCAAATGTAAGTTTTTCCTATTTTCATAGAAGCTCTTTAGTCGATTGTAAGGTTGAGTGAGATCCAGAGCCGAGGCGCTTACTTCAGTAGGTGATATATCGATCTATACTCTGATTTTTCATTCCGTAGAATTCTGACATTTCATAAGTGTTGCTACTAAAAAAGTAGTTCTCCACCGAAAATAGAACAAATTTAATTTATTATATTTACAATATAAACAAATGCTACGTATTTTTTATGATTTACCTACAAATAGGTAAATCAAAATATTTACTTACTGAAGTGACCTAATACAAAAATAACAAATATTTCAATATCAAGAACAATATATCGAATTAACTTTAATTACTTTATTTTATTCTTTAGCTGGCATCACTGCCTACTAATTTCAGGTTTCGTGCACCTTTTTAAAAAAAAAATGATATTTACGTGTGCGTTTTTTACTGTTTGTGATGAAAAGGGACGCAATTATCACCCGCCGTAAAACCACTTTTAATGACCGCTCTTAGTAAAATGGGTACATTCACTAACAAATAAAACGTATGTATAACTCAGATGTTCAGACTCGTATTAATATTGAAAAAGCCCAAAAAGGTTTGCCATCTCTGACATGTCAAAAAATAGTAGCAGTAAAAATCAGAGTTTAAGTCTCGACTCTAGATATAATAGATGCAAGGATATTAATTTGATTTCTGAGAAAATTGTTTCGAATTGGCGTATACCTTTAAATTATTCTTTATTGTTATATATTCTAGGGTGATTCAAATTCGCCAACGGCTGAAACGGAACGCCCAAAAATACAACCAGTGCATCGACCACCCGTAAGTTTTTAATAACTTTATATATATTTCACTTATAATGCAATGTTATCCAAGGAAGAAGAAAGGTGAGCAGTGTTGGCCTAGTGGCATCAGCGTGCGACTGTCATCCCCGACGATTCGACTCCGGCTGTGAACCAATGGACTTTCTTTCTATATGCGCATCTATATTAACATTTGCTCGAACGGTGAAGGAAAACATCGTGAGGAAACCGACATGTCTTAGACCCAAAGAGTCGACGGGGTGTGTCAGGCACTGGAGGCTGATCGCCTACTTGCGTATAAGATTTAAAAAAAATATTATGAAACAGATTCAGAATTATGAGGCCTAGACTTAATCAGGTTGTAGCGCCACTGATTTATTTTTTTTCATCCAAGGAAAACGTAACGTATGATTGAACAAAACTCCATTAATTTTAATTATAAAAATTCATGTTTGTTAGAAAATTTTACGATTTTAATTTACAAACGAGCGACTTAACTATACCATTATGTTATTAATTGAGATAGAGTATGTAGTATGACAAATATGTATAATATAATTGAAAAAAATAATTTCATTTATCATTATTCGTGATATGAAAAAAATTAAAGGAAATTACAATTCGTAGTACATAGGGACCGTTCAAGTATTACGTAAGCAGATTTACTGCAGTGTAACAGAGTTCCCCCTATCCCCGCGCCCCTCCTCTTGTCAGCAAAAGTAAGCAAAGCTCTTAATAATAATAGTACATAAACGTATTCATTTTTTGTAGGAATCCTCGAAAATGCATTTCGGTTTCAAGCATAGTCAATGTGTGGGTAATATAATTACTTTTGACGTAATCACCAAATAAGAAAATCAAAGACTCTCCCCTATAGTGTTTACGTAATACTTGAATGGCCACTTATACATAATGCGGAAAAATATATATTAAGAGCGTTGTTTTTTATTTTTTTAAACTTTCAGGCTCTCCCTAAAACATTACCACCGAATTTAACTCCACAAGCGCAACAAAAGAAGCAAATATTGGACAAGCAACAAAAACAGCTCGCTGACCAAATGGCCAAAATGGCTGTTAGTGAAAAACCAGAGATAGAGACTAAGGTGAGAAAAATTGTTTTAGCCCTTATAAGTTTGATTGCGCTTAGAGAATATTTATAACTGAATACCGATAACTAAAGATTTAAATGAAATATGGAAAACTTATGCACAAAGTAAAATTTTTGTAAGAAGCATAATTAAAAATATAAATTATAAAATCTCAAGTTTAAAAATAAAGATGATGTATCCACTAGGAAGGTTACGTATATCATTGGCATTTTTGTCATGTCAATAGTTGATATCTTTTAAAATTATAGTAGTTTAAAGAAAAGAAAAAAAACTGTTTTGTAAAAGTATTAATAGGATAATTTCTATATTCCAGCCAGTACAAAACTCCGCACCACCCACTCCACCAATAAACACGGATTGTAAGGTCAATCCAAATGCAATGGAACAGATTAAATGGCAGGTGAGTTCTAGTGTAAATGCATTGCATTTAGGATATTGTAAGTCTTGTTATAATACTGCTTTTTTATATTTATTTATTTTACAGAATGATATAATAGAAAACCGCTGTGGTTTGTATAATCCAGATCTTATGTTTTATATAGAGAGTATCTACAATTTACAAACGCTACGATGACGTCATACGCTGAAACGCGCTAACAAACTTAATGCGATCGCTAAGGATATATTACTTCTCGACCTGTTGCCTGTCTCCTTTTGTCGGAGGAAGAGCAGCACCTTCCTTCCTCCACAGATGAATAAAAGTGAAATTTTTTCAGGAACAACGCACTCCCCTACACCAGAGACAAGCAATTCTTCAACAACAGGAACAAATACACCAGCGACAGTTACAACAGTTTCAACAGTTGGAGAAACAGATACAGCTACGCATGCAACAGCAGCCGCAAAAGAAACCTGAGCCGATATACGACTTGCCCATACACAACAAACCAACACTGACGCCCCAACAACAACAACAAATACGACACCAACAATTACACCAGGTTTGTCAGTTTTTACCTAGTGTATGGGTTCTAAAATATAATGAAAATATTCGGATAGAATATTGTAAATACTTAAGTGATTATTTATACCTATTAATTGATTTTTCTCCCGCATTTTAGAAATTCAGATTTTAATAACAACACAATTAAACTGTTTTATTAGAGTATATTTAAAAATAAAAAAATAAATCAATGGCGCTACAACCTTTTTAGATCCGGGCCTCAGATTTCTGTATCTGTTTCATAATCATTTGTTAATCTAATAGGCAAGTAGGTGATCAGCCTTCTGTGCCTGACGTATGCCGTCGACTTTTTGGGTCTAAGGCAAGCAGGTTTCTTCACGATGTTTTCCTTCACCGTTCGAGCGAATGTTAAATGCGCACATAGAAAGAAAATCTATTGGTGCACACCCGGGGATCGAACCTACGACCTCAGCCACTAGGCCAACACTGCTCAAGAATATATTTAACATTAAAAAAATCTATAAAAATAAAGCTAGACATTACCTTGTTCTACATAATATAATCGCTTAACTTACAGCAACAACAGCAAATGCTCCGTCAACAGCAAGCACAACAAACTCAACAAACTCAGCAACATCAAGCACAACAAACTCAACAAACCCAGCAACAGCAAGCACAGCAAACTCAACAAACTCAACAAACCCAGCAACAGCAAGCACAACAAACTCAACAAACCCAGCAACAGCAAGCACAACTGCAAGCCCAGCAACAACAGATCCAACAGCAACAGTTACAGCAGCAACAGCAAATGCAACAAGCACATCTGTTGCAGCAGCAACATTTGCAGCAGATGCAACAAAGACAGAGCAGGCCGCAACAACAAGGGATGTCTATCTACAGTAGGGAAACAAGTGTATATTCATCGACATCTCGTTGCTCTAGGTGAGTTGTTTTGGTGTCTCCCATTTTGTAAAGTAATCGCAGGGTTGTGGTTGTACTTGTGGTTTCACTCGCGTTATTTTGGTTGTAGGGTGATCTTTTATAGCCTTTAGTTTCCTTAATAAAAGGACTATTCACTATTTTTTATTGCACACTGGCTGAATTCACAAGAATTGCATTATTTATAATTAGTTATAAAATGGTTTAGGTATTAAGTTTTAACTTGTTATGTTTATATTATGTTTTGAGTTTAGTTTTCTATTCTATTAGTATTAAGTTACTGTAAAAATAGGAAATAAGGAAAAATAATATTATAAGATAAAAAAAAGGGTGCGTGTACTTATGTACGCGCGTAAGAAGTTATACTTCTTTGACATTATTAAAAATAGTTTTTGATTGCATGCAAATAATTAATTACAATTAAATAATCAAAGACTGGAAAAGGAGTCACTATAGTCCATAAATTTCAGTTTACATTTGAAAAATTAAATAAATAAATTTTTATTATTATTCTCTTACATTAAGTGTAACATAATTCTATTATTATTCGAATGTTGTTTTAAATTATGTCCAAAGCCGTAGTATCTTCCGTGGGCAACTTCATTCTGTTAATTTTGTGTCACGGTGCGCGCGCATCGTAAAATTTCACTCTCATCAATTTTTCATAACGCGCCTAAAGAAGTATAACTTCAAAAATATTTTTTTCTGAAATAAAAACGTTGTCTCGACAATAACTAACACAAATTAAGTTGTTGTCTTAACTATTCTGATTCATAGTGAAGTAGAATACAACAAAATAAATATCAATAAAGCCATTCTACAGTTAAAAATGTTTTAAATATACCACTTTGTTTTATGAACATAGATGACAAACACAAAGATTTCGAGTGTTTTTCAATCGTTGTTAAAGATTTCAATAAATTTTAGTGGATCTTGCTGGCGTGGGCGTCTCTGCTCAAATAGAGTTGAGGATCCGCGGGATTTAGACGCATTGCTCCAGTATATTGAAGGACCGGCTAGACACGTTGACAGAGGCAAGAAAAAGGCTAAGAAACAACGACAGAAAGCGAAAAAGGTAATTTTTAACTTCCTTAACTGTTTGCTTATTTACCTGCTTTTTAAATTATAAACTAGTTGTTGGATAATTTTTTACTTACATTTACTTGAACTAATAATTTATGCCATCACACTATCTATCTATATATATATGTATATGTATATAGATAGTATAAAAAGTTTTGTTCTATTTGTTAAAATCTGAATATTTATAATCGTTTCCGTTTAAGTTATATACACACAACCAAAAGTAATTTTTTATATTATGCAAAATCTCTTTAAAAGGTAAATGGATGATTCCGGATTTCCGGTATACTTGTATAAAAAGCAACTGTTGAGTTAGGCGTTTGTGTGTGTTCTAACCGACGGATTATTTTAAGCGATTTTTAGGGTTATATTCAATGGGAGCTATTTCTGTTTTAGACGGAAAGCCGCGTATCGCACGAAGTGTTAAGTTTACGTGAAGAAGTTCGTCGCGCGCAAGAAGCCTGTTGGGAAGCGCAAGGCGCGCACGCAATGAGTGCCGTGTTCGTACGGAACGCACGGGATAGGTTGTATCAGTTGCAACGGGCAAAAAATAAATGTGAGTATACTAATATGTAGAGCAGTATTGGCCTAGTGGCTTCAGCGTGCTACTCTGATCCCTGAGGTCGTAGGTTCCATCCTCGGCTGGACACCAAATACCAATGGACTTTCTTGTGTGCGCATTAAACATTCGCTTGAACGGTGAAGGAAAACATCGTGAGGAAACCGACATGTCTTAGACCCAAAAAGTCGACGGCGTGTGTCAGGCACAGGAGGCTGATCACCTACTCAGAAATCTGAGGCCCAGACCTAAAGAGGTTGTAGCGCCAACGATTTTATACATATATAGGTGGTGAGCCTTTAGCTTACCCCGTTTTAAAAATAAAGTTTAATTATTAATAAAAAAATATCAATAAAATGCAATGCAACCTGTTATTAAAAAAATAATTTATTAAATATCAGACACAGGTAAGTTGGAACGACGTTGACGTAGCAGGCTTTTAAATAATTACTTCGACTATCTAATCCTAATACTATCTTGGAGTTTAAGATGAGACTGTTTTTGATCGAAATATAACATAGATATACTTAACCCGAAAATCTTGAAGATAGAAATCATTAAGATTTTTAAGTAGCATTAAGAATGAAGTGTTTTAGTTATATTTCACATAACTCCTAAGTGATTGATAGGAAATTAAACATTCAATCAGTGGCGTAACTATACCATCTGGGGCCCATGGCAAATTGTTTTGATGGGGCCCTATCTGTAAATTCTTCACGTTGTACTCAGTTTAATTTTAACTAGTGGCCATAGGCCTCCCCTCTTAGGCGAGAGGGAATGGTTTGTAGTCCCCACGCTAGCCCAATGCGTATTGGAGACTTCACATTCATCCATAGAACATAATATCTCTTGGTTAGGGGCCCTTTGGGTCAGGGGCCCGTGGCATTTTGCCAGCCCTACCACCCCTTTGTTACGCCACTGCATTCAATTAATACATTTGTCTAAGTATAAATCGTCTTAAGAAAATTGAATACATTTTTTAGGTAAAAAAGTGAAAATGAACGTCGCACAACAGGCTAAGCTTAAGGTTGCCAATGAAGAATTGACGACTATGACAGCTCTCTTCCATAACAGTGCTAAGGTAACGTAAAACATATTTTTGAACAAAAATGTTGACGAGGAATGCTCATAGCTAAACTAATATTTAAATGGAGCGCTCAGGCACACGTTTAGTAATAAGCTATTTTTGTGGTGTTAGAAACTGACATTAGTATGAACTTATAAATGTGCGTGCGTGCTAATTATGACTCCCGTACCCAAAATCAAATATATTTTTTGCACTGATAAATTGAATTCAGCGTTCACCATAATTTCACTCTCTTGATATCACTCACAAGATAAGGGATATTTCTGATCAGGCGTTCAAGTATTACGTAACAAATTTCAGGGTCTTTTTGTCAAACGTTACGATGCGGGGCGGGGATTGAATTACGCGTAATTGTTAATATTATTTTCGACTTTCCAGTACTTTACACCACATAATGGTAACTTTTACGTATAAAGAGTCACAAGGTGGTCACGAAACGTTTTACTATTGAGTACAGAAAAACGTTACGGCGCGATACATGGGGGGGGGGTCCAATAATCTCCAAAAATTGCGTGACGTAATACTTGAACACTCCCTCAGCCCGTAGTGAGGGTACAGATTCAATGCAAGCATTTGGTCGATAATTAATATTATACATTAGTTTGTGCCTTAACTAAATAGTTTTAAAATTTCAGGAGTTGGAATCAGTAATGAACCACTACTTTGATCTCGGCTCGAGTCTGGAGCAAGCGGAGAGACAACTCTCGGATGCGAGGGCCTTGCAGGGGTTCAAAGATGTCGAGGTCATTATTTACTACTGATAAACCACAAATTTTGTAAAAACTATTAAAATCGAAGTATCATCGAAAAAATTTCTTGAACCGTCTCTCGGTCACATGATGGCTAATCAAGCTCAAGCAAAAAGCTGAGATACACCGAGACCCAATTGGATTCATATTCACCCAAATATATTGTTTTCAGCAAAACCATTTGATAGTGAAAATGAAGATGGAAGAAGTTCGGAAGTTTCTTAAAGAATTTATGGATAAGCAACTTATAAGTGAGTGGAATTTTTGTTGTATTATACATAAATGAAAGAGATGTGTCGGATTAATATCTTGAGCGTGCGACTCTCACACCTGAGGTCGTAGGTTCAATCCCTGGCTGTTCATCAATCAAGTTTTCATTCTATGTGCATTTAATTCTCGCTCGTACGGTGAAGGAAAACAGTGTGATAACCGCTAACCTATCACCGCGGTATGTGCCAGGGCCCTAACAATCACTTAATAAATTATTAAATACGTATACATAGAAATCTGAGACCAAGACCAAGGGTTTAAACGCCACTGGCTATTAATTAATAAATAAAAGTTTAAAATATTGACCCCTTTTAAACGTCTCAATATAATAATTATTTATTAAGTTAATTTAAAAAAAAACTTAGTTGTGATTCCCATTCTTGGGACTGATGGAATTATTATAATAAATATATAACGGCTTTATGTTATAAATTCCAAACAATTGGTAAGAAAATTTTTTTTTTTAGCAACCAGTTTTATAGTCAGTTTGTCTTCCAACATAGGCCTCCCTTTCTTTTTACTTGATTTCCCCCCTTCCTATAAGCTTCTCTTAGAAACTATTCTAATGCATCTTTTGTCCATTTTGCTTTTGCTTATATGTTCCCAGTTCCATTTAATTTGCCTTTTTCCGTATTTTTCTAGTCGTCGACCTACTGGTCCAACTATTTTTATGTTCAGCATACTTCTTTCCATGTTTGGTTGGCAAACATAAGTTTAACATAATTAACACTTTATCATAAAGATACCCAACCCATACCAGTCGCGTCGCGATAAATTTGTTTATCAAGTTATTTGTTTCCAGGTATAGGCCTGGTCCCAAAATCCCTGGAGCCAGGACAGAATATGGCGCGAGTCATAAGAGTGGAGAATGGGGCGAACATACAACAAGAGATCATGGATGTTCACCAGGCTAAAGGTATAACTGCTTCATTATTATACAGTACTTTTTAATCCTCCTAATGAAAGAAGTTAATAATTTTTCGAATACTTTTTGCCAGAAGCTTGTACATACGATTTTATTTAAATGAGTAAAAAATTTAAATAAAACTCAGTTTTTTTTTATGAATTTTCTTTTTATGTCTACCTTTCAAAAACATATTTAGAAAACATCTGCATAACATCATGTAAATATACTTAGTTTTAACTATTATTTGAGCGTTCAAGTATTACGTCACGCAATTTTCGGAGATTATTGACCCCCCATGTATCGTAACCCGCCGTAACGTTTTTCTATACCCAATAGTTTCGTGACCACCCAGTGACTCTTTATACCTAATAGTTACCATTATCTGGTGTAAAGTACTGGAAAGTCAAAAATAATAATAACAATAACGCGTAATTCAATCCCCGCCCCGCATCGTAACGTTTTACAAAAGGACCCCCTCCCCCAAAATTAGTTACGTAATACTTGAACGCTCCCGATATACTTAACTTATAATATAAGTTCAATAACGTTTTTAATAGTTAATAAAAATCGTCTACCACCACAAAGCGTTGGAATATTATTTTTCAACTTGTATAAATGTAATGTAATTATTAATTCCATTTGATGTTTCAGTCATGGAATTACTAGAAGAAGCGCAGCAAGCAAAGAAACAAGCGGATAAGAAGCAAAGTTGGGAGCAAGCTATTGCTCATATCAATCAATTAGCTAAGGGAAAGGTAATGGATTTTCTATATGCGGAATAAAAAATTATATCGACACAAATATCGGACTGTGCATATTTTGACGTTACAAAGACTTGCCGTTAAATGGAAAGAAAAATCTGTATTATAAAAAGAAAAAGTTTTTTTCAGACTAGTGTTAGTAATTACATAAAAAACAATTCACATTTGTTAATGCTATTGCGTAGTCTGATATTTTCGCCTAACGTCTTTTGCTGCACCAGTAATTTTTTTACTCATTTTAATAATATCTTACGATTGAGGCATTTTCGTGATAAAGCACATGCAAGCATGCGCAATTTGTAAAAAAAAACGTGTGTATATATTTTCACGCGTTAGAAGTTATACTTCTTTGGCGTAACAAAATAAAGGTCTTTTCAAAAATGTTAAAACTTTTGTAGAAAAAACAACTCTAACAATAGAAAAACTAAAATATTGACTATAGCTAACTTCAGGGTGTCGGTTTTTGGTGACAGTGTGCGCGCGCATTGTAATAATTTACTCTCATCATTTTTCCCTAAGGCGCCAAAACAAGTATAACTCCAAAAAAGAACTTCTTGGAAAGTATGACGAGAACCGACAGTCGAGTTTATTTCTCGCTAGGACAATAAAGCGACAAAATAATATAGCTCCGCAGTTTTAACTAATTTCTTCAACGTATAAAGTACTTTTTATTATTTGTTGTCGTTATTGAGGGTGGGGTTTATGCTATGTAGAGTGTGTCATTGTATGGAAGACAAGCTAAACCAACCAAAGCCGAGTGATTTCGACGCTTTAGGGGGTTAGTTGTTAACTCGAGGGACGTTACATGGAGTTTACACTGTATATATAATATAATATGTTATAATGGCATTAGGTCTCTATGATAACCCATGGTGTTGTTTTTACATGAGAAGTTTTGGGGATTTTACTGCACTTCATACTACTTAAAAGCTTCTACAGCTTTAAGCAAAGCGTTTCACTGAGACATAGGTTTGATTATTATTATTAATGGATAACAGCATGGTAGGCTGACCTACAGTATACAGAAAAAAATTCAGCATAATGAATGCATAAATGAGTACTTCTTTTATGTGGACATGGACAAAATATCTTAATTTCTTTAAATTTCTTTTTGTTTCTTCAATAATTTTACAAACAAATCTGTGTAATTTTGTTATAAGATGTCGTCTTAAGTACTAAGAATGTAATTTGTTACCAGAAAAAACAGAAAGAAGCACAGGCTCAGGCAAAGAAAGCCGAGGAAAAGAAACAAAAAAAACAACAAAAGGAAGAGATCAGAGAAGAAACTCCACCTCTATCCAAAAAGCAGCGGAAAGTGTTAGCAAAACAACAAGTTTGTATTTTTTCTTAATTATTTGACATATACTTCTGGTCTGTCATTCATGGATTTTTTTGGGTCGTCTAGCAACTAACTAAATTTAACTATATTGTTTATTTAAACATCAACATTCAAAATATCAGCTGTTTATAACCTTTTGTCTGCTTTAGTATGTGAGATCTTTTACTGGCAACTTGTTATTATTCACCAAAAGATATATAGAATATACCAAAAATTTAAATCTTGTAAGAATTTATTGCTACTTTAAATACTAGAAATACTAGTAGTAAACAGTTAATACTTTTTTATCTTTCCCTGAAGACTATGTAACAGGATTAATATCAGAATGTTGCTTTAATGCTTATTACTAATTCAATGTGATTGTCATAACAGGCAGAAGAAGAAGAAAAAAAGAGACAGCAAGAACTTCTTCAACAGCAAGAGGCAAAGAAGAAGGCAGAGAAAAAGGAGCAGCAGAAACAAGAAACGAAAGACAAAAAGGATAAGAAAACCGAGAAGAAAGAAGAAAAAAAGAAAAAAGAAGAGAAGAAGGAAGTAAAGAAATTGGAAAAGGAGAAAAAGGAAACTAAACAGGAAAAAATAGGTTGGGATGATTTCTTAAGTGTACTATACAAAGTTTTTTTAGATAAAATATTATTATTACATATTATCATGGTTTTCAGCACCAACAACAAAGACAAAGCCCCAACAACAACAACAACAACAACAGCATCAAACACCCCAGAACACCAAGAAAGAGAAGAAGAAAGAACAGATCCAGAAAGTCATCAACATAACTCCTGATACTACTATAGAAGTCGTTAATAATAAAAAGGTTGGCCCTTTTTTATATTTAAGAGATATATATATAATAAGTATTATATCATTAACGTTATGTAGAGGAGATTTCACTTAACATATCCAGATTAAAGGTTTTGACTACCGGAGAAAAAAAATCTGTTTTATAATATGCTTTGAAATTTATAAATAATTACGAATTACTGGATATTGTCATATAATCGATAAGATTTAAAAAAAAAGTAATTAAAATAAAACTAAGATAAACACCTAAAAACCAGAATACCAGAGTATTGTGATTTAAAAAAGGATATATTTTTTTGTTCTTAGGAGTGAGAGGATAAATCATTATTATTTAGACTTTTTTGTCAGCAAAGAAATATCATATATATTTGGTTAGATTTCAATGATTCCAGTGTCTACAATTGTTTATTTTCAGCCTGCTAGTACAAATGAAAGTGAAAAGCCATCGTCTTGTAGCATTATGGAGCAGCTCAGCAGCGGTGTTCAGGTATGTCTTCAATCGAAAACTTACAAATCTCGTTAATTCAGTCTTTTGAATACCATAACTAAAAAAGACAAAAATCCTGATTTTCATATTTTAATATAGAATTCTGTATTCATAAAACGTTGCTTAAGTTTTAATTAAAGCACTCTTATCTCTTTCCGTAAAAATTGTAACGACACCATCATTACGAGACATTTACACGTTAAAATGGTGTAATTGGTTTTATGGTTAAATGGTACTTATTCTTGAAGTTTAGTCGAACATTCGATTCAATACAAGGAGTCGAGGGTTTTGTAAAAATTCAAATCTAAAAAATATAATTAGAGCAGTGTTGGTCTAGTGGCTTCAGCGTGCGACTGTCATCCCCGAGGTCGTAGGTTCGACCCCGGCTGTGAATCAATGGACTTTCTTTCTATGTGCGCATTTAACATTTGCTCGAACGGTGAAAGAAAACATCGTGAGGAAACCGACATGTCTTAGACCGAAAAAGTAGACGGCGTGTTCAAATCACTGGAGGCTGATCGCCTACTTGCCTATTAGATTGAAAAATGATCTTGAAACAGATTCAGAAATCTGAGGCCAAGACCTAGAGGTTGTAGCGCCACTGATTTATTTTTATTTAAAAAAAATAAAAAGTAAAGAGAATTTGAAAGTTTTGACTAAAGCACTGTTTTGTCTCTTTCTGATAAATTGTATTGACGCTGTGATGAAAACAGACAGATGATTAATTTAGTTACCTCTGTGTAATGAATAATTACATAATTACGGTTACATTAAATTATTAATGAATACATATGTTTTTATGTATCGGTTCTAAAACAACATGCACGCTTGACACATTTAAAACATAGAAATCACAAACTAGAGAAAAAAACACAGTTAAACTGTGAATTCTTTTTTGATTACAGGTAGCCGATCTTCGTCTCCCTCCCGGAATAACCTTGACTAGAGTACATCCAAATGAGAAGAGAGAGACCCCGCCTATTAAGTCCGTCGTAAGTATTTTATCCTATCAAATAGATGTTGGCAAATTTTCTTTTTTTTCTTTTTGCCCTTTGTCTATATGTAATTCAGACGCACGCTTGGAATATGTAAATGTTGAACACATTTACTGTGGACTGATTGTTTGACCGATTTATTCGCGACGATTAATAACATCTAAGCAATTGGTTAAATTAAGTTCAAGGATCTAAAAAGTGAATGATAATGTAAAAAGAAAGATAAGTTATATACTCGTATGTCGTAGAATCGAAGAGATTGTTTTTAATGATGTGGTTATCAGCCTCCGTCATGGTGATTTTAAATTAAGTCAGTGCGCACATCCGACGCATGCGTCGATCAGAGAGCAATTGAAACAAACGCAACTGTATCTGTCTATGATATTGTATGTTGTTGTTAAAGAAATAGAAGTCATTTTGATCCCTTATTAAATTATCTCCGACAGTTACACTTTCATTTATCTAACAGTAAATTTTGTTACGTTACGTTAATTACAATTAATACTCTTCAGCCCCTATGGAAATGTAACCAGCTCCCGGCCACACCCACCCCTGTCGCGCGACCACCGCCTGTTATTAATGCTGAACCATCTTTAATGATGTTTTCTACAGCACAGCCAGGTATGTTATATCTAATCTATTGTAATTAACTTTTATAATTAGTACATTGTTTCTCTACAGTACTTATTTATGGATATATCACATTTTAGATATAATTAAATTTGCTTTTAACTTTTTTTTCAAAGAAATACACTTTGTAGTCTATACTACAGTGTACAAGTGTATCAGAGTATATTCAGACCTATCTATACTCTGATTAAAATGGATATTCACTAATAAATAAAATGTATGTATAACTCAGATGTTCAGACTCGTATTGAAATTGAAAAAAGTGCCCGGGCAAAAAGGTTTGTAATCTCTGACATGTCTAAAAATGATAGCTGTCAGAATTCTACGAAATTAAAAATCAGAGTATATACCCAATAGTTTTTTTTAAATTTTTAAATATGTAGTCCTTAAAACAATTTATATTATTATAATTAATTAAATTTTCGTAAAATTTTATGCATTCTATTTCACTATTCCATTTCAGAACCGCCAAAAACAATAATAATCCCCGAGCAGCCGAAATCCAAAAAGGCCAAGAAAAAAGCGAAGAAAGCCGCAGAGGAGACCAAAGAGCCAAAAATGGTTACGCTGCGCAACCCAATGTTCCATCCGAACTTGCCCCCTGTCCAAATAAGTGCCCCTCCAAAGAATGACATTCGCATACCGGACCCCATCCCGATGCCCCCCACTCCTTGCCAAGCGACAATCACCCCTACGTCTAACGGAATGTATACCATTCGGAACCCGTTAATGTCCATGATGCACCAGCAGAGCATGATGACGCCACCCACCAACCAAAATTATGCGCCGTATCCGACGTATGTGGTGGACAATCAGAAAGAGGAATTCCCCAATCGGCTGATCAATTTGGCCTCTTTCACGCAGAAGAATGATGATGGGTATGTGTTTTAATGGACTACCCATTGCTATTTGATTAATATGGCGTAAATGCTTAAGGTTTTGAAAAAAAAAAAGATGATTCAGATGTAGGTGCTTTAAGATAAATGTTCTGACTCATCTACAAATGTGAGGATAAATTGTTTAACTTTGATTATTGATTTGGAAACATCTCAGTTTAGACGAAGATAAAAAGTTACACACGTAACCCGCTCACAATTATTTAAATAATGATTTTTTTTATAATAAACGAACTGGAACATTCCAATTGTTCACAGATATTTTGGTAAAATTAACCATACTTATATCAGATAGTAACAAATTTTAAATGTATACATATATATTACCTTGGTTGTAGCGACCATTTAGTTTTCGACGTTAAATCGAAATCCCTTGAATTTAAACCATACTTTAGAGTTTAGTACAATATTCCTATAGCTGTGGCTACTTTGGATGTAATGCCCGATTCGAATCATTTGTAACTAATTCCTATAAACCCCAAGCAGATATTGCAGTGTCGGCCGCCAAAGACTCATTACTTATCTTTTGTATTCAATCACATACGGTCAGCAAATGTCTAGACCTGTACCTCTTATTTACAGATATTGGCTAATTAGGTAGTTAAGCGTGTAAGGGTTGTACTTTTCGGAGTTAAATTTAAGGTCCAGTAACAAAGTAATACTCAGAATATGTCTGTATTTGTTCACCATTTGCCTGAAAATTAGAGTGGTCCCTTCATCATCATTATACCCTGAATCCACTGTATATCCAAATCTTATTAAATAAAATATTGTAATTGCAGATATTCCCTGTTTCAAACAAACGACGATACGCAACAGAAAAGTTTTTTAGCTCCCGATTTTTATGAGCCAAAAGTATCTCCGAATCCGATCGGTACAAGACCTAACGATTCGTTATTTGCTAATCCGATACCGGAACCCATTGGGACGCCTTTGAAACGGTAAGTTAAACCCAATAATGTAAATATTTCTACAGAATTTAATTTTTTTATTTTTTATTAAATTGTCTGCAATGTTACTTAAAAAAATAAATGTCTAAGATTGGATACTATAAAATATAATATAACTAGCAGACCGGCCAAGCGTTGCTGTGGCTAAGGTTTTTGTTATATTATATAGTAGTAACCTATTCAAGGGAAACAGTAGGAGAACTGGACCACCATGTCATGGGGACCACCATGCTTTTTTGGTGGTTATGCCATTAAATTGTAGCTTATGTGAAACGTTGGCACTTTCAACACAGCGCCATTTGTTAGAATTGTGACTGTCAAATATTTTGCGATAAAATAATATTGCGGGTATAAATTGAGATGTAAGCTATCTTATCTTTTAAGTTGGATCAAACTGCACACGGTGTGCAAATTATACTGATTGAAATCAGTTCGGTAGGCGTGAAGGAGCCTCAAACGAAGAGCATTTTTCTTTTATATATATAGATAATTTATTTTTTATAATGACAGTTTACATGCATACATTTAATTTACACATTGACTTAATTTCCTTTTCGTTGTCTGTACTTGTTAAAATATTTTTGGTCTATATCGTTACATAGTTTTCTCCTTTTTTTATAACTATAGTTATGATTGATTGAGTTATTAAGTCGTAAAATAGCTTTCTTTAGGTTAAATATTCAACTTTTAAACCATTTTTTTATTGAAAGTTTCGAAATGATTAAATAATATTGATAAATTTATCTAATGCTATATTGTGTTTTGTCATTTTTATAATTTAAAATACATTTTCAGAGAAGAAGAAAAACAAGAATACAGTATTTACACTCCATTCGGCCAAGAAGACAAAAATGTGTTCAGAAACGCTTTGTTCAATGATAAAAAAGAGGAGCTATCGAACGGCGATCAATTGCCCTATTTCCAAAGGCTAAGAGCTGGATCGCAGCTTAACAACGAAGTCAGCATACATTATGTATCGGATTCCAAGTTTTACAAGGGGCAGGTAGGTTTATTTTAATTCTTGCTCTCTGTATTTAAATATTAGGTCCTTACATATGAAATTGGCGTATTTCGTACTGGCCACTTTAATCACGATGTTCTCCTCTTTGGTAAGGAATTCCAAATTCAAATTTGTACAGCTATTTACTCATGTATTTGTGCTTCGATGACCGTCATTCATTTGTTTTTTTCTGTTTGCGTCACTCATTTTACAAAATGGAAAACTTAAAGTATCGCATTATTTACGAGTACGAGTTCCGCCGTGGCACTAGTGCTGTGGAAACGACTCGAAGGGTGAATGATGTGTATGGCGGTCATGTTGCAAAAGTGAAACACAAAGTGAAGAAAACACAGTTAGTTTTTGGTTCCAACGTTTTCGTTCTGGAAATTTCAACCTGCAGAACAAGCCTCGTGGACGGCCTGAGACCCAAGTTGATAATGAAGTATTGAAGGCTATTGTGAAAGCGGATCCATCGCAAACCACGTCCGAGTTAGCTGCAGGCTGCGGTGTTAGTGATAAAACTGTTTTAATTCACTTGAAGCAAATTGGGAAGATTAAAAAGCTTGAAAGATGGGTACCTCACGAATTGACTGAAGCAAACCGGCAAACGCGCGTCGACTGCTGCGTTACATTACTGAATCGGCACAATAATGAAGGTATTTAAACCTGTGATGAAAAATGGATTTTTTACGATAATCGGAAGCGCTCAGCGCAATGGTTGGATCCTGGCCAGCCAGCCAAATCCTGCCCCAAGCGAAAATTAACCCCAAAAAAGTTACTTGTAAGCGTTTGGCGGACTAGTGCCGGTATTGTTCATTGCAGTTTTCTCAAATCTGGCCAGAACATTACGGCTGATGTCTACTGTCAGCAATTGCAAACCATGATGGAAAATCTAGCGGCTAAACAACCTAGGCTGGTCAATCGCTCCACGCCAATGCTACTTCACGACAACGCTAGACCACACACTGCACAACAGACGGCTACCAAATTAGAAGAGCTTCAATTGGAATGTTTAAGACATCCTCCGTACTCCCCGGACCTTGCTCCAACAGATTAACATTTTTTTCGAAATTTGGACAACTTCTTGCAAGGGAAAAAATTTAACTCTGATGGGGCAGTCCAAATCGCCTTCACAGATTTTAGTCCGGGAGGTAGCGTTGCAAATGAGAAAGTCATAGTAAGCCGGCTGATATTAACATCGATAGTTGATCTTATATGACTAATAAGTGAACCGACCGTCAGCTGCTCAAGTAGCGGTGGGTGCGGGTGTAGGAGGCTGCGAAAGAGGTAAAAAAATAAAGTAATAGTACGCTGGCTGAAACTTGTTCCATGAATAGTTGATGACATACTGAGCAAAAAAAAATCATCAGCTGCATCGTGGAGGGGGGATTATGCGTCAGCTGCCCGCATGCACTTGTGAAAAAAAACGTAAAATAAAGTTATAATACGCCGAATGAAATTTAACTCCGTGATTCTACAAAAAATATAGAGTACGAAAACAACAATCAGCTGTTTATGTAGCGGTGGAAAGACCGTCAGCTGACCCAGTCAAGATTTAAAATTTTGGAGCATTGCTGTCAGGCTGTTCGCTTTCAAACACATATTTTGCGATACATTCTGGCCTTGCTTGAACCCATAGCACGACCTTCGGGCTACCTAAACCTCTCCCCCTAAAATTTCAAAGCAGCATTCGGGGCCGCGCCGACCCCCCACACACAACATACAACCCGCTTGCGTCGCACGCAACGCATCGGGTATCGGGTTACGTTCATAATTCATTCAAACAAACTCACGGCGGTTCTTTTGATTTTAGCGCTGAGCTCGTAACTAATGTTAACTAAAACCCAAAGCGTAAAATTAAACCACACACGTGAATATTATCTTAGAAGACTTGCACAATAAACGCATTATAATTATGTTTTGTTATTTACAAGGCATATGTTGCGCCTATTGTACTTACTTATCGATACTCGAATACAAAGAATATGTAGTTGTGTAAGTGTAACAAAAATAATAATAATAATGGCGGCGCCTCTATTGTCTTGGCGCCTGTGTGCGCCGCACACTATGCACACATACACAGGGGCGGCGCGGCCCTGAGCATTTGCCTGTCCGTGTGTCATCCGGCGTACAATGACTTTATTTCACGTGATTTTATTACAAGTTCATGCGAGCAGCTGACGCATAATCCCCCCTTAACGATGCAGCTGACGATTTTTTTTTGCTCAGTATGACATCAACTATTTACGGAAAAAGTTTCAGGCAGCGTACTATTACTTAATTTTTTTTTTTTTACTTCTTTCGCAACCTCCCAATTCCAAACCCACCGCAGGTGCGCCAGCTGACGCTTGGTTCAGTTATAAGTATTTCGAGATAAATAGTGAAAGAAGGAAAATAGTCGGCGTAAAATCACTGCCTACTATTTTATTGATTCCCGTCCGACTGTTTTTTTTAGTAAAGGGATCAATGAACTACCTATGAGATGGCAAAAGTGCATAGAAAACAGTGGTTCATACTTTGATTAATTAAATATATTATATTTAAACATATTCGACTTTTTGTTCCTCCCACACAAAACATACACATACATATGAAATGTAAGGACCTAATATTTTATTTAACACAGCCTAACAGGAAAAACCAATAAAAAGAGAGGAAATAACTATCCATTCGGTATTGAGATTTTAGGATATTTTCCTAAAAACTTTTTGTCCAGTTTTTTACGTTTTGGTTGCAAATTAATAACTATAGGGTCTGTAAGTATGTCCTGTCATAACAATTTAACTTTGAAATTATCGCGATTCCGTATCTTCTATGTACCAGCTATCATTGAATTACTTTTATAGTATTATTTATCTTTATATAAATCTACTGCACGTGTGTATGTCACTGAACTCTTCTAAACGCCTGGACAGATTTCCTTCCTTTTTTGATTTTTCGTCGCGCCCTGAATGGTTTAGATTCACAAATCAGCCCAAAAGATGGCGCTGCAGTTGGTACTTTCATACTTTGTTTAATATCCTAATCACTTGAAATATCATGCAGGAAAAAGTCTGTCGGGTCCGCGATTTTAATGTACATTTGTATAATGTTTACGCAGTAATCGCTCTTTTTTAGATTGTTATTAATTTGGATGTTTTTTGCACATATATTTATAGCATAATTTTAATAGAACTGTGTAAATTCCAGGAGCGGTACCCTGAAATGCCATGTCAACAAGACGGGCGTCAGTCAGTCTTCTCCCACGGGTGGCCAGATCCGCAACAATACTATACAAGTAAGATTTCATTTCGTCATTTCTTATTATCCCCTGATGAGTTTTTGTACCGCGCGGTTTGGTATTGTTGTTTGAACGCCTAGTTTCAGTATAATATACTGTCAAATGTGATTTAAATACTTTATACCTAATATTAAACATAACACTCTAGTTGTTTGACCCGATTTTGCATTATTTTTTAATTTTTAAACTAACAAAATTACGTACTCCGATGGATATTCTAACGTTCTAATGATTTTGAGTTTATTCGTTACAAACATACAATTATCATTGATATGTAGGTCCAGTAGTTATTATTTATTTATTATATCCCATAATAAACAATAAAGAACATAAAGAGCATGTGCTCATGTGGGTAGTATATATAAAAAACAATAATATTTCAGGCATGCAATCTTCAACGAGTTCTATGACGTGTGAATCTGCGTGTGAGTCGGGTGGGACATCGCCGCCTGATCAGCATGTGCCCATCACACACCCGCCTGGTAACTTTGATTATAAATATAGTTTTGATGGTATTTTGGTATCGACATGTAACTTGGTAAGATTTTGATGTTTAAGGGAAATTTCAAAATAAAATAATTCAGCGATTTATAAACTTAAATAAAAATTTAATGCTTCTAAAATTACATTTAAAGCCACTTATTAATGAGCGTGGAACGGATGAAAACTAGCAATAAACACTCCGCTACTGCATTATACGCTGCACATTCAGGTATTAATAATAATAAAAAAACAAAGTAACTTTTAATTAAGTTTTCTGTTTAAGTGGTATCAAATTAAGTTACACAACTATCGCATTGGCTATTAGCTGTCAGGAGAGTTGTATAGTTATTAATGAATAAATGTTTAGATTTTTATAGATTTTTTTTAGATTTTTAATTCGAACATAATAAAGTCAGACACATTTTTGAATGGTGCAATAGCGGAATCGACCAATAGATAATAGAAATATTTTTTTCTAGTACCGTTAGGGAACGTCAAACACAATCTACGTTAAAGCACTTTCAAAAATGGATCATAAAAAGGTTTGGAATATATTGAAACTAGTTCATCCAGAGTAGGTAAATATGGAAGGGCAAATGTATTAAAACCGAGTTCGATATAGAAATGCTTTCGAAAAATAAAGCAGAAAAACACATACGGGAGCGTTCAAGTATTACGTCACGCAATTTTTGTAACGCGCCGTAACGTTTTTCTGTACCCAATAGTAAAATGTTTCGTGACCACCCAGTGACTCTTTATACCTAAACGTTACCATTATGTGGTGTAAAGTACTGGAAAGTCGAAAATAATATTAAGAATAACGCGTAATTAATCCCCACCCCGTATCGTAACGTTTTACAAAAAGACCCCACCCCCAAATTCGTTACGTAATACTTGAACGCTCCCTAACTAACTTTGACAGTGGTTCTAATCTAAAGACGTATATCGCTAATATTAGCTACTTGTATATGGAGAATGGACAACCTCATATATTGTTGCGTTCTTTATCCTCACTTCTCAATATAACACACGAAAATGGCCTGGGTGAAAAAAAAATATTATTTTAAAAAAATATTATTAATTTTTATTTTTAAAAAATATTATTAAGAAATGTTTTCTTGAAATAAGTTTTCAGCAAATATTTTTTATTGTTTTAAAATGCTGAAAAGCGGCTGGAACGTTTAAAATAAATTTCAATGTGTAAACACTCACGTGAAGACGTTTTTTTATTTTTTATAATGCATTATCACACTTCCATCCATATTTATCTATTTCTCAGTTTAATCCACGTTTTAAAAGTCGTCATATTCTTATTACTTATTCTTTTCTAGAAACGAGTGTATTCCTGCCGTCGAATACGAATTTATCGTCGCTCGAAGTCACAGATCGAGAGATCGAGTCGTTCAAACGATTCGATTATTTTTTCGAGCCGCCGCAACACAAGCCCAAAGTGCAATTGGACGTTAGGGATATCGCGGCTGCGTTGCGACAAAATCATAAATAATTCGAGTAAACATATCTATGTGCTGAGCACTTTTATGTACTTATATTTAGCATTTTATTATCTCAGGTAAAATTCAGAATCGAAATCCATTACATGTTTAATATATGGGAGTACTTATTCTCATTCAGTTTCGCGGAATTTGTACCCTAGGTGCTGTGGCAAAAATTTTATTTACCGGAATAATACTCCAGAGACCATGTGCACTAATATGTAAATTTCATGTTTTTGTCTACGAATGGGAAATTTAGCGATTTACCGAAGTCATAGACAAACAAGATCTGGAACAGATAGATAAAAATAGGTGCATATTCTAAAACGTATCAAGTCCTTATCTCGACTTGAGTGCTGTCAAATATGTCAGACTTCATAAATGAAAGTGGTTTGACAGCTTAACTAGATTTAAGTTTGATTGACGTTTTAGAATACGCGCCTAAGTGCTCGATCATTGAGTCGCATTATGATTTGTTTTTATCGATACATTATATTTTAAACTAAATTTGTCATTACAGTCTGATATATGTTTTTGTTTACGCGGTAAACGTAAATTTAATTTGTTTAATTCGATTTCTAGACGTCGCCTCAAGAAGGTACTAAATGTATCATCGTGGATAGAGAGGGCAAATTGGTATAAATACCAGATTTTAAAACACGAATAAACATCTTTGTTAAATATAAAATGCTTTATATCATAACTATCATGATAGAAATATATAGAGAATGGTTCTCTAAGAACAAAGAGATAACATCTTACAAAGAAACAATCTGCTTGAGCAGTCTTTTTTACCATAAACGAAAGAAGATGCATTACTTTAAATTTTTTTAATGGGAAAATTTTCAAGTCAGTTTACAAGAATTTAAAGTAATTATCTTATTAGTGTTTATGGTTAATTGGTGACGTTTCGTATAGAAACTTTAACAGTTTTGACAAGTAAAATGTGACATTCAAGGATATGACAATGACGTTTTAAATTGGAGCAAAGATGAAACTATTATGCATCTGTTTCTTTCTCTAGAGGCATGTTAGGATTTAAATGCTCAAAACTATTTCGTCGCTATACTTTTCTTTCTACACTTGCTATAAGTCTGTTAGAGACAGTCTGATCTTTGCTCCGTTTAAACTATCTAATATAGACAAATATATTTAAAAAGGATATTTCAAAGATTTTTGCTTGACTCTTTATTTGGCGATTATTTGAAAACACGGCACTCTTGGGCCATGATTGTTATTTAGAGCAGAGAATTGTCAACAAAAAATGCAATTCTTGGCAACACAGTCCTCGATTAGTGAACTAATTAATATATAATTAAATCATTTAGTATCTCTGTGTATCACGATACGGGTGGAACACGTCACAAGTGTACTTGCGGATGACAGCTGTCAAAATGACATTTTCGTGAGCACACTCGTGGCGCGGTACTGCCCAAGGTCACGCTGATGGTTGTAAGGTATTTTAAGTGAAATGTATATTAATAGAATCGTTTGTAGTGTTTATTTTAATCTTGAAATAAATACACGTTTATAAGCTGTGCTTTTTTGTTTATTTTGATATAATAAATACCTATAATTTTATTAATATTACGAAAAGACGAATACTATAAAGATTTTTTATATAACAAGTTACTGTACTAAAAGTTTTATATAACGATATTTTTAAATCCTAGTGGAACATTTATTTATCTTAGCCTCAGATTTCTTTATCTGTTTTGCCAGTTTCCTGTGCTTAGAGCACGCCTTCGCGCCAGACCACTAAACAATACTTTGCTGCATAGCAGGAAACAGACACGTCAGTATTTATATTAATTCATAAGGCAAACTAAAAATACATATGCACGATAGTATGGAAATACGATGACAAATTTATAAAGTATTGGTACTGGCAGAAGTTTAGCGTGAACATAAAACATTAAGAAATAAGCAACAACCTAAAAGTGAGAGTAACGCTAACGTGTACATGTATGTAATCCATTGTTGAATCGCATCCCAAAGTATTGGTACTAGGGGAGTTAGATATAGTATTAGACGTAAAATACTAGAGGTGTGGAATAAAAAGTGATAATGAGAATGACGTAATTATCTTTTATTAAAAATTATTTTATTTAAAAAAATCGCACTTTTATATCGGAATCGCACCCGAAACTGAATTCACTGGTCGAGTTCCTGAATAGTGTACCATGGGACTTGCTCTAAAACAGCCTGAAGACTTTTTTTTGCCCCCTGAAAACGAAGGTAACGTTAGTTAAATTCCAAATTACTTACTGAAAACGTTTCTAAGTTGTAGAAAACTTAGAAATATTTATTCAACCCCGTTTTCGAAAGAATTGTTTTCGCTGTAACATGAGCGCGACGCTCTCAAGATTCTGGACACAATTAAAGGAGTTGCTGGAAAATGTCTAGCGAGTAATTTTCGGCACACTCCACTATTGAACGATATAAACTTTATCTTTGGTTGTTGTCAACCGCGGTGACTACAACTCTATTTCTTATTTGATCTATATCAATGACGACTTGCTGCAAATTCAAGTGAATCTAGTTCAAATCTTTAATGCGAGAGTCGTAAGAATGAAGAGAATCCTTTAGAAGATGTCAAATCAAAATGATTTTTTTTTAGTTTTATCTAAGAATACAATGTTTTGATATTTAATTATAATTTCAAGGGATTAGTAGGATGAAAAACCTTGCACCTCTAATTTGATCTAACTTGGTTTTTATTCAATTATGGCGATTATTATTGTGCCAATTAATTGAATTACACCTCCACTACCTAAGGTTGAGCGATCTAGAGCGGATACTAGCGATTTTATTATATTTTACGAGTTATGTAATTAAAAAGCATGCGTTTACTTCATTTTTGTTCCTTTAAAATACGTAAGACCTAGGAAACGTAAGTAACCAAAAATTTGCTCTGGTTTCAATGAGTTCGACGAATGATAATAATTTACTATGAAATATTATTCCGAAGTCCCTATGATATTATTATGTACCTAAACCATACGGGAAGTGTAGTATATTTATTCGAGAATATTACTATATATTGTATAACACATATTTTTATTGTGTTTCGTAAAGTTCCACAAGTCCAGGGATTTTCAAGATTTTGCAAGACAACTGTCTTAGTCGCTAATTACCCTTATGGCCACTATTTTAGCTTTATCAAACGCCATTTGAAAATTAGTGTAAATAACGTCAATCGGGTTGTATATGAAAAACAATGTGAATTTCGTCAAGTTAGATGTTGATTTGTTAGCCATAACCTATGTAGATAAGGATTTATTACTAGCTTGAAAAATGTATATGAGACGCGGTCAAAAATGTTTGCAAATCGGCTGAGTGATTATTCGATGAGACATCGTAAACAACTTTCAATGCCTCGGATCCAGTTCAGCGATTTATTTAACCTACTGGAATACCACTGAAACTATAGTCGAATTTTTAATTAGACGATATCAACTGACGTTTACGGTGTTGTCAGTTTTTAATGAAATAAAAATAGTGTTGTGACAAAGTAAAAACCCCTGAATTAATGATCGGTGATGGCACTAGTCGCCGCGCCGCGCTTTGTAATAAGACGTCAAAAAACTGATTGTAGTTACATAGTACTAGTACCTAACTTATATCAGAGCACTTTTATACAATTTTGAAATAGAAATAATATTCTTTTATTGTTTGAAATGATTGACTATTCACACTCATTGTTCATTCATCTGATTGAACAAGAACTGAACGCATCACTATTACTTTAAATATGGCAACATTATTTTACAAAGTGACATTAGCTACTGTCAGTTGGCTTCGTCTAATTAAAAATACGACTATAAGTCCTTTGGCAACATAGAGAGAATTGGATTGTAATTAACTTAGCGATTTCTAGTTTCAGGTTATTAGGACACCTCTACTTCCATCTGTTGCAAAGACATTGTTAAAATTCCACAAACGGGGTAGAGAACGATGCATCGTTTATTTTTAACATATGTAGTTCCAAAACAACTTGGTACTTACCTGATTAAAACAGGATTCGATATTCAAAAAGGGTTTGTTAAACCAAAGTGAAGACGATTTACGCTGCTACTGTGTTCTTTTTTATTATTTTCTCGTAGAAATTAGAATATTATAGAAATTGTATTACACTGGTTGCATTTCAATAGAATGAAAAAAATAATAATAATAAAATGAAAAAAATTTCAACCATTGTTTCTAAGCAGAATAGATATCTATTATCAGTCCAAAATTGAAAGTAAAGTATTGTTTTATGTAGATAAACATTGTGAGGAAACGGGCTTGCTTTAGACCCAAAAAGTCGACGGCGTGTGTCAGGCACAGGAGGTGCCTTCTTGCCTATTAGATTGACAATTGATCGTGAAACAGATTCAGAAATCTGAGGCCTTGACCTAAAACGGTTAATGCCACTTATTTGTTTTATTTTGTTATGGTAACTACTATATATGTGGTTAAAACCATCGTATATGAAGCTTATTATAATAATTTTCGTATACATACCTATTTGTAGAGATTTAACTAAAATATAATTACGATCAAAAATGAAAAACCATATTATTCAACTAGTTTATTCTTAAAATTACAATCTCTGAGTCTTAAACTGCGAAGGTGAATTTGGATTTGTCTGCGGCCGCCTTTTACGCGTCGGAGGCGCCGTATTCACTAAACCTGCGTGCGCTTGCGCAGCTAACAACATCCCCAGCTGACATTGTGCCTGTAATGGAGATTAGATTTTTTTAAAATGATTTATCAACTATTGAATGTAGTTTTAGTTTAGTGCATTAATCGTGACCGCTGCGTGTCGTTAACTGACCATTCTTTCTCGTTACGGTCCGTAGCTCGTATGTTTAAATAAGGATATGAATTAAAAACAATTTATAAAAATACAAATATTTCCGTCGATCTCACCTCTTCAAACATGTCTTTAGCCATTGCATAAACACTGTGCGAAGTACTGTTGTACATGAGTGCGTTTGACAGCATCAGTAACACGTCACGCTGGAATTGAGCTGTGGTCCTGGAAATTTTGATAAAGTGAGGGATTTCATTCAAACAATTTTCCTAAACAAATTAACAATTTTATAAATTTAAATTTTTTTTTCTTTAGGCAAGAGACTCTAATGTGAGGCAAGATTCGTGTTCATGTTTGCTAATGCATATCATATGCATGTAACTTTTAATTGGGGTTTTGATTTAATAAATACTTTGTAATACGTTTGCTATAAGGTTTTCTATATAAATCTATATATAGAAAGATCCATTGGTCATTTTTGGGATATAAATGCACGACCTTGAAGTAAAAGTATATCAGTATAATACTCAGGGTTCAAACCCCCATTTCAAGATCGAAAACTGCAGTTCTTAAATATCCTATAATAATGAATGGTTCATTTTTTTTTTGTTTATCAATTTTAGTGAAAATTTACTTTTTTAGAAGAAAGAAACCTTCACAGGCCAAGCACATGCTATATGTAAAATTAAAAAATAGACCTAATATGCCCCGCATCTATATTCCGTCGAATGGTCGAAAGATCCATAGGCCTCTTCACTATAGTGCTATACCCCGGTGCCTCTTCATCGGTGATAGGTCGCAGGAACAACGACGCGTACTTGTGTGCGCATAACCTTATTTGAAGAAAATGCACTTGATTTTGACAATTTTATTTTATTGATTTTTTAGTTTTAGTTACTAGAAATCTTTTGGACCAAAATTAATAATTTTGAAATTGGATAAATTATAAATGATTCTTCGATCAGAGGATCAAATAGTCCGGTCAATTTAGGCCAAAAAATGAGAGTGAAGTTACATAAAGTCCCAACAAGCTGAATTTCTGTGAAATTGTTAAAAACATAATTATAAACAATGTCTAGAAGTTCCCCATCATTCCCGTATAAGGAAAAATTTTTAATCAAGGGCAAAGGTCAAAAAAATGAGTTTTTCGCGATTTTCAGCAAAACGGTAAGTTTTATCATAAAAGTACCTCAGACAAAAATTGTAGATCATACAATTATCTATAAAAAATGTATCAATACTTTTTTTCTTACGAGCCACCGTTTCTGAGATATAACGATTCAAAAAGTTATAAAAGTTGTTATCGACGACCGGCCTTGACTTTATGTAACTTCGAATGTCTAAATTGACCGGGCTACAAAGAATGCATTACGATTAGCGAAAACAATTACGGGGAGGGGGAAGCACTTATTTTTATTTTTAGTGTTAATTTTTTAGTATTTCTCATTTATATGTACTAGTATAAGTAATTAAAGCAATAAAGGATTTTATTATTATTATTATAAGATCGTTTAAGCTATAACACGCCCGTGTCCATAATGTTTTGTTAAGAATTTTTGTAAAATTTACATATAGACAAAGTGTGCAAAACAGGAAATTATTTCGTATATTTTAATCTTGTTTATCTGCTCTATTAATTATGATAATACCTGCTATATACAAGCATAACACTCTTCTTCCAGAGTCGGTGTTGTCTCTCTGCTTCGCTTGAGCTCGGGGAATCCGGGGCACTTTCCGAACCAGAACACGCTTAAAATATATGCCTCAAATGTCATACAAAAAAAATCACGGTCTACAGTAATCTATATTAATAATCAGTCTTTTAAATAAGGGAGCGTTCAAGTATTACGCAATTTTTGGAGATTATTGAAACCCCCATGTAACGCGCCGTAACGTTTTTCTGTACCCAAGTATAGTAAAACGTTTCGTGACCACCCGGAGTGACTCTTTATTCCAAAAAGTTACAATTACAGTGTAAAATTACTGGAAACCCTCCCCCCAAAATTCGTTACGTATTACTTGAACGGCCCCTAAGACTGAATCATATGTATTTATTAGGAAACTTACTTCTGGAATCCGGTTTCTTCTTCCTTGAATAATCTCTCTTTGTTTTTCCTTCTTTATCTTCTTCTCTGCTTAACTAAAAGAAAACATTTATATTTAGTTATTATAAGTACATATTATAATCCCATTTCTTTTACTCACCTCCATCGGAGTATCGTCATCTGTTTCAGTATGAGGTTCTTCTTCTTTGTCTTTCTCTTGTACTATTTCTTCCTTTATCATATCCTTTAATGGTATTAAGTCCTAGAAAAGAATTAATATGAATATAAATATTTTTGTACCTAAGTAAAATTATGACTTAGGATAATCTGAAATTCTAAAAGTTTTTGACTCACGGAAGACCTACTAACTCGATCGATCTAGTGCTAACTCTATCTAATCTGTCTCGACTCTAAATCTTACATTTATAATTTTTTGATCTTCAAATATTTGCAAAATAAGATTCAGATAGTCCTCGTACTCGAATATATGAATATTACAGTCTTCAGTACAAAAATAAAACACCTTTTTCTACATTATACACCATAAGTCAAGAGGAAATTAGAATGCTGCACAAAATGCTGCAAATGCACATTGTGAAATAGGTCTTAAAAGACTTAAGTTTTGGTTATCTAACAAAACACAATCTTACCTCATCTTCTACTTTCTTTTCTTCTTTCGTTTCTCTAACTTCTTCCATTTCCTCTTTGGTCTCTTCCGTCTCCGGTAGCGGTATATCTTGTATTTGCACATTCACTTCTGTATCCGCTTCTGGTTCAGGCTGTGCTTCTGGTGCCGTCTCTTCAATCGCTGGCTCTGCAATTTACAAATTGATTTGGAATAGACCTTAATAACATACCCAGACACAAATATGACCTTGTTAATTACATATCGAAAAGTTTGACATTAGTATTATTATTACAATATAGTGCCTTACGAGTCTCATTTCAAGACGCTGTCCGGCTCGAAGGACCAACAATTTTTTTTTCATATTTGCCTATCCGTACACCTTTATTGATACAATATAAAATCTTTTGTAGCTTAAGATAAAAAAACATTTGGTGCATACGTATTCGCGTATAGACTCTCGCTTGACCCGTACCGAATAATTTAAATTAATATTCACTATAACCTAAATTTTTATTTTTTAGATATTTTTTTTGTTTTTATTGTTTTATGATACATACAACCCTTAATTTTCACTCCTCTAAGATCAACCCATATTTCTTATGACATGAAAATTTCTTATGACTTGAACTCTGAGGTTTATATAGAGAAAAATTCACTGAAAAACCTAAAAGGTTTCATTCCAGAAAACCAACAGTCTCTGGGATAGCATATCAAAATGTTCCATGTTGGTACGTACTACAAAGGTAGGCTAAGTAAAATCACATTAAGGAGAAGCTAAGTTCAGCTACTTTCCTTATAAATGTTCCTATTAAAAATACATATACTAAATTAAGATAGTTTACCCTCAGGTTTAGGTGACTCCGGCAAAGGTATCTCTTCCGTCGGTATGTTCGTCTCCACCTCTGCAACTTCTGGCTCAGGCTGTGCGTCTTCTTGTGGTATATCTACTTTTAGTGGTGCAGGCTCGGGTCTGAAAACAAATTATTATTATTATTTATTTCAACATTGTTCCTTTTAATTAAAATCTATCTTCTTAACCGTTTTAAAGTTTAGTAAAGAGAGGACCTTCGTATATGACACATATCTACCGAGAAAAAGGTTAAACAGGATGTTTGCAAAGGTTTCAGGGTTTGCGCTATAATCGGTGTCAGTCAATGATGATCATTTTCGCTTTTGACTATAATCGAAACGAAAATGGAAGGGGAGATCCGGCGTAATGGTAGCAAGAATGAATCGCTGTCGCGTGCGCACAGAAATTGAATCGCATTTTCTTATTACAATTATTAAGAATAAAATTTTTGTGTATTACACACACGGCCGGGGATGGTAAGTGTAATTTTTTTTAATTTTTAGAATTGGTCTAATCGATTTTTAGATTTCTTCTGTTACTATACCGATATACATATACTGACACGTGATAGCCGAACCAGCGCATATTATTATACCGAGAGAAGATATAGCGGTATCTAGGGAGCATCCTAGATACCGCCTTCCCAAACCCAGGCCCTCAAGGAGATGGAAGTTATATTTTTATGCTTACTCATCTACTTTCTCCTCTATTACTTCTTTCTCCGGTACATCTTGAATTTCTTCTACAATCGGCTCCTCCACAGTATCCTCAATTTCCGTTTTCTCTTGTTTAACTTCTTCCTCTAGCGGTAGGCTAGCTTCTAGCGGCTCTTGCTCTACCTTTGGCTGTAACTTTTAATGGCATTTGTTTTATACAGCTTTAATGCAATAAGGTATTTGACGGTATGAAAGTTATTGAATCTGTATAATACACGGCTTTTAAACGCGTTGTGGAGTTAAATAACTTGTAAATAATCATTAATTTATACAAAATTCCATAATTAAAATTATTGATTTCTATATGTGAGTCACGTGACACAAAACGGTCACAGATTAGTCGACTCGACGTTGACGTAGCATCCTTGTAAATAATATATCCTCGCGTGTTTAATTCTAATAATTCCGAGGTTTATTTTGTCAAAGACTGTAATATAATACATGTGTAACATATATTCAATATTGATAATTAACACATAAAAAATTTGACGTTTGTTTACGTGTTTACAAGCATGATACGTCACAGCGAATCGTGAGACGCCATCTTGCGTAGAAAATCTATTTGGCGAGTTATTAAAGTTACAGTACAGACTAAAAACTCATAATCTGTAGTGAATAGTGATTCTGTAGTCAGTAATAAATAATCTGTAATCGTTTTTAAATAGTTCTCAAATAGCCTATTAACGAATTTTGTCGAATACCTGCGAATCATCCGACTGTATAACTTTTATTTCCGGTGTCGGAAATTTCACTTCCGGGAAAGCAATTTTTACTTCCGGCACTATTTCCGTTTCCGGTATGGTTTCTTCCTCCTGTATCACTTCTGTTTTTATCGGTTCAACCTAGAATATGTAAAGCTTTTATACGCAATATATTTTTATTACATTATTAAAAACCAGAACCATTACAATAATAAAAATTATAAATAGATTTTTTATCTGTTTTCTCGATATTTATTTTTGAAGTTATACTTCTTTAGGCGCGTTATGAAAAATTGATGAGAGTGAAATTTTACGAAGCGCGCGCAACTGAGACACAAAGTTGTCAGTGTGATTATAGCGTGCGCGAGCGAGATGGGAATAAGACAATCTACAAGTAAAAAGAAATAGAATATGCGTGAAGTTCGTATGCCAACAATTTTGAATGACCATAATGACATTTAGCTTTTAAACAAATAAAGGAGTTTTAATTATTTTTTCAAATAAATTTAGCAATGCTTTTTCACAAAGACCTATTGTTACATAGTTAAAAGGTTATGAAACATACCAAGTTATTAAATTGAATGAATAATATAATAAAATAATAAATAATAATAATAATTGTAATTAATATTAATTAATAAACTAAATATTAAATTGTTTACGTTAAATATTAATTAATTATATTAAAAAATAATAAAGAAAGCCAAAGAAGTATAACTTCTTACGCGCGTACATAAGTACACGCACCCTTTTTTTTCTGTATAGGCACAGGTGATCAGCCTTTAGAGTCATAGCCTTCGCTAAGGGGACTCTTGTATGTCCCGTATATGCTCGTGGCTTTAGAGTAAATTAATTAAAAATACCTGTGCATCTTCCGTAGTATTTGATGGTTCTACTATCGGCTCTGATACAGGAACTTCTTCAACCTGGAATGCATTAATATATATATATATTACTCTTTGTTATAAAGCGTATAAGGAAGGATCTGTTTTCTATTTCCGGCGAAATATAGTAATTATGCTTCCAAAGTGGGAAAGGTAGGATAGTATTTTTCAAAAGTGATAAATTCCCTCGACTCCCAAATAATTAATTAATCTTTAATGTTTATCATTTTTTATGCTGTAAATAAATAATAAATATTTTACAATCCTCTTTAAATATTCAATTCATACATTTTACTTTATTTTACTTCGAATTGTAATATATCGCAATTTACGAGGACGAAAACAAGTACTATTTATCGCAATAATAATGTTTTTTTATAACCGGGGGGCAAACGGGCAGGAATTCTTTAGTTATGTAAAAGTTATATTTTACCAACTTATAAAGATAAATAGATGTTTAAGTTATAACAATTATTTTTAAGTCCCAACCTAGTATAGAGAGATATAGAGAGATTGTAAGAGGCCACACTTTAAAAAAACACTCAATTTCCTCACCTTATCTTCTTGCATAGGCTCCTCAATAACACATGGTTCTTCTTCTTTCTTATATTGCTTTTCCACCCTAAAATTATAAATAAATTTTAACTAATATTAGTTAAAATTTATGTTATATAACACACACAATCTCTCTTAAGCGCTGTTAATGTCTAATACAGCTTTACCCTTAGCTATAAATATAATTTACCTTGGCTTGTGCATCGCAGCCACGGGTGGTATATGTATATCTATATCACTGAACGCATATACATCTTCCGCCTTTATCTCTATATCATCTATATCCACTGCAGGGGTGGCAGCTGTCGTTACTATTGAAGGGGGGTTAGGCACTGGTGACCCACTCGTGCTGGCTGTGTAAATATTTAAATGTTATGAGCTGCTTATCTGCCCACACAAAGAAGTTTGTGTTCAGCCCACGAACATATGATAAACGAGTACTGCGAATCATGGCATATGTAGGAGAAACTGAGAATTGTCTATAAAACCATACAGATAAAAATTAAAAACTAATATATATTGCTGATTTTACTTGAGTAATAACTCAGGTCACCTATCCAGTCCAAAACCAACAAGTTTTGAAATCGAAAGTATATTAAAATGGACCGTTGTTATCTAAACGAACTGGCAGGAAGGAGATTTCCGCCCCTAAACACGACTTGGCACATTGCACCGAAAAGTTGCATGTTGTGAGTCCGTACTGAACTCACTGTGGTGGCCAAAGAAAACCCGACTGAGAAACCGAGGCTGCGTTGGTGGGCCGTCAAGCACCCTGGTGTTTGAAATTGGATGCAAGAGGCACGAAATAGATTGTGATCCCGAAAGACCTCTAGGCTGTACACCCGTGGATAATTATATAAAAACTAAAGAAATTTTTTTTATAGAAAAGGGGCAAACGAGGCGCGACCAATGTTAAGTGATACCGCCCCCAGGGACACTCTCAATGCCAAAGGGCTCACGAGTGCGTTGCCGGCCCTTTAAGATTTGGTATGCTCCTTTCTTGAAAGACCCTAAGTCGAATTGATTCGGAAAAACGCGGAGTGACGGACGTCGTATTGATTTCGAAGTAATTATTTACATCATCAATTATAACAATCAGTATTTAACTTTATGGTTTCCAAGAAAATCATACCATCAATTAATAAAATTTAAGTTTAAAGTCATTGTTAAAAAATTAATACCTTTAAGCTGATGTTCAATCTGCACCAATTGACTTTTTATATGTTCTATCGCTGCATGTTCTTTATCTTGTGGCTGTTCCAATAATAAAGACAGTGTCGGGGCACCGGCACTGGGTGACACTGTTTCTGAAACCATAAATAGTCCAATTAAAATCAAAATAAAATATAATAAAATTGTGAATACATGTATTATATCAAATATCATGCACGATCTTTGTTAGTATAAACTCTATGTTAGTTAATGGTATTTTAGATTTTCCTTTATGGAGCTGAATCCTGGATAATATGATCATGTGAAAGTAGGAAAATAGATGCTCTGGAAATATGGTGTTGGACTGATGCTTAATTCCCAGATAATAAAATTGGGAAGTACAGTAGGCACGAATAAATTCGTTTATGCATAGCCGAGATTCGAAAGCACTACTAGGCAAACACTCATCTATTATTAGGGTGGTAGTATTAAGTGTTAATAAATGCAAAATACTATACAAAGTGGACTTAATAATAGTTGGGAATATACGAAATTGTCAAAATGTCTAGAGCCTTAGAATATAAAACAAAAGACGAAACGATGACGCGTTTGTCATGATTGCGATGTGTCAAATGGAAAGAGTGATCGTTTCGCCTGTCTGATCTTGTTAACCCACCTATAATAAATAATAATTTGAATCACAAATACTTTAGAGTAATTAGTTGCAGCATATGAACACAAGTTACACATAAACTTACCGATACAATTGTTTGGGTGTAAGATATGCTGTGGTGTGGTGACAACTGGTGTGGACTTTAACAAAGAGGATAACAGTGGTGATGAAGGCGTGGAAGATGTAACTGAAATATATAAGAATAGTATTGTCTTTTATTGACATAACACAAAGAAAACACTTTTTTACTGGATTGAAGTTATGTATCTATATATATAAAAATGAAACCCGTTTTCCGTTGTCACGACATAACATGAAAACGGCTTGACCGATTTGGCCAATTCTTTTTTTATAATATTCTTTGAAGTACGAGGATGGGTCTTACGGAGAGAAAAATTAAAAAATTGAGTGAAAAAGTCTAAAAACAACACTTTTCTATATTCCCATACATAATAATACTTAAAAGTCAATTTGTACTTTAATACCATATCATAAAGTTCAAGTGTTAGTGGAGGGGTTCCGGGAAGGTAAATTTTTATTTTTTGACATAATGTATTTGTTGTCTTATCAACTTTCTTTTTTTTTATCTTAGCTAGACCGGTGTCCCGAATAGCAGAATAAGTAATAAGTATTTAAAAAAAATAAAGAATTGACTGTTAGGCGGTACGATGTTCGCCAGGGCAGCTAGTAACTAATAATAATATAATAATTGTGAATTTATAATCAATCCAGTAAAAAGTGTTTTCTTTATATATAAGAATGTTATTTGTACTGTATCTATTGAAAAATAGGCAATGTTAAATCAAATGTCTTTTTTATCTTTATTAAAAGTCTTAAAGTCGCTTTCTCTTAACTGAATAGACTGAGCTTATATTGTTTTGTATAAACACTATTTACATAACTGTGATGTACAGTTATTTATTTCTTGTGAACAACACATAAATGTTCACAAAAAAAATATTTTCCACATTATTACTCTTTCTTTACAGTTACTACCAACGCGATAAAACTACCCCTTTTTCATGTATTCTCAAAGATAACTAACTGCCTATCTGCTTATATTTCTTCATCTGAAACTACAAACCTTGTGTTGTGGTGGCAACAGTGGTCTGAGGTCTCCATGTCTTTTCAGCCTTGATTATTCGCTCCTCTCTCTCTTTCATCCAAGCTGCACGAGTAGCATTTTCTCTTTCTCTTTTCTGTTTAGACGCTTCAATCTCAGCCCATAGCTCTTGAAGTTTTTCTTCAGATGTTGATGAGTTACGCACTTCATTTACTTCATTCTAAAAGAAGCAATATTGTAATTATTATTATATTATTAAATTTAGTTACCAACATTGAACAATATAAAATCAGATAAATCGCATAATAACAATTATAGTTAATATAGTTATGGTAATAGTCATTTTAATAGTTAAGTTGTGCAAGAAATAATAATAGCTATAAAATAATATAAATATAGTAATGCTTAAATATTTTAACCTTTATTTGTTCATATTCTGCATTTATTTCAGCTAGGCTATTCTTTATCTCCTGTACTCTCTGATCCCTAAGCCGTTTGAGGATGCTTTCCTGTGGTGTCTCCACGCCACCTTCTGAATTCCTCTTCTTGCGCTTTGGAGTTTCCACATGTTCCAATAAAGCACCATACTGGACAGCACAACTTAACCAAACAAAATTAACAATGTGGAAAAAAAATTATATTTACTTTATCACCAGCATAGAAAATAATATAGTTAATACCATTTGCTATAATGATATAACTCTTTTAGGGAATCTTATTTATAATTAGATTTATATACTTACTTATATTATACTCTGTATATACATCTTATTGCATGAAACATTTAATATATTACAATTATTATTCAGATATAGGGGATTTTTAGGCATAGAGAAAACTCAAATGTTTGTGCCATTTAAAAAACCTGTTCAAATAAAAAAAAATATTAATTAGAAAACGAAGGGATATATAGTTAAAACAACTTAAGTCACAATAAATACTATTTGTTTGAGGTTTACAAACAAACATCTGAGTATATGTTAGATTAGGAATATACCGAAATGCAGGAAAAGATCTATTATCCTGGAAGCGGTTGAGAACATCTTATTTGCTTACTTTTTTTGTGAATACCAATCCTGGGGGCGATTGGGATCAGCAAGAGACTTAAGCGCCCGCGAAACAGACATCCAATTTTGATCGCCACTTCTGACTACTGCTGAGGCAAGACATAGCTGCTCTCTTATATTCCATGTATCCAGCGGTGCACGCTTAAGTTGTAGGCGCTCTTGAATGGAGGTCATTTAAAGTATAATTAGAATTATTATTGCAAAGAAGCCCAAAACAATAACAATTAACAATGGTCTCAGGATTCAGAAGTATTTGTATTTTGACACTATTTGACATTTCCATCAAAAAATGACATATCATTATCATAATTATTTTACATTTTTAATGAAAATATGCTGTGGTAAAAATATAGACTATAGTGGACACTTGACAAAGTTTTATGCAAGTTGAAGATGATAATATACGGTAGTTATAATAAAAACCAAAATGTAGATTTTCGGTCGGTCTATAAAATGCATCCCGTTGGCAAGAAAACCACCATGACCACGCGCAAGTGTCAATTGAATACTTAAAAATTCTGGGATTATTACTATAGCCAGGGTTCGCGCGCAGGACCTCAAGCTTAGGAATGAAACGGTTAACACTGTCTTACATTAATGTAGCCCCCAGATGTTTCGAGTATGATTTAAAAAAAAACTGTAGTTACTAAAATAAAAATGGTTCGAGGTGTGATTTATAAACAGATAGATAGTACTTATCAAAAAGTTCCATACTCCATAGCCACTTTAGGTTCAATGAAGCAGGGAGAATTTATAGAGGCGTCAGTTCTACACATTTTATTGCGTAATAAATAACTTAACATAATAGTATTACTATTAAGTTAATCCTATTCGTTTCATTCTTAGCCAAAAATACAAGAATGTTTGAAAACTAAGAGTGGGGTGCAATAAATAGTAAAATTATTAAATAATTTTTTTTATTGTCAAAACAGAATATAAATTCAGCTTAGTAATCTATCAATAAACATAATTTTAGGCACTTATACATTTTTCCATATTTTATTAATAAGAACTATCTACACCAATAAAATGTGATAATTTATTCAGACTAATACCGTCAGTAATAATCGTCAAGAATCACGTCTTGTTTGACACATTTTATCCAGTTTTAAAATTACGTTAACTATAGATTCAGCAAAATGTTCATGACGTCAGTCAGCGCACCATTCTCGCATTTATACTGTAACACTTGTTAGATGTAATTCACAATATGAGTAATAGCTGATCGTAAAGTTGACACTTTCCTTTTGAGAAATGTATTTCAATAAGGCTGAAAGTGCAACAAATAACAATATAATAAACGTCCAAAAACAAACGTCATAATGTTGTCTAGTACAAGAAAAAAACCTTTTTTTTAAACAGTACAAAGGTGAATTTATTACAAGTATCGGACGTTTCAAATGGACAAGGGATATGAAAAAGTAATAAATTTGCGTTTATATCTTCTTTATATCAAACATAGTAGCACCAGCACAGACTATTCACAATAATAAGTAAAACTATATGTCTATCTAGTTTAAAGGCCATTTGGTTATTCTAGTGACTGCTCCTGAATGCTCTTCTTTGGAACATATTTTTAAACGTAACGTAAATTTAAATATGTGGTTATATTTTCTTCTTTATGTCTCAATAAATATCTAAATATTAAAAGGCAGCCATGTGGATTGTAGTCAATTTTTATACTTTAAATGAAGTATTTTTAACATCTAAGATATCTCTAAGTAGACAATGTATGCACACATGTCATGGAAAATAACAAGATTTCTATATTAAAAAATGTTAATATGGAAATCTTGGATGAAGATATCGGTGCATTCTGTCATTTATATGATTTTTAACATTTAGCAAAGAAGTACTGCATATTTTGCAATAATATTCTCCATCAAGTATAGTGATCCATTCACTTTTTAATAACTTTTGATCATCCTGTACAACATTTGGCTTTTCTTTTAAAGAACTCGGAATTTCAGTATTGCTTTCTTCGATTTTTAATGGAGTTTTTTTACTGTCATGCTCGAGGATAAGGGTACTTTTGTCAGAAGCAGTGTAGCTTGGGCTTGAATCTATCTTTTCAGGGTCTGATAGATTTTCATGCTCGAGGATAAGGGTACTTTTGTCAGAAGCAGTGTAGCTTGGGCTTGAATCTATCTTTTCAGGGTCTGATAGATTTTCATGCTCGAGGATAAGGGTACTTTTGTCAGAAGCAGTGTAGCTTGGGCTTGAATCTATCTTTTCAGGGTCTGATAGATTTTCATGCTCGAGGATAAGGGTACTTTTGTCAGAAGCAGTGTAGCTTGGGCTTGAATCTATCTTTTCAGGGTCTGATAGATTTTCATGCTCGAGGATAAGGGTACTTTTGTCAGAAGCAGTGTAGCTTGGGCTTGAATCTATCTTTTCAGGGTCTGATAGATTTTCATGCTCGAGGATAAGGGTACTTTTGTCAGAAGCAGTGTAGCTTGGGCTTGAATCTATCTTTTCAGGGTCTGATAGATTTTCATTGCACATGTTATTATAACCAGAAACCAATGGTATTTTTTCCTGCGTCTTTACATCAGACACAGAACAGTTTTGGTCCATTGTTGAATCTGTTTTAACCAATATTGATTCTTCTGCAACATGTGCCTCAGTAATTGACAGTTGGTTTGTGGTTTCGTCACCATTAAGTGTTGTTTTAAATGGAAGATTCTTTATATGCAGTTTATTTTTATTTTTATGATTTTTTTCTTCAATATGTTTTAAAGGATTCTCTATATATACATTACATGCCTGACAGTAATGTTTGTTGTCATCGGAAACTATATTTTCTGATTCTAAAGTAAGTTTATAATTGTTCAAATGTACTTTACCCTTGCCATGTTCACTTATATTTGTTTTGGTATTAGGAACTCTCACTTTGCACACTTTACAAACAATTTCGGCTTTTTTCTCTCCTTGTTTTGAGATTGGCAGTTCTTTTGTTGTATCTAACGATTCCTGTAATTTTATTAACTTCTTTATATGAGGTGTTCCAATAATATGTTGGGCTATCATGTTGCTGCTATTACGTAAACTGCATTGACAGATGTCGCAATAATAAATACTGTTGGCTTCATTTACTTCACTTTTCACAGAAGATTCGGGAACAACTATTATTTCTGAATACTGTTGAGCCTTCTTTCTATGTGAAGCTCCATTATTGTGCATCTCTATATTTTTTGGAGTGTTGGGTACATTTACTAGACATATCACACAGAAATATGGCTCACTAGTCTTAGTTTCATTTGAAGAGGTGTCTTCCATAGTTTCAGCATTTCTTGTCATATTAATTATAGCTTTATTATTACCATTTATAAATTTGTCCTGTTTACATTCTAGCTTAGTTTTATGTAAATCAGAATTGTCATGATTTTTGACTTCATTATTTGGTATTAATATATCACAAACACTGCAAAATGAGTTATTAGACCTTTTTTTATGATGTTGCTTACAACCAAAAATATGGACAAATTCATTTCTTTTAGGAATAGTTTTGTCACAAAGTTCACAATGAATTTGAGACCTTGTGAGTCTGATTCCATTTTCTTTCAGAATTTTTTTATACAACATTGTATGGTTTGATCCTTTGCAGTGATCCTTTGCTGACTTAACTGAATTTTCTAAAATATTGCAACAAACAATGCAATACAAATCATTTCCAGATTCCTTCATCATATAATGTACCCTAGATACCTTGTTCATTTTATGTCTAGATCCATTTATGTGTGAGTTTAATGAATTTTTATTAAAAGTTGAATAACATACATTACAATTAAAGTTATCACCATCTACAGAAATGCAATCTGAAAGCTCATTGTTCACAAATGAATCTTTGTCAAATGGAATAGATGTAAAATTCGATTTAGATTCACATTCTTCAGAAACGAATTCTTTACTTTTTAAAACATTATTTGCTTTATCGATTAATGTTTTTGAAATGGATGTGTCAGAAGCATCACAGTCAACATCCAATGCTTTTAGGTCTGAAATTGAATATCTGTCTAATTTTGAACTATCTAAACTCACATTAGGCTCATCAGGTTGTCTTTTATTATTAACATATTGTATTGAATCATTAGGATCCCAGTCCAGCTTAATGCTATTGATTTTGGATGAATCTGTGATATGTGATATATCTGCTCCATCTTGTGTATTTTTTGTTTCACTTTCATTTGCATATATTTTGTAAAGGTTATCAAACAAGTTGTCAAACATAGCCAAATATTTATGGGATTGAAGGTTTTCATGCGACTTTTGGTCTTTTTGGGAGACAGTAACAACACATTCAGGACAGAAGTATGTATCACATACATCATTGGTAATCTCACAGTCTTCTTTGTTTTGTAAATGTTTTTGCATACGATCTAATGCTGTTTCTGCTATGCATTTATTAATGTAGTGTCTTTTACTTTTACAGTGGTCTTTAAAGAATAATTTGGGAACTTCTATGGCACAAATGTAACATGTTGCTGTTATAGTAGCTGAAATAGAATTATATAATGTAGGAGTTAAATTATAAATAAAGAATGAAATATTACAACATTAAACATATCAGTAAATAATATGTTTGTACAATGATAAATGTATGTTTGAATCTGTTTCACATTTTTAAAATTATTTTTACACAATTAAGTATTGTGCTTGCCAACCAGATTCAACTATGTAGATATATTTTGTACTAAATAAAGTAAGCTATATTAAATAGGTACTTTTGTACTTTCAATTGACCAGCATAGATCCTTATACTTTTTTTAAAAACCTATTACTAATATTTAATTTAAAAATTGTCACCATAAATAAATATAATATGTCTAGCTGTGGGTGGCCAGGACTGGAAGCTATGCATGAATTGTTATATTTGATTAGGATCTTAAACATTATGCTAATTTCTATCTTAATGTTATTATACTAATGAAAAGTCATGGAAAAACTGTGTCTATAAAAGGCTTTCTAATTGTAAGCTAGTTGGTCTATGTTCCCTGATAAATATTATTAAATTTCTGTATACTTACAATCTTGGATATTGTCATCGACTTTATTACGGATTTCAAATTCAAAGTACTCATTACTATCAGATCCAAAACTCCATAAAGGAGCTGTTTTGGTGAAATCTCTTGAAAATGATATGGGTAAGTAATTCAAGTCCATTGAATCTAGTTGTAATTGGTATCTTGATATTCTTTCCATTCTGAAAAGATTAACATGTACAGTAATTATATTAAATAAGAACTTATACAACAATGGTTTTTAAAACCTATTAAAGCTACATTTTCTTTTTACAGTGGCAAACACACACAGTCATTCTTATCACTATTCAGTCATTATTGTTCAGTCTTTTCGACCATATCTTTTTTTCACCTAACGAATGATGTTATTGCAGAATTCCTATTGGAATTTCCCTAAAACTTCGTGGGTTTTTTAGTAGTTATTGGCAACGATAACATAATATTTACCATTAAACATATACTTACATAGATCAATTAACAGTAACCACTAACCACTTAAGCAGTCGTAACAGTAGAGCAGTTAAAGCACCAGTAAAGTCAATTACGTTAAACCCAGTGAATTCACACAAATCACTGAATAATCCACCACGAATCACACTGTTTACCGTTTAATAATTTTAAAAACTATTAATAGAAATATATACATATATATTTTTCTTATATCTTTAATCTTTTGTCTTCAGTGCTACCAACTACCAAGTACCAACTTTAAAACAATTATTATCCACCTAACAAGGTGAAATCATACCAAAAACATCCCCGAACGATTATGTTAATTCAGATATTTTTATTATAATTTTTTGTTCATTCAAAATGTGAACTTTTCGTGAACACCAGGTACTAGGTAGCTTAGTAGACTGAAAGTTTATAAATTACAACTATATTATATGACATAAGAGAGCGAAAATTATGTTATTTTTAGTTGTAATCTTTCTTTGGGGGAAATCCTGGTCGTAGACGTTAAAGAGATGAGACGACCTATGCGATTGCAAAGACAATAATAAAAGTAATAGACATGGGACTTGAGACAAAGTCACTTTGCGACAGGCGTGATCCACTACCGCCAAATGATTTGTATGGAAAGTGGAAACGGTCACGTGCCAAAGCGTGAGCTAATGTCAGTCTCATACAAATTTCTTTGGTGGTAGTTGTCTCACAACCCAGCAATGTTCATATAAAAATTAATATACCGAAAATTCTGGCAATAGTGAGATGGCGTCACTCATAAGCATCCATGATTTTATTTAATCCCTAATCAAAAAAAAATGTGCGTGTACTAGTGTACACACGTTAGAAGTGAAACTTCTTATGACCTTATTTTTCGAAAAATTATCTATATGCAACTTTACAGAAATTGGTTAAATAAAGTTAAATAAGATAAAGTTTAACAAAAGGCTTTTAATATCACAGACTTGAATACAAATAATACAATTATTTCATTTTACCTTAATACCACTAAGATTATTACAGAATTTCATAAATTGTAATATAATTTTTAGTATCATTGTTATAGTTATTATAAATTTTATTTATTAATGGTTTAGAATCTCTTCGAATCAACCGTGGTAGGGACAAGAAAAAGACGCGCGTAACGGTCAAATGTGACGCGTAACCGAAATACCAAAAATGTTACACTAAATTTTTTCCAACCCCGATAAAGAAGTTTCACTTCAAAAAAATGTGTGCGTGTACTAGGTGTACACACGTAAGAAGTGAAACTTCTTTATGACCTTATTTTTCGAAAAATGATCTACTATATGCAACTTAACGAAATTGGTTAAATAAAGTTTAACAAAAGGCTTTTATTATCATAGACATGAATACAAATACAATTATTTCAGTTTACCTTATTACTACTAAGATTATTACAGAATTTCATTAATTGTAATAGAATTATTATAGAATTATTACTATCATTGTTATCGTTATTATATATTTTTGTTATTAATGGCTTCGAATCTCTTCGGATCAACCGTGGTAGGGACAAGAAAAAGATGGCGCGTAACCGAAAAACGTGACGATTTGCTACAAAATTTCTCCCATACGTCGATAAAGAACTTTCATTCCAACGCCGATAAAGAAGTTTGACTTCAAAAAGCAACATGGCACGTAACCAAAAATGTGACGCGTAACGAAAAAATGTTACACTACATTTTTTTCCAACCCCGATAAAGAAGTTTCACTTCAAAAATTCTAGATTCAATCATTGCGAAATTTACATTTTAACTTAACACAGTCGATTTAGTTTAGGTAAGAAGGTGTAAATTTCATATTTCGGATCTAAATCATTAAAGCTTTAATAGGTCACGACTCACGGTAGACAACATTCCATCAAATTTGTAGTGTACAAACGCTGATTTGATGTAATGTTAGCCATTATAAATATTACACGTTACTTGCTACTAGATGGTGCAACTAAAGTGTAGTATTGACTTAAATGTTTACCTATGGTCGGTCGGCTGGCGGTAGGTGGTTACTGATGTAAATCGGTGAAGCTTTTCAAGGCAAGGCAAGAACTGAAGTATCGAGCTTATTACTTATCATATTGTATTGCAGTATTACTATGACGAAGACATTTTTCTGTATGATTGCATCACATCTTGAAGAAATCTCTTTTTACTTCTAGTGCAGTGATTTTAGACTTAAGATCATCGCACTTCTTTAACTTTTTGTTCTAAAATAAACGTCAAACTTTTAAGTTATTATTATGCATCATTAATTTTAAAAAATATATCCTTTAAGAAATCTTTAAAAACGTCCCGAACGATATAATTAATACCTACAGTTGGTGAATGGTATACAACTTGTTAACTTGCCCTCGAAGAGTTGACGTTAGAAACTCAAGTTGTGTAACCCTTATGTAATGTTAACACACATTTAGGGCAAGTCCAGAGATTTGAACTGTATCGAGAGACATGCAGATATAATGGTATCTCATTATGAATTAAGCACGGACAAGGTTACAATCATTGATTCTTACAATCGCCACACAAAACCCCGGGTAACTTTCCATAGTTGTTTGATTAAACTAAAAAGAACGGTAGATATGGTATACATATAGTTATAATTAATCAAGGCGTTCACTTATTTAAATAAATATGTATATGAATTAAAAAAAAATCTATGTTATTCGAAACCTAAGCGTCAGAGTCTATTATAGAGTGGTTGTAAAGTTAATAGTTTTTGAATTTTATTTTCATTGATATTACTTTCAATAATGGTGTAAATACGGAAATGTCTGCAAAAACATTTATATCAAACTGTTTTTCTTGTACTTCTGTACTTTGTTGTTTAGTATGTGTTTATCTAGGCAAGTTTTTTCCAATGGTTTTATTTTTGCTTTATAAAATCCCACAGAAAATATTATGTTTTTTTATAAAAAGACCGCAGCCGAATAAAGGCATATATGGACTTACCGAAAGTAACGGTCATTTTGTTTACTACGACCCTGAACTTTCTTTAACTTCTTTAGCGGATCAAGGACGCAGGGGTGAGAATGTAACGAAATATGAAACGATTGTACGCTCCGCGCGATTTTGATTGGCCAACAGCATCTAGCTCAATAGAGGTTTGACACGCGACATGATGTGTCATGACATTGCGTCCGTTAGACCTATCAAAATCGAACGCCACGTTTTGTATCGCACATTTGTTTTACGTTTTACATTCCGAAATGTACCTGTAGAAATCCATTTTTATATAAGTTGAAAAAGTAAACAAAAAGATAACATTTTTTATTTTATATTATTTATTATACATTCTTACTTTAAAATATAATAACTAAAATATATTATTAAAAGGAGTCCCTTTAGGTAAGGTTCTGAATAGCTAGACGAATTCTTTGTCCGAGCCAGCTCTTCGATCTCATGTGATGTCGACTAACCTTTTTGCTATTTCCTTAAAAAGCCTTATAGCGCTAGGACTCCACGGACCAAGGGTCTCGACACCGAATGGGACAAAATAATATTCAGAGCCTAGACCCCAGCCCTGCGATTCTGTAACTCACTTTTCGAACTCACTCAGCTGTTTTCGCAACGGCGGTCGCTCTGAAATCAGTCGTGAAGCAGTCATTTTATGATATGGCATTCTAATAAACAATAAACTACAAGCTTCCACCTTTTCAGAATGCCAAATCATATAATGACTGTTTCACGACTGATTTGAGAGCGACCGGCGATCCGAAAACCGCTGTGTGAGTTCGAAAAGTGAGTTACAGAATCGCAGGGCTGTATTTGCATGCTTTAGCTTTTTCAGCCGCATCACAAGCCGCACCAGCTCTGTTGTTAGTTCCATGTAGATGGGAAGGGGCCAGTGTGATATTATTATTTTTTATTGTTATTTTCTTATATTTTTTTATTAAAAATATATATGTATGAAATCTTTATTACAGCTATGGAAATACTACAGCTTGTTCAAGCGCAAAAAATTAAGACGACTTTTATACGTAAGGTGAATAATATAACTTCATTGAAAATGGCCTTTAAGAAGTTATTGAGGAATGTAACTAATTCAAGGACTAATGACAAAATGTATGAAAAAATTATGCGGCGTATTTTAGAAAGGTTGGAACAGGACAATGTAAGGAATACAAATGGAACAGTTAAATTCAAGGAGAGTGTTGAACGTATTGAAGTGCTTTTAGAGGATAAAGTAAAAGAAATCCATTTGAAATTCTAAAACGTTAAAAAGAGTCCCAATTTTTCTTGTCATTCTGTCATTCATGTCTCGATAGTTGCAATTCTAGAAATCGAATCAATCACGGTGAGGACAACTATTGCATACAATTTATTTCATAGATTGCCCAATGCCCATGCCAGATTGATGAATAATTAAGGTTTAACTATAAGTATAAACAGTTCAACGCCGGGCGTCATTACGGCCAAAAATTTGTGACCAAATCATTAACTCATGAAGTTAATCTCTTCACCATTTTTCAAATTATAAAGATTCTTATGACAATTATTATTTATTAATGTTATTGTAATATTAATGATAGCTGTAGTCTAGTAGTAGTATATTTATTTCTACCTTAGCCGACTAAGGGTCGATTCGACCAAACTTCAATTTATACACGAGTAACTATACCAAGAATGATCTATTCCATGATTTTAATCTCGAGTAAATCCATAGTCGTTTGTTCACGTAATCGATAGTATAATTGCGCTCGGAATAACAATACGCGAATAGCAAGAGAATGGTGAACGAAAATAAAACTCGGCAAATAAATGTTGTTCTACAACGGGACAGCATACATCATGTCAACTCGATTTTGCCGTATTATAGTGTGAAAAAGTAGCTTTTAACAGGTGTCAAATGACAACAAAAAGTTCTTATTTGTTGTTTGTTTGAGGCTTTCGTCTAAAAAGGAACTTCTGTTGAGCCTAGTTGAATTTCATTCTAATATTATAAAAAAAAACAAATCTAAAAATAAATAAATAAATAATAAATTGTTTAAGCGTTTAGTGCGTTGCGTTGACTTGAAATTAAAACACAGAATACATATTTGTGAAATGACAGAAATCAGCTGATTGGACTGACTGACGCCATAACATTAAATTATTCTAGGAATAGCTGTTATTCCGTGCGAAACGGCGGTATAGTAGTAATTCCCGAATAAGCCCACTATTCTTAGAATTTGTAGTTGGTAAAACGTAAAATTGATTTACTCTCGATTAACTGACTATTTATTCTAAGATTAAGATTTACTCTTGTTTGGTCGAATCGACCCTTAGGTCCGTAAAATTCAAAATCATTTATAGGTAATATAATGTACACTTATGAATGGTAGCTCGTAACGTAACGTAGCTCTGGAAAGCGATAAGAGACAAACACATTGTTCCGTAGCTTAATGGCTTTGTAATATCGTGTTGACAATTTTTTTTGTTGAAATAAAAATCTCATTTAAATCACCTCTTTTTAATCCAATCTCTAAGTAAATAGTAGTCATATATTTATACGTATAAAGCGTATAATTCTCGGCAACAAAACCAGCCTCTTGGTATTGCAGGAGTCCAAGGGCGACGGCAAGCACGTCTTAATGACCTGCTTGGTTGTTTCCCTCCCTGTTGTTTGCCTCCCTAAACTCTTGGGTTGTTGAAAGCGACTACTAAGGATATTCGCATTAAAGATACATATACGACACATAACATATTATATATCAATGGCGCTACAAACTTTTAGGTCTGGGCTTCTTATTTCTGTATCTGTCCCGTGATAATTTCTAATAGGCAACCGTCGACATATGAGCGAGTGCTAAATGCGCACATAGAAAGTAAGCCCATTCGTGCATAGCCGAGGATCGAACGTTGAACCACTAAACACATAAAACAGATAATAAAATAACACTATTTTCAAGATATTTTTATTAGAAATATACTGAAATTCTAACGATTGAAGTTACACTTAGGATCACCTGAAACATTTAAAAAAATACTAGACATTAAACAAATGAAGTGTTTCGTTTCTAAAAATTTTACATATAATAATATGTTTTTTATATGTTAAACGTATCTTAATAAATCTAAATAACTTAGCAGTGTTTAACTAAAACGGCTAGATTTTGCGCGGTAAGCGAAAGTTCTGAAATTATAACGAACCTTTATCCAATCTACCCTCAGCTCTGCAACGTATGAATTGTAACACTCTGTCATCGTCACTCGGCTCGTGCACACGTCCATTCGATGGCGGAAGGTCGGACAAAAAAGGCGCTGATTGTATGCAAGGCTGCCGGGATACTAGCGATAATTCTAAAAGTATATTATAAAATATAGATTATTTACATAACTTAATTTTATAACTATTAAATTACGTTTCATAAAATGAAGTTCCATATTTAGCCAAGCCAAGTAGGATGTAGATTTTCTGACTCATAGCACTGATGTTACAAATTTAAAGCTATATAAATAATAACATTACGTTATTCGTTAAATTCAAATTGAGGATAAAATCGCTATTAATAAAATAATAATAATAATAATTTACTGGGTAATCCTGCTAGATAGTAGAATTAAGGAGTATTCCTATATGCTTCGATAAAACATGAATAAGTTTTTTATAGACAGTAGCATACTGTCGTGCACAAGTTCCGTCTAATTTTGGAACACAATACAATTGTCTAGATGACCCTGTGAGCTTCGTATCATATAGAACATATTATATTTGTGTCAAAACTTAAAAATGCATTAAGTTTTGACACTTTCAATCAATGCCGTCAACGAATATGCCAATTGTCATATGACAACAAAGTAACAATTTTAAATTCTAAAAAGATAAATATCAAATATTTCCCAGCTAGGAGTAGGAACAGTTTTATTGCAAAATTCAATTGTTGTTTTTAGTAATTTTCACTTATTATTTATGTTTCTGTTTAAACCTTCTCTGAACTTCGATCATAATAAGCCAAATCGGTTCAGCCATTCTCGAATTTTAGCGCGACAAACCAGCAGCAATCCATTTTTATATAGGTTGACAATGTAAATCATATCTCAATTACACTAACTTTCATCTGTGTGTGCGCAAAGAAATGCTCGTAAATGGCACACACTCATAAAAGTACGATATACGCCATGATTGCATCGTGCACAAACCATCATATCCCGCAACGAACATGTAGATGGGCAATCTTTGTTGTCCTCTTCTAGATTGGCTGAAACAGACATAATTTTCTTCAGTTTTATCCAATAAAATTTGAACGTAATCCAGGCATTTTCTGTCTGCGATTTACTGGAGTCACTCGTAATTATTAGTTATATATTTCTAACGATAGCCGCCAAATAGGTTATATAATCAAAATTGTGAAGAACAAATCACACGTAAAGCATACCGTTATTTTCTTCCGTATGATCATAATCTTTAGGAACTTTAACATCATCATTAAATACTGTCTTTTTTTCACCGGAATTTGGATCGATTCTTTTTTCTTCATTTTCCACTATATCGTCGTTTTTTTCATTACTTCCCTTATCGTCATTACTTTCTTTATCTTCATTGGCTTCATTGCCATTGCTATGATTTAATGTATCATCGAGTGAAACGGCTTGGTCTTCATCAATAACGTTAATTGAATCAGCCTTATCTTCTTTATCCTTTAATAACATATTATTGCTATTAATATACACTTGAAAATTATGCAAATTGTCTTCATTGAAAAATAGCTAGTCCATATTTTTTCATTGATTCGCATTAGCGGTAAAATGCGTACAATTTGTTAAGATTGATCTTTTATCTTTTTATTTTATTTATTCTCTCAAACGTCACACATCTCAAAAGGAGGACAATCAAACACTTATGAAAATGTTAGAAAAAGGATATACACGCGTGAAAATGACATGAGAACTTCAGAAGGCGCCGCGCTAATGAGATCTATGCAACTTCCTCACAATCGAGTAGCTCGCAATATCGCAGCACAACTCACGAGGAGACTATTTGTATCGAGGAAGTCGTATGGGTCCGCCAAGTGTCCGCGAATATACATAAATCGCAATTAGGTAGGAATATAAATAATACTGCAAGTTTGGTAAAACGACTTGGCGAAAGGCTGTACAGAATTGTTGAGTTGTTGAAAATGTTCACCAAGCCATTTTGCTTTATAGTTTTATTGTAAGCCCGACACAATCTGTGGACCATTAAATGGTGAGCAGGCGTGTAAAATCGATATTTGTTTCTTGTCAACTGTGTACTGCAGTGGATAGGGATTAGCAGATAGCAGAGAAGAATGCTAAACGTCTATTGTAATGAAAAAGAAACGGAGAGTATACTTCACTTTATCATCGTGATCTTCATTTGGTGTCTTAACATGTTTTTCCACACTCGTAGAATTCAATACAACTAACGCTTCTGTACTGTCCATACGCGGTATATCATCATCATTCGTTTTATCATCTTGGTCGTTATTATTTTCATCATTATTGTCGTTTTCAGTACCATCTTGCTGAAATATGGTTTATTTATAAAATCACGAGTCATTCTCGAGGTAAAACATAAACAACTTTTCAAGAAAGTGACCACATGAGTTTAGAAATTAACTGGAAATAAACAAAAGGGCTCCAAATGTCACAATTATTTGCATTTCCCATTCCAACGCATTTTTACACATGGATGGAAATTCATATGGTTGTGACTGTTCAACTCTTGCGCTAGTTACGAATCTGTTTTGGGCCCGTAATTGAAGACAAATTCACAGGAGAGGCGCATTAGGAACACATATGTGCAAGGCTAAGCAGTTATTATTTAAAAATCTAAATTAATAATAATAACACACGAAATGCTTGGTTTCCTTTACATGGCAACAGTGGAATCAGCAATCGATGACTAAGTAACCATGCTAGAACATGCACAATTTTTTTCAATATTGTGCCGAGGTACATAAGAAAAAATTGGATGAAGAGGATAAAATTAAATTTGCAATCCAAACAGAAGGGCCCAATTGTTGAAAAAATTAGTAAGGGCTGAAAAACTCCAACAAAATTAAAATTAAATAGACTTATCACTCCAACAGGTATGAGCAATCATTACGGCAGCAATACGTTGCGAGGGTTTAAAGTGTAAACCCAAAGTTTGTAAGGAATTTTGACACCAATGTTTATAATAAGTTAGGGTTTTTCGAACAACACTGAAACGACAATGGCACATGTACACCTTGTGTGGTTTTGACAAATTAAAGTGATTAAGTAATCAGTGTATTTTTTGTAATACTAAGGAAATAAACAAATAAAATATCATATATACCTCATTTTCTAGCTTTTCGTTCCTTACTTTGTTTTTTAGTTTCTTATTGATTAGTTTTTTCGTCGCTGTAAAAGCTATATACATTGTTTAACATGATAACATTTTTTTTAAATCGAGAAACTTAGTCATAAGTTACGTACGATAATTTTTCACGTCGTCAGACGAAGGTTCACTTAAGTTATCTCCATATAAATAAAACTGCTTCCCTTTACCAATTTTATGAAATGATCTAAGAGCTGTAAAAAAAATACTTTGATTTGTCTATAATGAAGATCTCACTGTGACCCTGAAAAACCTTGAATGGACAGGGGCTTTAGTCAAGTTGTTAACAGTAGTGTATGTAGAAACTCCCAAACTAAATTTGTATGTATTTGTAAGACTCCAGGTACGTAAAGAAGTCAACCAGACTAAAAAATTAAAACAGTTCTATTCGAAAAACGTTCATTTCCATTAAACAACTATATTATTAACCAAAGTTATATTATCATGTTTCATTTCATCGACACGAGTGGAATCGTACGCAAAATACTTTAAGGCCCAGCACGAATTGCTGTGTCAGTGTCTCGGGGTGGACTGCGGGGCGCAGTGAGGAGATGGAGCTCTGAGGCGCGCCGGCCCGTTATAACATTTAGTTATGTAAATTATTAAATTAATGTACCTAGTTTTATCCAATTTTTTTTCTGAAATGGATTACTTGGCTTGCGATAAAATATATCGTGTAAGTTTCAAAATCATGTTCTGTATACATTTTCGTCATAAAATGAATTCAAAGTGTCAAAAATTGGCTATGTTTGGATTTTTTTGGATACATAAACTACTCAACTCTACCATATATTTTATCCATTCGCCCTACTTCAAAAACGATGACGAAAAATGGAAAGAAACAATGTACTTTTTTGGAGTTTGGCGACCAGATAGGTCCTTAATAACCACAGACATTATATTAATACTGGATTTTATTATGCACTCTTATTATGTACAAAGAAAACAATTTAAATATATCTTATAATAAGAACTAGCTGTTATTTTATAGCAGAATTATTGTCAATTGGAGACTGAGCCGTGAACGACGTCAAATTACAGATGGAGCTGAGAATGAACTTTGAATGGCAAATGGCAATCGATGTACGGGCTTTTTACTTTTAATAAAGAGTTTTTAACATTATTTGATGCTTACCTTTTTTAATCTCCCGTTTCGATCGTTTAATACTTGAATGACAATTGCGCATTGGTAGTATATATGCTTTCATGCCTAGAAATATAAAGTAGGTATTTATTTAAAAAAAAACATTTAACGCCTCGGTGGCTGAGAAATTGAGAGAGGTATATAGAATAACTCTGTTATTCGGAATACGATTCAGGGTATGACGTCATCGCAGTGATTGTAGTCGTGGAATATGTTCGCTTTAACGCTACACGTATTTACATTTAAAAAAAACGACGTGTTGCACTCCGGGAGTGCCAGTGAAAACTTGAATATAAACGTTGTGCATTTTTGATATTTTGAAATGGTTAGGGAATAATTTTGCACGAATTGCTTTATCAGTATAAAAGTACTATCATTTATGTGGTAGTATACAATATTTATTTATTGCGCTATCGTACACAAACATGACAATTTATATTACATTAAATACGCTGCGCCAGCTGTCTACCCTCCATCCATCTCACGAAATTTTCGATCAGGTCACGTATCCTGACGCAAGTTTAACATTTTTTACCCATTCCAAAAAAGTGTACAACGCCGCTAGAGAAGTTTTCACTTCAAAAAACACCTCATGTAACATACCTGTCTCTACCGTCGCTGTAGATTTGTAATTTCTTTTGCCTTACCTGGATGGCATTTAATAAAACCAATTTCGCATTTATTATATACTATTACATTATATTCAATATTTTTTAATCCTTTTCTATATGTCACTTTAACACAGGTTGAATCTTCTTGGTTCGGGCATTTTAAATTCTTGCAATTGTCCGTTATAGTTGCCTCACATTGTTTTGATAATAACGGCAATACTGTAAACGTCACCAAAATTATGACACAAAAGTGCTCTCATTAAAAATGCGAATCAAATCAAGACTAATAAGGAAAAACTTATAAGGAACACTATCATACCCAATAAAAAGTAGATTTTAAAGGACATGCCTTAACTGCTTGAAAAGTTTCAGTACCGTCGTAAATGTTGGTAATAACACGCTTGGTTGAAGCAGAAATGTATAAACTTTTTGTTATAGGTTTAAGATAATTTAAAAAATAATTTTGTTTACTGCCATTGTATGATATACATTTTTGCGTTTATAATGACGAAAATTGTGCTTTAAACCAAACGTAAATAATTACACGTATGCTTTGGTACATGCCGCCAAAATTCGAATATGTTATACAAAATTTTCGAACATTTTGAACCACAGGTTAATAATATGTATCTAGAAGTTTCATTTTTTAATTTTTGCAATAAATATAGTTTTATGTCAATTGTTTAGTCATTTTATGCCAGTAGTCTTTAAGTGGAAATTTGAAACAAAAATGAAGTGTAAAGAAAACTCTAGTCAATGACCATTGACCAATTATTATTGGCCATGATTGATGATAATATGAAAGTTTGTAAACATTAAAATCAGAAATTCCAATTTCTGCTATTGTGTCTTAATAATAAACAATGGAGGATTACCTTAATTATACTTTAAATGTTCTGGTAAGTATGGTTTATATTTCATACATTAGTGTTTCAGTAGTTATACAAATTTGTGATATAAATAAAAACCTTCTTCTGGTCTTCTCTTTGTTAAATATTGTATCTATTATTCATGATATAATAATAATAGAATATAATTGTGTTAATGGTAAATAAATGCTCAATACTACGATCCCTACTACTACTATTAACATAACATGCAAATAGTTATAAAAAGATTTTTTTGTTTTTCAAGAAATCACGGAATTATGTTAATCTCACCATAGTCCTTGGTAACGAGAGTTGTGATCTCGATTCTGCAGTCAGTTCCCTTGTTTACGCAACATTTCTACATTGGCAGCACCAAAAAATGAAGTGTAAAGTATGTACAAGAAATAAAAGAAACGAAAGTACATACAAAGATGACATTTTCGTATCTTTATTAGATGTAGATAGACAGGACTTACCTTTGAAGACAGAGGTTGCATTTTGTTTTAAGGGACATGGCTTGAGAGAGAATTTTTTGCTTTTTAGGTAGGTGTTTTATGATTAGAAAGTGATACCTGTTCTTTGATCCGGTATTTACTAGACATTATAACATTACAAGAAAATAATAATAAATATAAATATTATAGTTTTTATTCCACACAACAATAAAAAAAAATTGTTGAACATAATGATTTTATTATCAATTAAAATATTATAAATTTTATTCTGTTTTTTAGAGATGATATAGATCTAAAAAAGTTAGTGGAAGAAGGTAAAATTAATATTGTACTAGTTGACCATCATGTTTTGTCTAAGAAGTATGAGTTTTTATCCCCATATGTCACAGAGATTATAGACCACAGACCTATTGATAAGAATAACTGGAGGTAATTTATGATTATTTTATTATTCCTTTAGTATTCCAACTTGCCTTGTCACAATGGTGGTGAATGTCAGTGTGTTAATCTCGACACATAACTTGGCTTGATTTTCTGTAGTGAGAATAAATATGGGCAATGGGCATATGACTTTAATAGTAAAAAATGTTAGCACTACTTCTACAAATCTGTCAGTAAATGTATAGAAGTAGCGAACTTACTTGCCAGGTACAACATCAGAACAATCAATTTATAGTAAATTAATATAATGTCATAAGCAACATTCATCTTGCCCTCTCACTTCTATGTCCATTTCATTGTTTTTTTGGCAAGTATGGTATCAGCCTTATTTGGATTTATGGTTGAGATTCCTAGCCGAGTCTCATTGCTATTTTGACAAAAGGTTTTTGAAAGACCTGACAGGCACAGGAGGCCTAACACACATCATTTTTACTATAAAATTAATAGTATCCTAGAAACAAATGCAATCTCAACTTAAAATCTGTAAATGGTTGTTTGTAGCTCATTTATGTTGTAAAAATTTAAATTTCAGTTACAAAGATGATGTAAGAAGTACAATAGAAATTGTGGGCTCTTGTTGTACACTTGTAACTCAAAGGATTCAGGATCTTTCAGCATTAATGAACAGAGGTGATTTCTTTGATGATTATGAAATGTGTGCTGATTTATTACATAGTAAGTAAATTCAATTTTTAAATTTTTTTATTGTATCAGTAAAGTAGTAGGTTACATCTTACGATAGCTAGCGGACAAGGTATTCCCAAATCAATATAAATAAGGATATTACAAGTCAAGATTTGGGCTTCTAGATTCTGTACTCTTACGGATACGGATTCTTATAAGCCCGCAACATGAGCCACATGTCATTATTAGTGTCCATAAGTGGAAATAATCAAAACATGCCAAAACAATTATTAATAAGATTTAAATTTTTTTTTTACATAAATTAATAGTGATTATTTTATTAATATTTTAGGTGTAATATTATTAGATACAGTGAATTTTTCCAAAGAAGTAAATAAAGCAACGCCACACGATAAAGATAAAGTGGAATTTCTTGAAAATATATTGAAACCTAGTGATTGTATGGAGGAAAGGTAGGTCCTCTCTACAATGAGAGCCTCCCAGTACCTACACATCCACAGCCTTGGTTATACCAGTCTCTGAATAGCAGAGATTCTGGTATTCAGAGTACCTCTACTATTTTTGGGAGCTGGAGATGCGCGAATGCATTTCCGCCTCGGATATCAGAAAAACGCCTACAATAATTTATGTATTTAATTAGCAGGTCTAAAAAACCATTTCTGGTTAAAGATTAATCTAAAGTGTTCAAAAGATCGACTTTATATGAATTACAATCTAACCTGTACATATAGACATAAATATATGTAAATAGCTTAAACTAGGATTATGTTTATAAATAGTGATACCTGTATCTTATGTTCCATAATAAACATAATAGTCTTGGTCCTATAATGTTTTGGCTAATAGTGCGTCCGAGATACCGCACTTGCACTTATATTAAGTGAATATACACCACACTAACTCATAATGTTTAGTCCTCCCTTGGTGACTTGTTTCCGTCATCATCAAAGGTGATAATATGAAGTCTGCACTCTGTTTCACCGACATTTGAGGCACATATCTTCATGATCAATAAGGAGCTCTTGTAAATATAATAAGGAGTTTTTTTACACATAACATCAATCATTGATAACAAAAATTACTTAATAATCTGGAATCAGTCTAACGAAGGACTTCTATCATTTCAATATTTAATATATTTTCTTCTACTAACACTATTAGTTACAGAATAAGACTGCTGATTAAAACTGATTTTAGGAAATTAAAAGTGCAACGTCTTGTTGAAGCGAGGTCTGATGTGGCATTACTCGACGCCGCACAATTATTGAGGAAGGATGTTAAAATTCTCGGCGACGTTTTAATACCGAGCTTTCCGATATTGGTTGAGGTTTGAATATCTCAGTTTATTATATATAATAAAAATATATATATTATTATAATAATATTCATTAATAGTTTATATATGTGAACTATATAATAATAAATATTTATGAATAATTAAATAAAGTTTTTTATTTAATTATTTGTTACCTGGAAGCCCGGGTTTATTGGTTTCAAATAACAATTGTTTGGAGTTCATAGGTTCTCAGGAACATAAAGAAAATTATAAATAAAACAGATGCATATATTATGTAGCTTATAGAATAGCTTGAGAAAAGAGTTTTCTTTAATATTTTTCATTTATTTATTTTACAAATTCGATTTTATTATAATTATTCAATCTTAATATAACACTGTCACTTTAAACACGTTATAATATTCCAGGTATATCTA